>CM033643.1:82827366-83355421 GCA_019512145.1 Engystomops pustulosus | reverse complement strand
CTGTCTCTGAGTGTTTCTGACTGTGTCAGACGTCTCTGTCTCAAATTGTCTCTGTCTGTATCTAGTTTTCTTTGTCTATGTCTGTCCAAAATTTGGTGATTGTAAATGCGATGGAGGAGATTGCTTAAGTGGACATACATACACACACACTCATACATTCAGCTTTATATATATATTGGCTCAGGGGTATTTATATATTAGACTAGCTGTAGCTCCCGGCGTTACCTGGGATAGTAAATAACTGCTCTTAGCTATAACAAAATAGAATGGTTAACAAAAAATATTTTACATGTGTCTATAGACTGTCTCAGACTGTCTCTGACTGCCTCTATCACTGATATCTCTGTGTCTGGAAGTTTCTTTGAATGACAGTCTGTCTCTGGAAGTCTCTTTGAGTGGCTGTCTGCTTCTGGCAGTCTCTTTGAGGGACTGTCTGCTTCTGGCAGTCTCTTTGAGTGACTGCCTGTTTCTGGCAGTCTCTTTGAGTGAATGTTTGTGTCTGGCAGTCTCTTTGTTTGACTGTCTCTGACACTCTTAATCCAGTGACTGTCTCTTTCTACAAATGTCATTTTGTCTATGGGAAAATATATCAGAAGTGTCTGAGAGCAAAATTGCTCTAATGGCCCATGGCAACCAATCAGAGCTCAAGTTTCATTTTCCTACAGCTGTTTATAAAATTACATTTCTGATTGGTTTTCATGGGTGACTGGAACAGTTTTACCTTAGACATTTCTGACAAATCTCCCCCTACCTCTGTATTCCTGTCCATCTTACCTCACACATAAGCATCTTATACTCATTGCCGATAGTAACCAATCAAAGGTAAGAGCTCATATTAATGACCTGTGGCAGAACAGCAACCAATCATGCCTCAGCTTCCAACTGCCACAGCAGCAGCAGACAATGGCTCCTGTATATAGTGGTTATTAATTGTATTTTGGAAAGTGCGGGGTGAAAACTTTGGCTCAAGCATTATTTGGAGATACATTTATGCATCTGGATAAAAGGTTCAGATTACTTCCATAGCTCTGCATTTCAACTCTCTGCAAAGTGGCTTGTTGACAAACACCATATATTGGAGCTTCATGGTAACTTCTGGTGTGTGCCCTTCCTTGCAGCATTAACTTTTCCATTATTTCTATTCTGAAATATACCAGTACATTATTTTTAAATTTATTTATTTTTTATTTTTTGAAGCTTTTAAATTTTTTTTTGCAATTTCTCAAACCCTTAGGGTACTTTAACCCTAGGTTGCCTGATTGATCTTACCATGTACTGCCATGCTACAGTACATGACAGTATATGGGGATTTTACATATCATCTATTGCAATGTGCCACTGACTCATTAAAATCGATGCTATTAAACTACACAACTTTGGGTCTTACAAAGATCATTGCTCCCCAATGGTGACAGAGCGTTGCTCCCTCATGACATTGCTCCCCGTGATCAATATCCTGTTACCTTCAATAACCAACAAACACCCTCCTTGTATGGAGAGGGCTCAGCCCTCTCCACTCACCCGCAGGTGATGTGTGATATACAGATACATCAAACATGAGTAAGCAGTTCAAGAACATGTGCAAAAAAATGGAAATTGAGTTTGGTCCTGAAGGCACTAATTACGCCGATCTTGATAAAAATATTTTTAATGTTTAAAATAACATGAAACATAGACCTACTAAAGTGGTATAGCAATCCAATCTGTTATATATCCATGTCACATAAAGCAATGGAGATTGAATGGGAAATGAGACTCGACTTTGGTACAACTGGGGTAACTATGCAACCATGTGGTAATTGGGCTGTAGGACCGAGCATATGGTCTCCACATGATACATGGAGCAACCCAGTCAGACCACATCTTTACATTTCATGATAACTCAAACAGGCCTTGGGTTCCAGATTTTGAGGAATGTTTATGGTGTACCCAGCTGGTTAACTCCTCCTTGCAGCATATTTGTTGTACTTTATTCCATGAATTCCTAATAGTGTGGAGAGGTGGTTGTACCCAGTGAGGAGGAGTGAGTGCTTTTGCCGCAGGTAAAAGCACACCATGTTTTATGAATTTATAATTCACAGTTTCTATTGGAAAATGCCTACCACTGTGAATTTAGACTGTGTTACTCCCACTTCCATTAGTCTAGATTCAACCTCCTTTCAATAAGAGAATAATTTGGGGCTGTACCACCAAATGTTATATATGGAACCTTTTGCTACTTAGCTCCTTATTTCCATCTATTGGTTTGAGACAATACAAGACTTCAGTGGTCCTTTAGCACCAGAATAAAAAGTTTGCTCCTTCATGCTTATCAAAGCTTTGAATAATATTTAGCTTTGCTAGAAATGCATAATTTGACCATTTGCATAACATCACTGCAGCATCTCTGTACTATGGCATCACTGTGTGCCTACAGCTAAGAGTGGTTATGGTGGAGTTCGGTTCCATTTCATGAATAATTATGATTTAAGGTGAGCCAAAGATTTGCATTTCTAAAACTTTTGTATTCATTCAAGAAGTAATTGGTGCATTGATACTGTATTATCTATTCAGATGCTATTATCTGATTTGTTAAAGACGATGAGCGGATTTCACTTGGTGACCTGTACATACAGTAATTATGCTTATTTTCTCATTCTTATAATGTTGAACAAGTCATTAACAAGGCTCTAAACATAAAGCAAATATGTTTTTATATCTATTTCCAGCTATTAATAGTGCCATCATAATCAGATCAAAAACTAGAACAGAAAAACAAACTTGTCCTCATTATTACTAACTACCAGAAACAAAACGTATTTAAGGTGAAAGTTTAACGAAAAAGAATAATTCCATTATAATTTCATGCAAATATATTAAATTACAATCCATGAAGGTTTATTGTTTTTTTTTCTAGTCAATTGTTTTTCTATGTGGAGATTACTGTACACTTCTGTCTAAAATAGATTGATAAATTTGCCGCAATATTTGTATGTGATTCAGGATCCAACAGGTGCTCTTTGCAGAAGGGTTAAACTGATAAAAAAAAGCTGGATAGGATAGCAATGTGTAGTGATCACTATCTTCCAAGTATACAATAAATTTTGCAGCAACCCTTGATGATGTGTTGGGATTGTGGTGGGAAGCACTTTTCATGCTCATCTCCTATTCTGCTCTATATTTTTTATCTTCCTGAAGAATTGGCTGACATTTGTGATCTATGAGTTGTGATTAGAGGAACTTTTAATCAGCTCTAACCTTTGGCTGTTAAACTGTAGATAATAATGTGAATATAAGTTAGAGGGATTTTTTTCTGATACAATCTTTATACTACCTGAATTTTTGCATGATTTTATATATTAATTTTTTAGTTTTTCAATGAAACTCAAGGATGGTATTGTGTCTCCGGGCTTCCTGGATCACTGAAATCAACATTAGATACCTGTTAGTTTGCTAGGTGAGCCCAATTAAAGGAAATCTACTTAAGAAGGATGTTCCACAAGTTGCCAGTAACATAGGAAAGAAAAAGGATCTCTCTGCTGCTGAAAAATCGTCAAATAGTGCAATGCCTTAAACAAGGTATGAAAACACTAGATTTTGCACAAAAACGTAAGCATTATTATCGTACTGTTAAGAGAATTGTGGCTGATTCAGAGCACATATGAGTTAGTGCAGATAAAGGTAGAATGAGGAAGGTTTCTGCCTGGAAAGTTTATCGGATTAAGAGAGCAGCTTCTAAATTGCCATTACAAACCAGCAAATAGATATTTGAAGATGCTGGTGCCTCTGGAATCCTGCAAACCTCAAATTGTGCACACCTCAACCAGTAGAATGGTTGCAGTGGGTCCAGACATACATGTAGACAGACAGTCTTGTTTACTGATGAGTGTCATGCAACCCTGGATGGTGAAGATGGATGGAGTAGTGGATGGTTGGTGGATGGCCACCATGTCCCAACAAGGCTGCAACATCAGCAAGGTCATGTTTTGGCCTGGAATCATGGGAAGAGAGCTGGTAGGCCCCTTTAGGGTTCCTGAAGGTATAAAAATGACTTGGGCACAGCATATAGAGTTTCTGACTTATCACTTTCTTCCATGGTATAAAAAGAAGAAATGTATCTTTCAGAGCAAAATTATCTTCATGCATGACAATGCATCTCATTCTGCAAAGATACCTATGTGCCATTTGCTGCTATGGGCATAAAAGAAGAGAATCTCATAGTGTGGCCACCATCTGCGCCTGACCTCAACTCTATTGAGAACCTTTGGAGTAATATAAGGGAGGCAGTTCAACAGCAGCTCTGGGGGGCTATTTTCACATCATGCAAAGAAATTCAAGCAGAAACTGTCCAAAAACTCACAAGTTCAATGGATGTAAGAATTGTGAGGCTGATATCAAAGAAAGTTTCCTATGTTAACTTGTAATTTGGCCCGTTTTGTATTGAAATAGCTTTTGATTTCAGTGAATGTGATCTCCTAATGCTGCAAATTCAACAAATGACCATTTTCAGTTCTTTACAACCTATAAAAAGTTTTGAAACTCTGCTGTACATAATAAGGTGGAACAGTGCAGTTTGATTTTTTTTTACAATTTTGAAGATTATGCCGTGATTGGGAGGTTTGTTCAATAAAATTTAATTTATACTCTAACGGGTGATGAATTTTATTCTACTGACTGTCATTTGCATTGACCATTTAAGAAAATCGGAGATAAATATCATTTGCATAGCCATGGTATTTATATATTATGCTACCTGGAAGTCACCGTATACATTTTGTATATTTTTATAATTTTTGATTGATATTATTATTTATGTGTTTTTAGAACATAAGGTGCTGCACCTGATATATTGGAATCATTTTTAATAAGATAAAATCACTAAGGTTCTAGTTATATTTATACAGTTTTCATTATAAAATGTAACTTAATTTCAGTACATACTGTATAAAATATTTTCATAATTATAAGAGAATGATTATATCACTCCTTTCATAATGTTTGCATTGTAAATAAATAAATATAAAAATCGGGTAGCTCATCACACTGTTTTCAGTCCTGACATTGAAGGTGGAGGTCAGTTGGTCTACAATACTAATGAGAAAATTTCCTCTAATAACGCTTAATGAGCATATTTAGAAATAATAGAGAGTTTTATTTTTTGCCCATACATATATTTATAACTGCATGAATGTAAAAAAGTGTTTTATATTGTGCACTGAATAATTCTTCCAGCGACACCTGACAGCTGCTCTCAGATGTGGGAGGAGAATACAGCTGGGTGTAAAATTAGATAATATGCATCAATTGTTTTCTAGCACAGAAATCCACATTTTCAAACTATTCTTAAATGATTATCAAGATTGTATGTCATTCAGTAATACATAAATTAACTGTAGGACATGATGGGGTATTTCACAATAATTATGACATCTGTATTAAAATCCTCATTCCTAGCCTATTTGCCAGTATCACGCATATTGTGGTATTTCTCTAAGTAGTCTTTATTACATAAAGAATAAAAGAAAAATATTCTCAGTATCTTTTACATTTTTAATGTTTTTTTTCTAGTTCCCTGTACTACTGAAAAATGCAACAATTTTTGAATCACAGATTTAATTGCACAAAATATGGGGGAGATTTATTATGCCTTCTCTGACAGTTTTTCGCACAGAGCTCCTCCCTGCGAAAAACGCTGTTGCCAGGGTAGCCAGGTAATATAATATAATGGATTAAAAAATGCTGGATTTATTCATATTGCTGACAAAGGCATTTTTAACCCCTTCCGACATTTAACATAATTGTCCTGCATGGCGGGAGGGTCGTTCTTGCATTTTTCAGTACTATTATATCAAGCTTCTGGCACCAGCTCCTAAACGGAGCCAACACCAGAAGCTGCGGGTGTCAGCTGTACATTATAGTCGACACCCACCTGTAATATCCGTGATCGGAAATTCCTCTGATTGCAGGCTCCAACCCCTTACATGCCGCGGCACGCTTGAGCATACACGCTGAGCATACATCTGTATTACACTGTGTTATATGAAGGAGAGCTTGAACAAGCGATCAAAGCATCACTTGTTCAAGGCAACCTGTCAAAAAGTTTTTGTAATAAAATGATTAAAAGTGCCCTAAATACAAACATTCCCTATACACATCTAATAAGTAAGAAAAAAACACAAAAAACCCTACATACTTGATATCTCCGCATCCGTAACAATCTGTACAATAACTCAAACATTATTGGAACCGTTCAGTGAATGTCGTAAAAACAAAACCCACAAGAACTCGACAAAAAGAGAACTCAGTTCTGTTATTGCTGTACCGCTGGCTAAAATCTTCAGGGATTCTGTAATGTCTGGTGTGGTGCCAAGTGACTGGCGCAAGGCAAATGTGGTGCCAATATATAAAAAGGGCTCTAGAACTTTGCCTGGCAATTACAGGCCTGTAAGCTTAACTTCCATTGTGGGGAAAGTATTGGAAGTGTTGTTCTCGTAAAATTAGAAGATTTCCCTTATATTGTTGGCTTCGTATTATTTTCCCTTTGCCACTGTTTTATCACTTATGACTTCAAGACGCCTATTAACACCACCTCACAGTCCAGATCTCTAAGTTCGTACATTTTGAACGTGTGTTATCTGTCACTCCTCACCTACCTTGAAGACAGGAAAAATTGTCAGCACGTATTATATTATTTTCTAGTATATTGACTACTGTCAACACGCGTACTATTATTTTCCTCGCACATCGCGACCACTAGTTTCTCCGCAGTTTGAGAAGATGATACCTCTTCCTCTCCTTTCCCTTTCTCGCGCCCATTTGCGTCCTTCTCCCATGTTTGCTCGACACCCTCTCTCGCTCGTGTCTCTTTCGCACTTTTACCTCTCGCTCGTACTACTTCCCGGACTTTGCCCTATACGTGCCACTGTTGCGTCGACCCCACCCTGATCACCCTCCCGTTCTCTTATCTCTGACCATTCGCATCCCCCAGCGCGTTATCCCTCTGCTTCGCGGTTTTTGTCTACACTAATTCTATCTCTACACGGCGTCGACACTCCCCTGCGTCTGTTGTGACTAGTATTTTCACACCCTCTCAATTTGCATGTGGTACCACACCGTGGTATTGGTAACCACCCTATCAGCGCGCTCTGTTACACCGGCATCTTAGTCACATCCATCCCCCCCGCCCCACCCCCCCCCCCTCCCCTTCGCCACGCCTTCCCCGCCCGTTGCGCACCTACCCCCCCTATGACTCTTGTCCTTCCACACCTGGTCGCAGCACCACACAGCGTTGGTAGTACTCCACACCTCCCGTTGTGTTCAAGACCACCTTTGGCCGCTCCCCTCCCATTTCTCCCTTCTCCTCTTTCCCCACTTCCCCGTCATCTACTGTCCTTCCCCACTCCCTCCCCACCCCCTCGCCCACACTGCGCGTTTTTCCCCCAGACGCCCTGCACATCACGGCCCCTACCTCTCACCTACTACTGCACTTTAATCTATTTTATTAATGATATAGAGGTAGGAAATTAATAGCACTTGGTCATATTTTTGCAGATGATACCAAACTGTGTTAGTGTATACAGTATATGGAGGATGTTCATAGGCTGCAGGGTGACTTGGACAAACTGAATGTTTGGTCATCCACTTGGCACAAATGAGTTTAAGGGATAAATGTAAGGTTATGCACATGGGGCAATAATCCAAAAGGCAAATATGTCCTTTGGGGGAGTAAATCTGGGAGGTCCTGGTTAAGAAGGACCTGGGGTACTAGTAGAGTTCATAAAGAATAACAGCATGCAATGTCAATCAGCGGCCTCTAAAGCCAGTAGGATCTTGTCATGTATCAAATGGTAGGCCTCTCGTGATAGGGATGGTAATATACCACTGATACAAGGCACTGGTGTCGGCCACACTGGATAGATGTCCAGTTCTGGGCCCGGCTCCATAAGGATGCCTTGAGCTGGACGAGGGTCAACATAGAGTCCACAAAAAATGATAAGGGTATGGGGGTCTCCGTTATGAGAAAGATTAAACAAACTAGAATTTATTATTCTGGAAAAGAGACAACTACGTGGGCAGATTAATTTTATTTAAATATATGAATGGTCCGTACAAAAAATATGGTGGTAAGTTGTTTCAGATTAGATCAAATCAAAAGACGAGGGGGCGGCAACTGTCTCACGTATTGGAGAATCAAGGTTTATCCACCGGAGGCGACATGGCATTTGGGGGTTTTACTATGGAGAGGTCAATCTGTGAATAGCCTGCCTCAGGCGCTGGTCCGAGGGATCAGCGGGATAGCTTCAAGAAGGGTCTAGATGCCTTTTGACACCTAAATAACATTGATGTGTTATGTTATATAGAATGTGTGGTTCTCCCTGAAATCCCCTTCCTCATCCAATCCTTCCCTTCCGTGGTTGAACTTGATGGACAAGTGTCTTTTTTCAACCGTAGAAACTATGAAAATGTAATTTTTCATAAAATCGCTTCACAAAAATGTTCCAATGTGATCAAAAAAAGTTATGTGTGGATAATAAATAATCCCTAAACCAACTCTGTCAACAAAAATATATAAGTTATGTCTACGAAAGAAAGCATACAAAAACAAAGGAGATTTTTTTTTCTCAAGTAAAATTGGAAAAAAAACGATATAAATGAGGTATCACCATAATCATAGTGATATATAGAATAAAGATAATATATAGTATTTTTAATGAAAAGTTTACGGCCCCCAAAAAATACAAAAAGAAAGAAAACCAAAATTGACGATTTTCTTTTCCTCCATACATTCAATAGTAAAATCTTATCAATAAGCTAATGACCCACTAAAATGAAGTATTTGTAAAGTGCATCTAATTTCGCAGAAAATAAGCCCTTACATGTCCCAATTTCCAAGAAAAATAAAGATTGAATAGCCGATAATAAGTGACAAAGCAAATCTGCTCTGAATGGTTCAGCTTCCATTCAGTGCCCTGGCGTGTGCCCATGCAGCAGGTTACCACCACATATGGGGTATTGTTATACTCAGGTGAGATTGAGTATCAAACTTTGTGGATCATTTTAGGATTTTAGCCACTGAGAATGTGTACATTTTATGAAAAACACATTCATTTAGCCAAAAAGATTTTCATTTCAAAATTGCATCCAATTTTGATTTAACCCCTTCAAAGGGTTAACAAACTTCATAAAAGTTGTTTTACGTACGTTGAGGGGTTTAGTTTCTATAATGGGGTAATTTATGGGGTTTTGATTTTATTTAGGTCTCTCAAAGGTACTTGAAATCTGATCACCAGATCAGTAAACAAGTTAAAAAAAAAAAGTTTTTTTACAGAACCTCTGAATTTCCGTTTGTTAATCGCGATTCGAACACTACTGCCATTATCCATTCCTTGGCTAACTTTTTGTATTCTTTCCAGCTTTATACAGTTCAACTACCCTTTTCCCTAGATCCATTGACAATTCTTTTGCTTTCCCTATGACTCACAATCAAGAGACATCAGTGGCTAGATGAAAGATGGCTGACTCATCACCTGTCTTCACCTGTTACTGAGTATTGAAGAGGCGTAACCCTCAATGGTTTACTTCCTCTTCCTTTAAATACCAGTTCATTGCTTTACTTTTTAGGTATGACTAAGGACACGCTCTCTAGGGTCTGAAATCGCATAACTTGCCTACGCATAAGCCGTTTTTTTTTACCAGCCACTCACGTGTTCGCTCTGCTGCCGATGGACATCGTTTTTTCATTCATTATAGACCTTATATTCTTGTAATAGGGGGTATATTATAGTAGTATATCTTGGGGCACATAGGGAGCATATAATGGAGCTCATTGTGTACTACGGCCGTATTATAGTATTAATTTTGTACATAGGGGGAAGTATTATATTAGTAATATTGCTGTACATAGGGGGTAGTATTATAGTATTTATATTCGTGCACCTATGAGCCGTAATTTTGAGCTATATTTCTGTACATACTGCGGTACTATAGTAGTTAGTATTTTTGTAGAATAGGGGGAAGTATTATATGATAATATTCTGTCATAGGGGGCAGTAATTATAGTAGTTATATTCTTGTACTAAAGGGGCAGTGTATTATAGTAAATTATATTGTTCTGCATAGAATCAGTATATTGTAGTTGTATGGAAGGCAACATAGTATCAGTCCTGTCCAGTCCTATCAAGTGGTCAATGACTGAGCTAATTTCTGTCCTCAGTCATGAGTCGGGTGGCATTAACTACGTATAGTCGTTATTTGCCTGATTGTCCTGTGTGTTTACCACTGCAGTAGCCAAAGGAGGTCCCAGCCATGTCCCTTTTAATGTTCAAAAATGAGTGCCAATATAACCTTTTAAGGCTTTGTTATTGGTTTTTCTTCTGTAGAATAATGTTGTTTTTTTTTTATGTATGATTCTTTTTTGTTCTATATTATTGCCTATTGGCACTTTGCCGTTTCAGTTTTGGGCACTTGTCTCTAAAAGTCGCCATCACAGTATCAGGGGTGATGCCAATTACTTCTTCACTAATATCTTAACTAGATGGTTAAGAAAGTGGGGGTCCACAAAGTGTGTACTTTAAAAGGGCTTGTCCACTTAATAACATTGCCAGGCAAATATTCGCATTAGTTTTCTGTATGCAATTCTTCAAGGGTTTTTAGATCTCTGCTTGCTGTCATGCATCAGGGACTTGCATTTTTACTTCCGTAGATAAACCAGCAGCCCTTGTCATGTGATGTCACACAGTGCACAGCCAACTAAAACATACATAAAAACGGATCTGTATGATATAATGAGCGCTTTTCATTTTGTGTAATCACGTGATTATGGACTAGTGTGTTTTTTCCTACAGGAAGTAAATACTGAAGCCTCTAATAGAATGACAGCAAGCAGAAAATGGATACCGAAAGTATCATGTGGAAATTGTAACTTTTTTGTTACATGAACATTATCATTCTGTCTGGAATGTCCCTGAAAAGTGGACGACCCATTTAACTTCATTATTAAGAGATGGAGCGAGTAATACTCGTCCGAGCTGTGATTCGTTCGATTTAAGGTACTCGAATCGGACTCGTTGCTCGGACGATATTCCCTGCTCGAGATCGAGCATTTATTAAAAAAAACAAGTGAAGAACATGAAGAATAGAATAAAAACATGAACACCAGGAAACACAGGATCAATTTTAAGTGAAAAACACAGTGAAGAACACTTGAAACTATTACAGATGTCGGCAACCTCTGCTTCCTTTCGGAGATACCTTGGCACGGGAGACATCGGCGCGCAAGACACAGCCGGGCGCAGCAGAGACACACTGGCGTCAGCAGAGACACATCGGGATCGGCGCAGTCAGGAAGACATTGGCGCAGCGAATACATCGCCGCAGCAGGGAGACATCCGCGCGCAGCAGGAATACATCGGGCACCAGGGAGACATCGGGCAGCAGGGAGACATCGGAGGCAGCACAGTTGGAATACACCATAAAAGATCGGGCAGCATCGCGGGGAGATCATTCGTGGCAGGGCTACGGGAGACATACTAGAGGAGGAAGTGAGGGCGGATCACTGCAGGACAATACCTAGGAGCTGACGTTATCTACAGGGCGTGACTATACTTCGAGGCAAGACAGGCGATTAAATGCGCCTGTCCCATGCACTACCGACTCCTTCCTTATCACGCCTCCGTCTCAGGTAAAAAATTTAAACATCTCACCACGCCCCTAATAATGATTGCTTGATTCCGAGGCGCTGATATCAACCCTGCATAGTCCACTATACACCCCACATCCTATCTCTTCCGCGTCACCCAGGTGCTGTTGACCTACTAAGTCTCCGCCAGCGCGTGATACGTTCACAAACTTTAAAAAACCCACTTATCACTCACAAGACCAGGAACCTAACCTGCTGGATATCAGCAACTCTTCACTCTCCCCCTTTCAATTCCATCTTGCCCCCTTCCTCATACCCTCATCCACCAACCCCCCGTTGCCTCACATGTCCCCAACTACTGCTTATCCATGTGCTTCTACTTTTTATCCCAACGATTGATCTACAGCACTCGCCACCGACAACGGTATGTATGCTGTTCCCGGCTAGCGCCACCGCATCTCCTCTTCCTCTTTTCCTTCCTCACCTTTCCCCTCATCTCCTTTCCCACCCTCGCATCCAGCCCATCCATTCTCTCTAACCATCTCTTTCCCCCATTTCTCCCGCACTCAACCCCCTTCGCTCCCTCACCCTCACCCCCCGCCCGACTATCCCGAAGGGCTCTCACCTCTCATTCCAGCTGCTCACTCTTTTCCTGTCCTTTCACGCACGCTGCCCTCCTCCAATCCCCCTCCTCTTGCCACAACGCCCCCTCTCGCTGTTCAACAACGTCGTCATTAAGTCTCCTCTCCCACCTTAACCTCCACCGTGCTTCTCTAATTCCTTCCTCCAATTCGTCATCCGAATCTCGCCCACCACTCTCTCCCTCTATCTTTATTCCCCTCTTGCCCATTCTGCCGCCGCCACTTTACTTGCGGTGTGTCGCCAACCTTGCCCTCTTATCCCGTTTTGTACATTTCGCCCCTCTCCCCTCTCCTGCAACTCCTTATTCATTCTATTCCTCCCTCTCAGCCTTTACCCTGCTCCCACCTATTCCCTCCCCAGTGATATCCCCCTATAGCACCATTCCTCTCCATCTTAATCTTTCGGCTCACGCTCTGTAACCTTTCATCTTCATCCCCTGCCCTCTTATCTCCACGGCGCTCTGCGAGGTCCTTCCTATCACCTTTCCTCTATGGTCCTGCGCTACACGTCTCCCTCCTGAATTCCTCACCCCCGCTTCACCAGAGCCCCCCTCCTTCCTACTTCTCTGCCGCTGTTTCCCTTCTTCTCTCTCCCCCCCCCCTCTCGCCGCCGCCATTCCTACGCCCCCTCTATCACTTCCTGCTCTTCTACTATCTCTCGCCCTGGACATCGTTGTCCTATTCCTTCTTCACCGCCGGTGTCCCCGATCCTCCTTCATCGGCTCTCGCACCATCCTGCGCCTACCTATCCCTTCCCCCTCTTCCACCCCCCGTCTTTCTCTTACACCATGATATTTCCCCCCACTCCTCTAACGCATTATCACCCCCCCGCCCATCCCCTAACCCCTGCGCTGCCAAGATCCCCTACTGCTCCCCAACGTGCGCCAATCACTCGCTAACTTTCCTCTCTCCCGCCGTCCTTTGCCAGTCTCGTATGCTCCCGTGCTCCACGACAGGATAAGTCAGATGTAGCCGAAACATACATGTAATCTAATTATACATTCAGCATTGTGTATATTAACTACTACTTAAGATGAATTCCTGTAGTTGCATCTGTTTTTATGCTCATAATTCTTCAACTGTATCTTCACATCATGCTAACTTGTCGTGGAGTAATAGTATCGCAGCTAGAGCAAGTGAAGAATCAAGATCTGCATAGTTTAACGAGAATCTCACTATACCTGGCCAAATACCATCTGCTACTTATGCAGAGACATACTTATTATCAATTAAATACCACATTTATTTCCGCCGCATGTTCACCTTTGAAAATGCATCGAGTGTTCTCCATTGAGCTTCCCAATGGGGACTTCTTTATTCAGATACGACGATCAAACCAATCGATATTCAACCGACTACTCGGATATAGTTCGTACTCCGAGATAACGAGTACTGCGACCCGAGCATTTTAGAAGAGGTGTGCTCGTGGCTCATCGCTATACTATTAAAGTCTCATCGAATTTATAGTATTTAAATGTAATAACATTTTAGTCATGCGAGTATGTATCCAGCAACCCTTTAGTTATCAGACACTCACCTATCTTCCATTTATCTGTTTTGTTCTATGGCTCATAAAGATAGTTCTGGCATATCCCTGGTATAGTGCATTAAGAGACTGTAAATTACAATTAGTTCTGCTAAGTTTAACTGTAATGTTAGGTATATAAGGCACTGAATGTGAAATCGAATCTGAGGCTAGAATAAATTTAGTCGATATGTAGGAAGTGCTACAAAATTAGTAGGCTCTCTGGGTTGAATATCAAATCAGTGTAAAGTAATGTAGTCACATTTTGTCATCGGATGTTACCTCAAGATGAATGTAATCCGTATCAGGCCTCAGTCAATCAGCAGCGTAGCTAACTACAAAAAAAATACTTTTGCAAGAAAACAAAATGTCATTAATCGTAAAATCAGTAGGCAAGCAAGGTGCCGGGAAGCACGAGCTCTCCTGATACCCACGAATGTGTCGTAATAGAATTAGAAGGTTTTCAGGTTATACATTGAAAGCCAATACCTTGTACTAATAAACTTAGTAGGAATTATTTGCTCAAAGGACGTGGAACGAGCACCTATTTCGAGTCAATGGGATTTTTTGTTACATTTTTCCTCTATAAAAGCTTTTTTCCTTAAGTCGGTAACAACAGGAAAAATGTCAAACAACCATAATAATATGATCACGTAACCATTCTTGGAAGCACATTTTATCATAATGCGCAGCACTCCATCAACTCTCACTTCCCAGGCTTACATATGTATTTGCAAAAAGCTGGAGGTGTTTGGTGGACTGCTATATGTTTTTCAGCAGGGGGAGGCAAAAAATTGTTTGTGCAACAGCACTATGTGAATGAGGTAGTTTGGATCAGAGTGTCTGTGGTGACTACGTTTCGTGAAAAGCGGGGCTCTTTATATGCAACTACAATTTACGAAGAAAAAAAAAAAAAAGATAAATGTATCCAATGGTCTCTTATGTGGAATGTTCTTGATGCCTAAAGACCTTGTACAGCCCTTTTATTAACTAACTTCTCTAAGTCAAGACTGACATGTACTCAGTGACCAATCACATCAGCACTATACTTTAAGGAGAATCTCAAACCTCTCCATGGTATCTTATTTGGCTTTTTGCAACGGATATCTTCATAGGTTTGTTTTGTTAGGGCTATTTTCGGGCCAAACCGGGTTTAGAATCTCTGTCCAGATCCTGCATTGTGCCTTGATAATGGGGCTTAAGCCTAATGATACACAACACATTTGACAACCCTACACTCATACATCGCCTTTCAACTCCTCTTGCATTTTTTATAGCCTACCCTTTTTCATTTCCCCACCCCCTCTTCACCGACAAATCTAGTGTTAAGCTTCAATAGACCAGGACGTCCTACGATTTTTCAAATCTTGCCACTGTTCTCCACTATAATTGTGTTAGAAACTTCGATTACGTCGCTTTAACGATATCCGGTTGATTTTGAGATGTATTTCTCGATAGACACTAATTGTCTCTTCAATGTTAGTCATATAAAATTTAAGTTATCAAAGTATTTGAGTCCTTCGTTCTGATAAAAGGAAAATTGCGTTTATAGCGCAAAAGTTTGTAAAAATTCTCTGCCATTTTTCCAGAGTGTGGAAATGTTCTTGTTTCCAGACAAAGATTTAAAACATACCCCAAAAAGGCTTGATGGAATTAACATTTCATATACTGCTTTATGTTGGATATATTTTATGGCTTCCGTCAGATGTTGCTAGATGCATTATGGGCGCCAGACCCATATAGGTCCACGATTTTTCCTATGTTCATGAAAATTGTGCAAAACTACACATTGGTGAGGACAAGCTATCAGCTACTCAAGTGACTTCGAGAGGCTAAGTAATAGTCCAACCGCCATAACTTTACCGGCCACTATAGATTACGGTTCATACACTCACCCCAAATACCCTCACCCAATTCCAACCCCTCAACATATGTTAAAACAAAAACTCTATCTAGTTAAGTCCTATTAACCTGTTAAAGATGTTAAACTGCGGTAAAAAATAGATGACCCATGGTCGATTTAGAAACTATCGTAATTTTATTATTGAAAATCATTTCCACATTATTAGGCAAACTGACATATTGCAGAATGAAATTAATGACTGACACGACACTAGTAATGGCTTGATTCCAAGGTCGTCCGCCTGTCAGTTTTACTGATCCCTACGCCACCCATATGTGGTGTAATACTGGCTCGTTATACGGGCGCACGCTGATTAAATGGAATATGGAGGCGCATTCACCTTGCAGATTTGTATTGCTCACATAATTACGACCTATAAGATTTTGTTTTATTGTACTGCAGAAGAAGTACATAATGAGGAGCAGGTTGGCACAATAACATACTGCTACATCTGTCGGACTAGCCCTAGCAGTTAATTAAAGTATCTAGATATCAACGTATAGAAATAGCATGGAATCAAAATAAATGTGATGGGTATGAGCTTTTATAGACTATTATTCTTACCAACTTACGACGATATTTACGTAAGACCAATAAATGTCGAACGGTGTGCGACTTACCAATTCAGTATCATGGGGACTCAGGAAACATTCACTTTATATTCGATTGTGTATCAGCCAATGTTTGTAATTATATGTCTTCTGCGGAAAAAACGGACGCTCACAATCCCATCAACGTCCTTAACTCAGTATAATGTAATAGACAATAACCTATAAAATCTCTATTACAATTATTCTTATCTCTAGAGTGCTAATCTATGACCGTAACGATCTTGACGTAAGAGTCACGTCACATTCTATGCACATCTTCACGCCTATTTCTTTATTGTTTAGTGACTACGGCAAATTTCTCCATGATGTCAACAGAAACCCATTATATTCAAATGAGAACACATGCGCAATTCTTGTGTTTGTACTATTGACGGAAATATTATTCAGGGCCAATCGAGAAACTTGTCTAGTATGTATCTAGATCATGTTGTCATTATGGAATGCCTTGAGTCTCTATGATTGTGGAGTGGCTCCTATAATTTAAGCGAAACAGTTGTTCTTCTATGCAGTACACACTTATTCGATATTAAGGAGAGACGTAGTACTTTTGTGATCACTCTTTTTGAAAGAACATTTTATCTGTAGATGTTGTTTGATGGAAATTGTAATATAAATTCTGGAAGTATTGTGGAGTAATCTTTCTAAGCAGTTAGTTACTAAAGCACCTGACACGTTGAGGCGTATGATAGAGTTTGCAGATGTATTGACATTATCTATATGTATATAATAGAATAACATGCTGACCTAAACGATATGAAAAATATAGGAGCGGCGGTGAACTATACAATTGTAACCGCCTGCTTTTGCCTGTTTAATATTTAGCTTAAAATTTGCATGATTTAGTGATAGTCACCCCGCATAACCATTGATCTGGGATGGATATATGGCTGAGCTTTATTTCCATGTTTATTTATTTAATATATTATGAAAAATTTAACTTATTTCATTTTTTTAATCCGTATTTTAGTTTATCTTAATAACCAGCATAATCTAGTTATAGAGTTAAGCTACTTGTCACTACCTCTCTAGAAGAACTTACATAGTGAATCCTTTTCTGCTACGTGTGTCTACTCTTGGATGGCTTGAATAAGGCGATCATGACGGGATACACTAGGAAAACGGATCGAACCATATCACGAATCGCCCTTATTCAAGCCTCTTACGAAAAGGATTCATACAAACTGGCAAGTAGCCCTTTTTTATGGATGCTAATGATAGTACTGCTTATAAGCTGGAGCGAGTGCTGAGCGGTCATCGCTCTAGATTACACACAAGCTCGGTGAGCCGGGGCCCAAGGGTTGCCGCCTGCCAGGAAGACCTTGAACCGTGGGGACAAGAGGAGTGAGCCGCCGCCCGACAACAGAGATTCCCAGCGGGCTCAGCGTGTAGCGTGGGCTCCGATAAACGGAAGGATAAACCACGGGTCTGTTAGGGCAGAGGGATCCGGATCCCGAGCCCGTGCCCCCGACCGCAACTCTTTAATCACAAGAGGCTTGCAGCTGAAGGTAGCCCTTTTTCTCTTCCTATCCAATCCCGGGTGCATCCAGACACTCCGACAGGCACGGGGGTACGCTAACTCCGTTTCAAACCCAGACTAGACAGCAGGGTGGCGACAAAGTTAACATGGAAGCCATGAAAACAACCCAAAATTCTGCCTGACACAGCTCGTTTGATAAGGGGACCATGTATGGAGGCAGTGAACTAGTAGTAGATTAAAGGTGCTGCAGTTAAAACTATGTTAGTTGGATCTTGGCATGGAGCTGGCGCTCCGCTGCCAGACGAGCTTTCGCCAATCCAAGCCCCTGTCTCTAGGCTACTCCCCAAACAGCACTTTTGTATAAGATCAAGTGTAGTAGCGTTCTTATAAGTTTAGGATATGCCGGGTGAGGGGAATGTAAACAGATGCGCAAGAAGCGCATGATGCGCATGGAGCTGGCGCTCCGCTGCCAGGCGAGCTTTCGCAAATCCAAGCCCCTGTCTCTAGGCTACTCCCCAAACAGCACTTCTAAGAACCTTTTGTATAAGATCAAGTGTAGTAGCGTTCTTATAAGTTTAGGATATGCCGGGTGAGGGGAATGTAAACAGATGCGCAAGAAGCGCTGAAATAATATCCCTAAATGGTAAAAGTTTGCCAGTATATTTTGTGGATAACACAGCAGGGTGGCGACAAAGTTAACAACTTTGATGTGGAATCCATGAAAACAACCCAAATTTCTGCCTGACACACCTCGTTTGATAAAGGGACGATGTATGGAGGCAGCTATATGGACGACTTTTGGAGGTAGCAATGGAGACAACGTGTGGAGGCTGCTATGGAGACAATTTAATTTGGATAGTGCCTGTATGTGGCAGTCCACTGTTTCAGCTTGTGCACCAGGGCCTGCTGGTATTCATGCATTCTCGCACTCCTTTCCTCTCCAGGGATGAGAGTGGAAAGATTTTGCTTGTACCGTGGGTCCAGGAGAGTGAACACCCAGTAATCGGTGCTGGAATAAATTCTTTGAACGCGAGGGTCACGGGATAGGCAGCCTAGCATGAAATCTGCCTGCAGGGCTGGGACGGCACATCGGGAAAAGTAGTGGCGGCTGGGGACCAAATACCGAGGGGCGGCCGCCGCCATGAGGTTGCGAAAGGCCTCGGTCAAAAAAAAAAAAAAAGTAGAACGTTATTGTAGCCCTAAGAAGGGCTGTTGGGTTCTTGGAGAATCACTCCTGCCTAACAGTAAGCTAATAGAACATCCTAACGCTTTCCCTGACCAGCAGCAGCTCTCTCCCTAGCGGCATCCCGCTCTCTAGGGTCTGAAACGCATAACTTGCTACGCATAAGCCTTTTTTTTACCAGCCACTCACTTTTTTCGCCTGCTGCCGATGGACATCTGTTTTCATTCATTATAGAACTTATATTATTGTACATAGGGGTTAGTATTATAGTAGTTATATTCTTGCACATAGGGAGCAGTATAATTGAAACATTTATTCTAAAAGAAAAACACAATAACAAAGCTTAAAAGGTTGTATTTGGCACATTTTGAACAATTAAAAGGAACATGGCATTGTGCCCTCTTTGGCTGCAGTGGTAAACACAGCAGGACAATCATGGCACATCACTACTAGTACGTAATGCACCCGAATCATGACTGAGGACAGTAATTAGCTCCGTCATTGACCAACTTTGATAGGACTGGACAGGACTGCTCCTATGTGCATGCATACAACTACAATAATACTGCTCCTATGCAGAACAATATAATTACTATAATAATGCCCCTTTAGAACAAGAATATAACTACTATAATACTGCCCCCTATGTACAGCAATATTACTAATATAATACTTCCCCCTATGTACAAAAATATAACTACTATAATACCGCCGTATGTACACAAATATAGCTCCAATTATACTGCTCCCTATGTGCAAGAATATAACTACTATAATACTACACTGCGTTTTTCACTGTGTTTTCACTTAATGATCCTGTGTCCACGGGTTCACTGTTTTTATTCGTTTTCATTGTTCTTCACTGTGTTTTTAATTAAATGCTCGATCTCGAGCAGGGGAATACTCGCCGCGCAAAGAGCCGTTTCGGAGTCCACCTCAATAATCGACCGAGCATAAGCTCGGACGGTATACCTCGCTCATCTCTATTATAACCCCTTCCGACATTAAACATAATGTCCGCATGGCGGAGGGTCTCTCTTGATTTTTCAGTACGTATTATATTCAAGCCTTCTGGCACCAGCTCCTAAACGGAAGCCAACACACAGAAGTAGGGTGTCAGCTTTACCCTTTAATAGTCGACACCCACCTGTAATTCCGGATCGGAAATTCCTCGATTGCAGGCTCAACCCTCCTTAATGCCGCGGCACGCTTGAGCATAACACGCTGGAGCCACATCTGCTAGTTACACTGTGTATGAAGGGAGCTTGAACAGCGTCGAAAGCATCACTTGTTCAAGCCAATGTCTAAAAAGTTTTGTAATAAAATGATAATAAATAAAGTAAAAGTGCCCTAATACACACATTCCCTATACACATCTAATAAGTAAGAAAAAAAAACACAAAAAACCACTACATACTTGATATCTCCCCATCCGGAACAATCTGTACATAACTCAAAACATTATTGGACACCGAGCGTGAATGTCCGTAAAACAAAACCCACAAAGAACTCGACAAAAATGTAATTTTTCACTAAATCGCTCACAAAAATGTTCCAATGGATCAAAAAAAGATATGTGCGGGGAATATAAATCAATCCCTAAACCAACTCGTCAACCAAATATTATTAAAGTTGGTCTACGAAAAGACACGCAATACAAAACAAATGAGATTTTCTGTATATATTTTTTTAAGTAAAATCTCTTCCAATAAGCTAATGGACCCACTAAAAAGAAGATTTGTAAAGTGCTCATCATTTCTCAGAAAATAAGCCTCGTACATGTCCCAATTCCAAAAAAAAAAAAGATTGAATTAGCCGATAATAAGTGACAAAGAAAATTGATGCCTGAATTGGTTCAAGTTCCAATCAGTGGCCCTCGGCGTGTGCCATAAAGCAGGTTCCACCAATAGGGGTATTTTTATATCAGGGGAAGATTGAGTATCAAAACTTGTGGGATCATTTAGGATTTGATCCACTAAGAAGGTGTACATTTTATGAAAAAAAACAACAGTACATTTAGCCAAAAAAAGATTTTCATTTCAAACTGACATCAATTTTTATTAACCCGTAAAGGGTTAACAAACTTCATAAAAGTTGTGTTACGTTACGTGAGGGGTTTTTAGTTTTTATAATGGCGAGGTAATTTATGGGGTTTTGATTTATTTAGGTCCTCAAAGGTACTCATTGAAATTGATCCACCGATCAGAAACAAATTAAAAAAAAACTGTTTTTTTTTTACAGAACCTCTGAATTTCGTTTGGTAATCGCCAGTTCGACACTACTGCATTACCATTCCATTGTACTTATCTTTTGTATTCTTTCCAGCTTGTATACCAGTTCAACTACCTTTCCCTAGATCCATTGAAAATTCTTTTGCTTTCCTACGAGACACAATCAGAGCGCATCAGGGCTAGGATGAACGATGGTGACTCATCACCGTATCACGTTACTGGTATAGAGAGGGCGTAACCCTCAATGGTTTACTTCTAGCAGATGATCGCGAGAACTAAAATGGCTCGGGTACGTGTATTCGAGACGAAACTTTCCCGATGCCGAGTGCTCGTCTTGAATAACGAGCCCCATCAAGTCAAGGGAGATCGAGGCATTTTTAGAGGACCAAGGCTCTGACAGGGAAGCTGGCCAAAACACTGGACACTAAGAAAAGGATGGAAACACCCGGAAGCGATCAAGGAAAAGGCAGGGGCAGTATGCCATGGATGCACTCTGAGGATTGCTTAATAGCCACCATATGCAAACATATGGGCAACAGTGGCCATGACAGAGTGACAGAATTAAGCCTGGATAGACATGAAAATACATCAATAATTGACCCTCGACACTATAGGGGGACGGCATGCAGAGGCGCCAGCAGCAGCGGCAGGCTAGAGAGTGGCATGGGCGAATACTCTAAAGCTGACTCAGTTCAAACAATGGGTGGCAGAGAAGAACCAAAGGAGGTGAGCAGAAGAAGCGACTCCAAATAATATCGGTACAATGATAAAAGTTTGCCCATATTATTTGTGGATTACACAGACGAGGGGTGGCGACAAAGTTAACAGAAGCCAGTGAAAACAACCACAAAATTCGCCTGACACAGTCGTTTTGATAAGGGGACCATGTAGAGGCAGGGCAGTGAATAGTAGTAGATTTAAAGGTGCTGCAGTTAAAACTATGTAGTTGGATCTTGGCATGAAAGCTGGCGCTCCGCGCAGCGAGTTTGCGCCAATCCAAGCCCTGTCTTAGGACTACTCCCCAAACCAGCACTTAAGAAACCTTTGTATAAGATCAAGGTAGTAGTAGGCGTTCTTATAAGTTTGGATATATGGCGGGTGGGTGAGGGGAATGTAAAACACGAGTGCACAAGAGACATGATGCGCATGGAGCTGGGCGCTCCGCTGCCAGGTGAGCTTTCGCCAAATCCAAGCCCGTCTCAGGCTACGTCCCAACAGCACTTCTAAGAACCTTTTGTATAAAGATCAAGTGTAAGTAGCGTTCTTATAAGTTTAGGAAGCTATGCCGGGGTGAGGGGAATGTAAAAAAAACAAGATGCACAAGAAGCGCTGAAATAAATATTGGTGAATGATTAAAAGTTTGCCAGTAATTTGTGGATAATAACAGCAGGTGGCGACAAAGTTAACAACTGATGTGGAATCCAGAAAAACAACCCAAATTTCTGCCTGAAAAAACACAGGAGGATCCCTGTTGGCCAAGATCCCCCCCCCCCGGTAGAAAATGGAGACAACGTTTGGGAGGGCTGCTATGGAGACAATTTAATTTGGATAGTGCCTGTATGTGGCAGTCCAAAAAAGTTTTCAAAACCAGAGGAGCATGGTCGGTGGCCCTCCAGGAAAATAATGAAATAGATGAGTGACTGTATGTGGCAGTCCAAAAAGTTTCAAACCAGAGGAGCGGGAGGTGGTCCTCCAGAAAAATGAATAGATTGAGTGCCTGGATGTGGCAGTCCAAAAAAGTTTCAAACCAGAGGAGCAGCGAGGTGGCCCTCCAGTAAAATGGAATAGATTGAGTGCCGTATGGCAGTCCAAAAAAGTTTTTCAAACCAGAGGAGCGGGTAGGTGGCCCTCCAGAAAAATTGAATAGATTGAGTGCCTGTATGTGGCACTCCCAAAATTGTTTTAAAACAGAGGAGCGGGTAGGTGCCCTCAGAAAAATTGAATAGGATTGAGTGCCTTTATGTGGCACTCCCAAAAAATTTTTAAAACAGAGGACTGGGTAGGTGGCCTCAGAAAAATTAAATGCATAAAAGTTATAGCTAGAGCCAGTGGGCCCTGTCAAAAAATAGCCAGTTTCCTCTGCTTTACTGTACAAAGAGGAGGAGAAGGAGGAAAATGAGGAGGGGAGGAGTGGATAAATTATTATCAGGTGAGCTTCCTCACCTGGTGGAGATTGGAAATTATGAGAACTCCATGCTTTATTCTATCTAATAAGCATCAGCCTGTCAGCGCTGTCAGTCGACAGGCGTGTACGCTTATCGGTGATGATGCCACGCGCACTGAAAACCGCTCGGACAAGACGCTATGCGGCAGTGGAAGGCAACGAACCTTCCAAGGCGTTTTTAAACCCAGCGGGCGCCAGGTTCGTGCCACATGTCCAGCTTTGAAACCCAGTAGTTGTAGGGAGCTGTTGTGATCATTTAGGAACGATGTATGTCAGCTATGTTTATCCCTCACCATCTATTCTTGAAAGATCAGCCCTACTCTGCCGAGACTGGGGACAGGTGACCAGTGTCTTGCTGGAGTGAATAAAGCTGGCAAAAGCCTTGTAAAGCGTACCCTTGCCAGTGCTGGAACAAGCTGCCTGCTCGCCTACTTCCCTCGCTATGTCCCGCAGAACTACGCACTCTGCGCTAGAGTGTCAGAAGGGAAACTTACTGGTTTCAGTTGTGAACCAGGGTGCTGGTATTCTGCATTCTCACACCTCTTCTTCTTCAGGGTATGAGAGTGGAAAGATTTTGCTATTGCTACAGTGGTGCCTAGGACGAGTCGAACACCAAGTAACGTATGCTGGAATACAAACTTCTTGAACGCGAGGGTCACGGGATAGGCCGCCTAGCATGAAATCTGCCATAGGCCAGAGTACACAACGCGTAGATCACTCCCCTCACTGCGACTGTCCATTTCCTCTCCTCCTCAACTCCTCCAACTCCTCTTTCTTCTGCCCATACACGCTACAGTGAAGGACTCAACCAATGGTGCCCTCTTGTGTCTCGAAAACATTTCCCTCTTCCTCCTCATCTCATCCACCTCCCACCTCCTCCGATAGCGCTGAGAAAAACAGACCTAAGGGGCTTTGCTATCAACAAGGGAATCTTCTTCCCCCGTCTCTGTGACGAGCGCAAGCTTCCGACTTCATGCTGATCAGAGAGTTTTTCAACAGGCCAAGCAGGCGGATGGTGAGGCTGATGATGGCTTCATCGCCACTGACCATCTGTGTTGACCTCAAAGTTACTCAGCACCTGACAGATATCAGACATCCAGTCCACTCATTGTAGACTGAGGAAGCTGACTGACTGACTACCAGTTCTGGTGGAAGTTGACATCTGGCAGTACTACAATCGCTCGGCGCTGTGGTAAACTCTGGATAACATGGTCAGTGTGAATTTCCACCTCGTGGGCACGTCGCCACAAACAGTCAGCGTGATGCGGGCAGTTGGAGGCGGCGCTGCGCGCCCTGAGAGTGGCAGATCTGTGGGGACTTGACCTGAAATGCGCACAGATGCGGCGCACCTTCGTGAGCAAATAGAAAGATGGGGTATGTTGAGAAACGACTGAACTATCAGATTAACACATGGGCCAGCGCATGGCACATGTGTCATCGCCGAGTTGCAGAGCCGCACACCAGGGTTACGGCGTTGTCACACACAACATGCCTGGCTCAGGTTCAGCGGTGCCAGCCACAGATCAGTCTGCGCCGTTATGCCCTGTAATAGCTTTTGGGCGGGTGTGCCTTTTATCGCCTAGGCTCAGCAGTTGAGCACCGCCTGCTGGTCGTCTAGCGACGGCATGTTTTGTGCCTAGAGCTACACGACTGATGGCGCCATGCCACGGATGGTAATTCGGAGGAGGAGGAGGGTGGAGGAGGGGTGGGAGGAGGGAGGAGGCATAGTAGGCCGAAACACCTGGACGCAGGTAGGCCCGCAATCTCGCGGGTCGGCAGTATTGACCAGCCGCAGGGTCAGACGGTCCCAGCCTCCACCAAGTTAAAACAATTAACTAGTGCGTCAGCGATAATAGTGGCCCGACCGGCAGCACTCATCCAGTGTCCGTGGTCAGGTGGACCTTGTCAGAAACGGCGTTGGTTCAGGGGCAGGATGATGTGTCTGAACAGTGCTGGTGCAGGGCTGGGACGGCACATCGGGAAAAAGTAGGGGCGGCTGGGGACCCCGAATACGAGGGGCGGCCGCGCCGACATGAGGGTGCCGAAAGGCCTCGGTCTCTATAGCCTATAGGGCAGCATCTCCAGGCTAAGCAATCTGGAGATGTGGGACATTAAGGGGGCTTGGGCGTGCGGGTGGGGTTGCACTATATTTGCGTTTCCGCTCCAGCGTCTGGGGTATGGAGAGCTGAACGCTGGTGGATGCTGTGGAGGGATCGTGGAGGCGACGATGGGGTTTTTGTGGCAGGGTCCTGGGCAGGGGGCTGACTATCAGCTGACACAGGGGAAAGGAGCAGTGGGTGCAACGGCCGGAGGTGAACGGGCTTGTGCCATGAGTGGGGTGTTTAGCTTCATATGCTGCGCATACTGGTGGTAGTTAAGCTAGTAGTGGTGGAACCCTGCTGAGCCGGTTTGGCAAAGTTGCACACCACAGTCTCCGCGGTTCACGGTGTTCCTTAAAGAACTCCAGACACTGAAAATCAGCCCTCACCGCAAGATCCTCGCCACGGGAGCTCACTAGTTGGACACATTTGGCGCTGAGGCACACAGCTCTGGCCCTGCCTCTCCGTCTGCGCCCCACCACTGCCTCTTCCAACCTGTTCTGGTCGAGGACTCTCCTCTGTCTCAGAAGCACTGTGTTCACCCGGCCTATCAAACCCAGTCTGGGTCTGTCACCTCATCACCTCGATCCCTCAGTCTGCTCCCCCCTCGGACTTCCTGCCCTGACAACAACTCTCTCCAGTCTGACAACGTGTATCCTCATCATCGGAACCTCTTAGACACTTCTTCCACTACGTCAAGAAGGTCATCATCACCCACAACTGCGGGACTGTGGAAAACCTGGGCAATCGGAAAAATGCTCAGCAGCAACCGACAAGTGTTGTGAGTGTGGGAAGGGTCCAGAAAAACAGTTCCTCAGAGATGCCGGTTTCAATGGCAAATTTTCCTGGGAGGGGGGAGCAGACTGGGGGGAGGAGGCTGAGGTGCAGGAGCTGGAGGAGTACGATTTCGGTGAAATGGGTGGACTGCGTGGAAGACTAGGTGGACAATATGTTCGAAGCATTGTCGGCAATCCACGAATCACTGTTCGCATGTTCTGGCCTCAACAGTGCTTACCACGAGTCCCCAGTAACTCAGACATGACCTAGGAGTGTAGCTCTGCGGCGCCCTGCTCCCTCATAAGCAGGTGGTGTCTCACCCCGCCAGGACCACGGCCTCTGACCCTGCAGTAGTTGGACGCCCACGTCCCCGCCCTAGTCCATCTACCCCAGCCCTCGGGTTAAACATTTTGAAAATGAGAGTTATAACTTAATTTTTTTTTAACTTTTTTTTGTGTTTTTTGTTTTTTTTTGTTGTTTTTTAGTTTAAAACCAAACGATGCGTATCCTTTGCTATTGTTTTCTAGCCAAGTATGAAAGCACACTACTATGCCAGATGAGATGACGCTGAGTTATTAAACAAAATTAAACGTAAATAAAAAGGAAATGGCAGACATGTGCCTAATTGAAATCCAAACCACTAATAAATTTCCCACTCGGTCTTTGCAATGGATATGTGGTTCACTAAGCGCAAAAACACAGCGGTCGCAAGTCTCACTACAAATTGCTCACAATTTGATAGTAGATGCACTGCAGCAAGTACAGCCACCAGCAGATCAACCAGAAATCAATATATATAACGCTACTGTAGGCGAAGTACCGTTTGGATTCTCCTTATGGCTATTTTCTAGCCAAGTGTGAAAGCACACTACTATGCCAGATGAGATGACGCTGAGTATTAAACAAAATAAAAGTAAAATAAAAAAGGAAATGGCAGACTGTGCCTAATGAAATCCAACCCCTAATAAATTTTCCCACTTCGTCGTTTGCAATGGATATGTTGCGTCCTAAGCGCAAAACACAGCGGTCGCAAGTCTCACTACAAATTGCTCAACAATTGCTAGTAGATGCACTGCAGCAAGTTCAGCCACCAGCAGATCAACCGAAATCAAATATATTAACGCTACGTAGGCGTAAGTAAGCCGTTTGGATTCTCCTATGGCTATTTTCTAGCCAAGTATGAAAGCCACACTATATGCAAGATGAGGATGACCAGAGTTATTAAAAAAATAAACGTAAAATAAAGTAAATGGAAGACTGTGCCTAATTAAAATCAAACCCCTAATAAATTTTCCCACTTTGGTTTGAGGTGGATGTGTGTCACTAAGAGCTAAACACAACTGGAGCAAGTCCCCTGCAAATTCCTCACAATATGGTACTAGCTGCAAATAAAAAAAAAAAAGTATAACGTATTGTAGCCCTAAGAAGGGCTGTGGGTTCTTGGAGAATCACTCCTGCTCAACAGTAAGCTAATAGACATCCTAACGCTTTCCCTGACCAGCAGCAGCTCTTCCCTAGGCGGCATCCAGACACAGAATGATCCGAGCAGGCGGGCAGCGGCTAGTCTATACAGGGTGCACCTGATCTGGCCAGCCAACCACTGCTTCGACGTGTAAGGTACCACGTCATGCTGGGTGGAGTGCAGAGTCTCTGGCTTGTGATTGGCTTCTGTTTCTGGCCGCCAAAAAGCAAAACGGCGGGAGCTGCCATTTCTCGAGCGGGCGAAGTATTCGTCCGAGCAACGAGCAGTTTCGAGTACCCTAATGCTCGACCGAGCATCAAGTCGGACGAGACATGTTCGCTCATCTCTATTTATCCTCTTCCTTTAAATACCAGTTAATTGCTTACTTCTTAGGATGACTAAGGACACGCTCTCTAGGGTTGAAACGCATAACCTGCTACCATGGATCGTTGTTTTAACCATTGTTTTTTATAAAGCCTTTTTTTTACCAGCCACTCACTTTTTTCTGACGCTGCCGTGGACATCTGTTTTCATTCATTATAGAACTTATATGTATTGTACATAGGGGTTAGCCGAGGAAGAGGACGAAAAGAGGACCTAGAAAAGAACCCCACAACCTGCCCCTTCTCCCCCACACCAACTCCCCCCTTTCAACCCACCCCTTCTTGTACCATGCCCTAACTCTGTTACGCTCCCTACTACCAACATTTTATGTCTCACCTCATGTCATCCCCCCGCCTTCCCCCACCCCCCACCATCCACCTCCTCACCTTATAACCCTAACCCCCCTATCAACGCCCCCAATTACCTACAAACCCTCACCTCCTTCACCCCCCCCGCTTCCCAATCCCCCGACCCCCCCTCCCGAACTCCCCTCCACTTCCCTCTCCTCCCTCTACCTCCCCCCCTATACCCCCCCCCACCTCAACTACGCACACCCCTCCCCACTTACCATCCGTTTTCCCCCCCAAGACTATATTCCCATTCCCCCACCCCCCCCCCCCACTCCCCCCTCCCCACGGCTTCCCCCCACCATCACCCCCTCTGCTCCACCCTCTCCTATCCTCCGCCCTCTCCCCTCCGGGGAGCAGTAGAATTGGAGCTATATTGTGTAAATACGGCGGTATGATAGTAGTTATATTTTTGTACATAGGGGGAAGTATTATATTAGTATATATGTGTACTATAGGGGGTAGTATTATAGTAGTTATATTCTTGCACATAGGGAGCAGTATAATTGGAGCTATATTTGTGTACATACGGCGGTATTATAGTAGTTATATTTTTGTACATAGGGGGAAGTATTATATTAGTAATATTGCTGTACATAGGGGGTAGTATTATAGTAGTTATATTCTTGCACATAGGGAGCAGTATAATTGAAAATGTGTATTTGGCACATTTTTGACAATTAAAAGGACTGGCATTGGTCCCTCTTTGGCTCAGTGGTAAACACCGCAGGACAATCACTGCACATCACTACTAGTACGTATCACCCGAATGCATGACTGAGAGGAATGTAGCTCCGTCCAATTGACCACTTTGATATGCTGTACAGGTACTGCTCCTAGGTGTGCATGCATACACTACAATAATGCTGCTCTATGCCGAAACAATATATTACTTAACTAATGCCCTTAGAACAAAATATAACTACTATATAATACCTGCCCCTATTACCACAATATTACTCAATATATACCTTCCCCTATGTACCCCAAATATACTACTCTACATACCGCCAGTTGTACCAAATATAGCTCCAATTATACTGCTCCCTATGTTCAAATATACACTACTATATACTACCCCCTATTACACAAATATGACTACTATAATACTTCCCCCTATGTACAAAAATATCTACTTCATACCGCTTTATGACACAATATAGCTCCAATTCTACTGCTCCCCGGAGGGGAGAGGGCGGAGGATAGGAGAGGGTGGAGCAGAGGGGGTGATGGTGGGGGGAAGCCGTGGGGAGGGGGGAGTGGGGGGGGGGGGTGGGGGAATGGGAATATAGTCTTGGGGGGGAAAACGGATGGTAAGTGGGGAGGGGTGTGCGTAGTTGAGGTGGGGGGGGGTATAGGGGGGGAGGTAGAGGGAGGAGAGGGAAGTGGAGGGGAGTTCGGGAGGGGGGGTCGGGGGATTGGGAAGCGGGGGGGGTGAAGGAGGTGAGGGTTTGTAGGTAATTGGGGGCGTTGATAGGGGGGTTAGGGTTATAAGGTGAGGAGGTGGATGGTGGGGGGTGGGGGAAGGCGGGGGGATGACATGAGGTGAGACATAAAATGTTGGTAGTAGGGAGCGTAACAGAGTTAGGGCATGGTACAAGAAGGGGTGGGTTGAAAGGGGGGAGTTGGTGTGGGGGAGAAGGGGCAGGTTGTGGGGTTCTTTTCTAGGTCCTCTTTTCGTCCTCTTCCTCGGCTAACCCCTATGTACAATAATATAAGTTCTATATGATGAAACAGATGTCCCGCAGCGCGAAAAAAGTGAGTGGCTGGTAAAAAAAAAGGCTTTATTGAAAAAACAATGGTTAAACAACGATACCATGGTAGCAGGTTATGCGTTTCAACCCTAGAGATCGTGTCCTTAGTCACCTAAGAAGTAAGCAATTAACTGGTATTTAAAGGAAGAGGAGTAAATAGAGATGAGCGAACATGTCCGTCCGACTTGATGCTCGGTCGAGCATTAGGGTACTCGAACCTGCTCGTTGCTCGGACGAATACTTCGCCCGCTCGAGAAAATGGCAGCTCCCGCCGTTTTGCTTTTTGGCGCCAGAAACGAGCCAATCACAAGCCAGAGACTCTGCACTCCCCCAGCATGACGTGGTACCTTACACGCGAAGCAGTGGTTGGGGCTGGCCAATCAGGTGCACCCTGTATAGACTAGCCGCTGCCCGCCGCTGCTCGGATCATTCTGTGTTCTGGATGGCCGCCTAGGGAAGAGCTGCTGCTGTCAGGGAAAGCGTTTGGTATGTTCTATTAGCTTACTGTTGAGCAGGAGTGAATTCTCCAAGAACCCACAGCCCTTCTTAGGGCTACTACGTTATACTTTTTTTTTTTATTGCAGCTAGTCCATATTGTGAGGAATTTGCAGGGGACTTGCTCCAGTTGTTTTAGCTCTTAGTGACACACATCCACCTCAACACCAAAGTGGGAAAATTTATTAGGGTTTGATTTTAATTAGGCAGCAGTCTCATTTACTTTTATTTTACGTTTATTTTTTTAATACTCTGGTCATCCTCATCTGTGCATATAGTGTGGCTTTATACTTGGCTAGAAAATAGCCATAGGAGAACTCCAAACGTGCTTACTTACGCCTACAGTAAGCGTTATATATTTGATTTCTGGTTGATCTTGCTGTGGCTGAACTTGCTGTCAGTGCATCTACTAGCAAATTGTTGAGCAATTTGTAGTGAGACTTGCGACCGCTGTGTTTTGCGCTTAGGACGCACATATCCATTGCAAACGCGAGTGGGAAAATTTATTAGGGGTTGGATTTCATTAGGCACAGTCCTGCCATTTCCTTTTTTATTTTACTGTTATTTTGTTTAATCCAACTCAGCGTCATCTCATCTGGCATAGTATGTGCTTTCACACTTGGCTAGAAAATAGCCATAAGAGAATCCAAACGGCTACTTACGCCTACAGTAGCGTTATATATATTTGATTTCTGGTTGATCTGCTGGTGGCTGTACTTGCTGCAGTGCATCTACTATCAAATTGTGAGCAATTTGTAGTGAGACTTGCGACCGCTGTGTTTTTTGCGCTTAGTGAACCACATATCCATTGCAAAGACCGAGTGGGAAATTTATTAGTGGTTTGGATTTCAATTAGGCACATGTCTGCCATTTCCTTTTTATTTACGTTTATTTTGTTTAATAACTCAGCGTCATCTCATCTGGCATAGTAGTGTGCTTTCATACTTGGCTAGAATAACAATAGCAAATGGATACGCATCGTTTGGTTTTAAAACTAAAAAACAACAAAAAAAACAAAAAACACAAAAAAAAGTTAAAAAAAAATTAAGTTATAACTCTCATTTTCAAAATGTTTAACCCGAGGGCTGGGGTAGAGGACTAGGGCGGGGACGTGGGCGTCCAACTACTGCAGGGGTCAGAGGCCGTGGTCCTGGCGGGGTGAGACACCACCTGCTTATGAGGGAGCAGGGCGCCGCAGAGCTACACTCCCTAGGTCATGTCTGAGTTACTGGGGACTCGTGGTAAGCACTGTTGAGGCCGAACATGCGAACAGTGATTCGTGGATTGCCGACAATGCTTCGAACATATTGTCCACCAGTCTTCCACGCAGTCCACCCATTTCACCGAAATCGTACTCCTCCAGCTCCTGCACCTCAGCCTCCTCCCCCCAGTCTGCTCCCCCCTCCCAGGAAAATTTGCCATTTGAAACCGGCATACTCTGAGGAACTGTTTTTCTGGACCCTTCCCACACTCACAAACACTTGTCGGTTGCGCTGAGCATTTTCCTATGCCCAGGTTTTCCACCAGTCCGCAGTCTGTGGGTGATGATGACCTTCTTGACGTAGTGGAAGAAGTGTCTAAGAGGTTCCGATGATGAGGATACACGTTGGTCAGACGTGGAGAAGTTGTTGTCAGGGCAGGAAGTCCGAGGGGGGAGCAGACTGAGGGATCGGGTGATGAGGTGACAGACCCAGCTGGGTTGATAGGCCGGGTGAACACAGTGCTTCTGAGACAGAGGAGAGTCCTCGTACCAGAACAGTTGGAAGAGGCAGTGGTGGGGCCAGACGGAGAGGCAGGGCCAGAGCTTGTGCTCAGCGCCAAATGTGTCCAAACTAGTGAAGCTCCCGTGGCGAGGGATCTTGCGGTGAGGGCTGATTTTCAGTGTCTGGAGTTCTTTAAGGAAACACCGGACCGCGAGACTGTGTGTGCAACTTTGCCAAACCGGCTCAGCAGGGGTTCCACCACTACTAGCTTAACTACCACCAGTATGCGCAGCATATGAATGCTAAACACCCCACTCAGTGGCACAAGCCCGTTCACCTCCGGCCGTTGCACCACCACTGCTCCTTTCCCCTGTGTCAGCTGATAGTCAGCCCCCTGCCCAGGACCCTGCCACAAAAACCCCATCGTCGCCTCCACGATCCTCCACACATCCACCAGCGTTCAGCTCTCCATACCCCAGACGCTGGAGCGGAAACGCAAATAAGTGCAACCCCACCCGCACGCCCAAGCCCCCTTAATGTCCACATCTCCAGATTGCTTGCCTGGAGATGCTGCCCTATAGGCTATAGAGACCGAGGCCTTTCGGCACCTCATGTCGGCGCGGCCGCCCCTCGGATTCGGGGCCCCAGCCGCCCCTACTTTTTCCCGATGTGCCGTCCCAGCCCTGCACCAGCACTGTTCAGACACATCATCCTGCCCTGAACCAACGCCGTTTCTGACAAGGTCCACCTGACCACGGACACTGGATGAGTGCTGCCGGTCGGGCCACTATTATCGCTGACGCACGTTATTGTTTTAACTTGGTGGAGGCTGGGACCGATCTGACCCTGCGGCTGGTCATATACTGCCGACGCCGCGAGATTGCGGCCTACCTCGTCCAGTGTGTTTCAGGCCTACTATGCCTCCTCCCTCCTCCCACCCCTCCTCCACCCCTCCTCCTCCTCCGAATTACCATCCGTTGGCATGGCGCCATCAGTCGTTAGCTCTAGGCACAAAACATGCCGTCGCTACGACGACTAGCAGGCGGTGCTCAACTGCTGAGCCTAGGCGATAAAAGGCACACCCGCCCAAAAGCTATTACAGGGCATAACGGCGCAGACTGATCTGTGGCTGGCACCGCTGACCTGAAGCCAGGCATGTTGTGTGTGACAACGCCGTAACCTGGTGTGCGGCTCTGCAACTCGCGATGACACATGTGCCATGCGCTGGCCCATGTGTTAATCTGATAGTTCAGTGTTTCATCAACATCCCCAATCTTTCTGATTTGCTCACGAGGTGCGCCGCATCTGTGCGCATTTCAGGTAAGTCCCACAGATCTGCCACTCTCAGGGCGCGCAGCGCCGCCTCCAACTGCCCGCATCACCGACTGTTTGTGGCGACGTGCCCACGAGGTGGAAATTCACACTGACCATGTTATCCAGATTTACCACAGCGCCGAGCGATTGTATACTGCCCAGATGTCAACTTCCACCAGAACTGGTAGTCAGTCAGTCAGCTTCCTCAGTCTACAATGAGTGGACGTGGATGTCTGATATCTGTCAGTGCTGAGTAACTTTGAGGTCACACAGATGGTCAGTGGCGATGAAGCCATCATCAGCCTCACCATCCCCTGCTTGGCCTGTTGAAAAACTCTCTGATCAGCATGAAGTCGGAAGCTTGCGCTCGTCAGCAGAGACGGGGAAGAAGATTCCCTTGTTGATAGCAAAGCCCCTTAGGTCTGTTTTTCTCAGCGCTATCGGAGGAGGTGGGAGGTGGATGGGATGAGGAGGAAGAGGGAAATGTTTTCGAACACAAGAGGGCGACCATTGTTGAGTCCTCACTTAGCGTGTATGGGCAGAAGAAAGAGGAGTTGGAGGAGTTTGAGGAGGGATGGAAATGGACAGTCGCAGTGAGGGGAGTGATCTTACGCGTTTGGTACTCTGCCCTATGGCAGATTCATGCTAGGGGCTATCCCGTGACCCTCGCGTTCAAGAAGTTTGATATTCCAGCAACCGTTAACTGGTGTTCACTCGTCCTGAGCACCACTGTACAATGCAAAATCTTTCCACTCTCATACCCTGAAGAAGAAGGAGTGTGAGAATGCATGAATACCAGCAGGCCCTGGTTCACAACTGAAACCAGTATTTCCCTTCTGACAGCTCTAGCGCAAGTGCGTAGTTCTGCGGGACATAGCGAGGGAAGTGGCGAGCAGGCAGCTTGTTACCAGCCTGGAAGGGTACGCTTTACAAGGCTTTTGCCACTTTATGTCACTCCAGCAAGACACTGTCACCTTCCCCAGTCTCGGCAGAGTAGGGCTGATCTTTCAAGAAAGATGGTGAGGGAGTAAACATAGCTGACCATACATCGTTCCTAAATGATCACAACAGCTCCCTACAACTACTGGGTTTCAAAGCTGGACATGTGGCACGAACTGGCGGCCGCTGGGTTAAAAAACCGCCTTGGAAGGTTCGTTGCCTTCCACTGCCGCATAGCGTCTTGTCCGAGCGGTTTTCAGTGCAGCTGTGGCATCATCACCGATAAGCGTACACGCCTGTCGACTGACAGCCGCTGACAGGCTGATGCTTATTAGATAGAATAAGCATGGAGTTCTCATAATTTCCAATCTCCACCAGGTGAGGAAGCTCAACCTGATAATAATTTATCCACTCCTCCCCTCCTCATTTTCCTCCTTCTCCTCCTCTTTGTACAGTAAGCAGAGGAAACTGGCTATTTTTTGACAGGGCCCACTGGCTCTAGCTATAACTTTTATGCATTTAATTTTTCTGAGTGGCCACCTACCCAGTCCTCTGTTTTAAAAATTTTTTGGGAGTGCCACATAAAGGCACTCATCTATTCAATTTTTCTGGAGGGCCACCTACCCCTCCTCTGTTTTAAAACAATTTTTGGGAGTGCCACATACAGGCACTCAATCTATTCAATTTTTTCTGGAGGGCCACCTACCACGCTCCTCTGGTTTGAAAAACTTTTTTGGACTGCCATACAGGCACTCAATCTATTCCATTTTACTGGAGGGCCACCTCGCTGCTCCTCTGGTTTGAAACTTTTTTGGACTGCCACATCCAGGCACTCAATCTATTCATTTTTCTGGAGGACCACCTCCCGCTCCTCTGGTTTGAAACTTTTTGGACTGCCACATACAGTCACTCATCTATTTCATTATTTTCCTGGAGGGCCACCTACCATGCTCCTCTGGTTTTGAAAACTTTTTTGGACTGCCACATACAGGCACTATCCAAATTAAATTGTCTCCATAGCAGCCCTCCCATACGTTGTCTCCATTTTTCTACCGGGGGGGGGGAGCATCGTTGCCAACGAGGACTTCCCCCGCTGTCTTCAGGCAGAAATTTGGTTGTTTTCATGGATTCCACATCAACGTTGTTAACTTTGTCGCCACCTGCTGTATTATCCACAAATATACTGGCAAACTTTTAATCCATTCACCAATATTTATTTCAGCGCTTCTTGTGCATCTTGTTTTTTTACATTCCCCTCACCCCGGCATATCCTAAACTTATAAGAACGCTACTTACCTTGATCTTTATACAAAAGGTTCTTAGAAGTGTGTTTGGGAGAGCCTGAGACCAGGGGCTTGGATGGCGAAAGCTCACCTGGCAGCGGAGCGCCCAGCTCCATGCGCACATGCTCTTCTTGTCATCTTTTTACATTCCCTCACCCACCGCCATATCCAAACTTATAAGAACGCTACTACACCTTGATCTTAATACAAAGTTCTTAAAGTGCTGGTTGTGGAGTAGTCCTAGAGACAGGGGCTTGGATTGGCGAAATCTCGCTGGCGCGGAGCGCCACTTCACCTGCCAAGATCCAACTAACATAGTTTTAACTGCAGCACTTAATCTACTACTAGTTCACTGCCATGCCATCACATGGTCCCCTTATCAACAAACGACTGTGTCAGGCCGAATTTTGTGGTTGTTTTCACTGGCTTCTGTTAACTTTGTCGCCACCCCTCGTGCTGTGTAATCCACAAATATAATAGGGCAAACGTTTATCAATCATGTACCGATATTATTTGAGCGCTTCTTCTTTTGCTCACCTCCTTTGGTTCTATCTCTGCCACCTTGGTTTGAACGCTGAGTCAGTTTAGATGTATTCGCGCATGCCACCTCTCTAGCCTGCCGCTGCTGCTGGCCCTCTGCATGCCGTCCCCTATAGTGGTCAGGTCAATTATTGGTGTATTTTCATGCTATCTCAGGCTTATTCTGTCACTCTGCATGGCCATGCTGCTTGCCCATATGTTTTGGCATAATGGTGGTATTAAGCATCCTCAGATGCATCCAGCAATACTGCCCCTGCCTGTTTTCCTGATCGCTTCCGTGGTGTTTCCATCCTTTTCTTGAGGTCCATGGTGTTGCCAGCTTCCCTGTCAGACCTTGGTCCTCGTATAAAATGCTCGATCTCCCTTGACTCAATGGGGCTCGTTATTCAAGACGAGCACTCGAGCATCGGGAAAGTTCGTCTCGAATAAGATACCCGAGTCATTTTAGTTCTCGCATCATCTCTAGAAGTAAACCATTGAGGGTTACGCCCTTCCTATACCAGTAACAGTGATACGGTGATGAGTCAGCATCTTCATCTAGCCACTGTGTCCTCTGATTGTGCATCTAGAAAGCAAAGAATTTTCAATGGATCTAGGGAAAGGGTAGTTGAACTGTATAAAGCTGAAAGAAATACAAAAGATATGACCAAGAATGGATAATGGCAGTAGTGTTCGACTGGCGATTACCAACGGAAATTCAGAGGTCTGTAAAAAAAAAACATGTTTTTTTTTAAATTTGTTTACTGATCGTGGACAATTTCAATGGTACCTTTGAGACGACCTAAATAAATCAAACCCATAAATTACCACGCCCATTATAAAAACTAAAACCCCTCACGTAACGTAACACAACAACTTTATGAAGTTTGTACCCTTTACGGGTTAATAAAAATTGTGATGTCAGTTTTGAAATGAAAATCTTTTTGTGGCTAAATGTACTGTGTTTTTTTCATAAAATGTACACATTCTAGTGGATAACAATCCTAAATGATCTCCACAAGTTTGATACTCAATCTTCCCCTGAGTATAAAAATACCCCTATTGGTGGTAACCTGCTTTATGGCAACACGCAGGGCCACTGATTGGAACTTTGAACCAATCAGACATAGATTTTCTTTCACTTATTATCGGCTAAATTCAATCTTTTTTTTTTTTGGAATTGGGAACATGTTTAAGGCTTATTTTCTGAGAAATGAGATGCACTTTACAAATACTTCATTTTTAGTGGGTCCTTAGCTATTGGAGAGTTTTACTTAAAAAAAATAATATACAGGAAAATCTCATTTGATTTTGTAATTGCGTGTTCTTTTCGTAGCAACTTTAATATATTTTGGTTTGACGAGTTGGTTTAGGGATTGATTTATTTCCCGCACATAATCTTTTTTGTCACATTGGAACATTTTTGTGAGCGTTTTAGTGAAAAATATACATTTTTGTCGAGTTCTTGTGGGTTTTGGTTTTACGACATTCACGCATCGGTTCCAATAATGTTTTGAGTTATGTACAGATTGTTACGGATGGGGAGATATCAAGTATGTAGGTTTTTTGTGTTTTTTTTTCTTACTTATTAGATGTGTATAGGGATGTTGTGTATTTGGGCACTTTTACTTTATTTATTAATCATTTTATTACAAAACTTTTTAGACATTGGCTTGAACAAGTGATGCTTTCGATGCGCTGTTCAGCTCCCTTCATAAACACAGTGTAATACCAGATGTGCTCCAGCGTTTAAATGCCAAGCGTGGCCGCGGCATGTGAAGTGGGGTTGAGCCTGCAATCGAGGAATTTCCGATCCGAATTACAGGTGGGTGTCGACTATTAAAAAAGGGGTGTAAAGCTTGACACCCTCAACTTCTGTGTGTTGCTCCTTTAGGGCTGGTGCCAGAAAGGCTGATAAATCAATAGTACTGAAAAATCAAGAGAGACCCTCCGCCATGCGGACATTATGTTTAATGTCGGAAGGGGTTATAATAGAGATGAGCGAGGTATACCGTCCGAGCTTATGCTCGGTCGATTATTGAGGTGGACTCCGAAACGGCTCTTTGCGCGGCGAGTATTCCCCTGCTCGAGATCGAGCATTTAATTAAAAACACAGTGAAGAACAATGAAAACGAATAAAAACAGTGAACCCGTGGACACAGGATCATTAAGTGAAAACACAGTGAAAAACGCAGTGAACCTTTTAAGCTTTGTTATTGTGTTTTTCTTTTAGAATAAATGTTTTTAATGTATGATTCTTTTTTGTTTCTATATTAGGGCCTAATTGGCACTTTGCGTTGCAGTTTGGGCACTTGGTCTCTAAAAGGTTCGCCATCACGTTATAGGTGATCCAGCACTTCTATACACTAATATCTTAACTAGATGGTTAAGAAAGTGGGGGTGCCACAAAGTGGTACTTTAAAGGGGTTGTCCCTTTAAGAACATTTAAGAACATTCCAGCAAATATTTTCCAATATAGTTTCTGTATCAATTCTTCAAGGGTTTTTAGATCTCTGCTTGCTGTCATGCATCAGGGAGCTTCATTTTTTACTTCCTGTAGATAAACATCAGCCCATGGTCATGTGATGTCACACAGGTGCACAGCTCAATAAAACATACAGTAAAAACGGATCTGTATGATATAATGAGCCGTGCATTTGTGTTAAATCACGTGATTATGGACTAGTGTTTTTTTCCTACAGGAAGTAAATAATGAAGCATCTAATAGAATGACAGCAAGCAGAGAAAAATTGATACAGAAAGTATATTGGAAAATTGTATAACTTTTTTGTTACATAAACATTATCAATTCTGTGCTGGAATGTCCTGAAAAGTGGACAACCCCTTTAACTTCATTATCCATCGAATTTATATATTTTAATGTAAGAACTTTTAGTCATTCGAGGATGTTCAGCGTATTAGTTATCAGCACTCCACCAATATTCAATTTTCTGTTGGTTCATTGTGTTAAAGAATAGTTCATGTCAAATACTGGAATATGCATTAGAGACTGTAAATTCAATTGTCTGCAAAGTTTTTGTTGTTAGGTATAAAGGAATGAATGAAAAGAATCTGAGCAGAAATAGAATTTAGTGTATGTGGAGTGCTACAAAAATGATTTAGGCTTCTGGGTTTGATAGCAAATCAAGTGTAAAGTAAATGTCACATTTCTGTCATGAGTGTTCCAGATGAATGGAAATGATTGGCCTCAGCAACTGCACGTAGCTAATACAAAAAAATACATTTTGCAGAAAAAAAAAAATGTCATTAATTTTAAAATATAGCAAAGGTCAGGAAGCACAGGCTCTCCTGATACCCACAAGGTGTCGTAATAGAATTGAGGTTTTTCAGTTATACATTGAAAGCCAATAACTTGATAATAACTTATGTAGAATTATTGTCAAAGGACTGGACGCACCTTTTCATTCAATGGGTTTTGTAAATTTTTCCTCTATTAAAGCTTTTTATTAAGTGGTAACAAAAGAAAAATGTCAAACAAACCAGAATATATGATCAGGCCATTCTGGAAGCCATTTTATCTAATGCTGCACTCCATCACTCTCCTTCCCGGTTACATAGTAATTGCAAAGCTGGAGGTGTCTGGTGGTCATTGTTTTTCAGGGGGAGCAAAAAAAATGGTTTGTGCAAAGCACTTGTGATGGTATTTTGATGCAGAGTGCGGTGGTACTCGTTCGTGCTGGGTCTTTAATATGAAACTACAATTTACGAAGAAAAAAAAAAAAAAAGATAAAATGTATCCAATGGTCCTGTATGTGGAAGCGTTCTTGATGCCCAAAGAACTTGTACACGCTTTTATTAACTTCCTAAAGTCAAGACGGACATGTACTCAGTGAACAATCACTCAGCATATTACTTTAAGTCCGAACCTATCCAGTAGTATGCTTATTTGGCTTTTGCACGGATATCTGCATAGCTTTGGTTGTGTTAGGCTATTTTCGGGCCAAACCGGGTTTAGATCCTGTCCAGATCCTGCATTGCCTTGATTGCTTGCAGAATGATAACAACCATTGACAACCTACACATCAGCCAATGCCCTTTCTCCTTTCATTGTTTATATATACCTTTTTCATTTAATTTTACTTTACCTCTCTTATTCTCCACTTACTAATTCTTTTATTTGAAATAATTATTGACATTATTCTGTTATATTATGTCTGCCAATGGCAGGCATTTAACTTTATATTAATGGACCTATTGTTGATTGTACTCTTCCCTTTCCCTTTAGAATACCTGCATTAAACACATGAGATTTAATGGGTTGTTCCCATTTCAACAAATTAATGTTATTGTTTGTACTATAAAAAGTTATATAATTTTCCAATATACTTTCTGTATCAATTCCTAATGGATTTCTAGATCTCTGCTTGCTTTCTCTCTATAGAAAGCTTTTATTTTTGCTATCAGTGGACAGAAATCTGACCATGGTCACACAGGTGCTAAGGTCGTTATTATCATAATCAGAGAGTAATCAGAGCTGTGTGTTATAAGAGCCATGCACCTGTGTGACCATGGTCAGATTTCTGTCCCATGTATGTTAACATTCAGCAAGCAGAGATATAGAAACTGCCAGGAATTAATACAGAAAGTATATTGGAGAATTGTGTAACTTTTTATAATACAAACAATAACATTAATTTGCCAAAATGGGAACACTTTAATGGTTGCAATTTCAATTTCTAATGGGAAACCTTCGGCTTTACATGTCTGCTATTGTTGTTACTGCAATTTCTTTTCTTTTGTATGAGGCTTGCATTATATTGTTCTAGCACTAATCTTTTGTTTGAAAACAAAATGAAACTTAGTCTTAGTTTTATCTAAGCCTTATTGAAGGTAAGAAAACATTTGTTAAAACCACAGGTTAGACTTGATGGACCTGCGACTTTTTCCGACTTTATATACTTTCATCACAAAAAATCCTGCATGACGCACTAGCTGAAAAACCCTTACAGAATCTCAACAGACTCAACAGATACATACCCATTCTGATTTAAATTAGTTTTGTTCATGTAATGGAAAAAAATGGAAAGTATAAATAAAATGGGATAATATTAGCTTTATTTTACTGTGTGCTGTGTAAACTATAACATCATCTTGAATCCTGTTATTTGTATAGCTATGACACATTATAATTAGCCAGAAACAAAGATGATTTTTTCTTCCATATTCACCTTGTGTTTTTTAATTTTTAACTTGTGCTCCTATGCCCACTACATACTGGATGCTCCACCTACCCTCCTTTAATCTTTTGTGTCTCAAAAACAGCTAAATGGTTTTGCAAATTCCAAAATACAGTATTTTTTTTATCTTTTAGAGTATGTTTCCACATAGATGTGGCCTCAGGTGACTGAATTCAAACCATTATAGAAGTTAAGGGCATGTTATGGCTGCATACAGACACCACTAAGAATAAATATACCTCTGATGAATTTCTTTTACTCCCATTTACTTGGTTAAGGACTTCTGCATACAGTTGGTAATAGATAATTATCATTGTATGTAAATTACATTATGGTGGTTTTTTCATAATACCCTTGCTTTTTTCTTACAAGTGAAAAAATCATTTTCTTAATCTTGTTTATGCCTTTAATTGTACAGATGCCACCATATTGTAGCAATACAGGTGGATATTGTGTCACCATATGTTAGGTACCCAAGGTTTATTAATTGGATTTGTTCTCATTTTAACAACGGTAATTATATTATGTATATTGCATGCCGAAACTACCTTTTAAATCACAGAGAAGAAAATAAACTGAGAAAATTCCAGGTGGCAGTTTTGTTTAAGACTAAAATGTTTCAGCCTATGATGGTATATGCAATTAATTTTAGCTTCGGAGGCGTCTGTAAAACTCGATTAGAGAAGAAGGGAGCACTTTTTTCTTGCTTTTTTTTCTAGTATTTATCTGATATCCATTCGATACAGCTGGGTTGTAATACTATACACAGCCTTTAAACAAGGGTGTCATTATTTTGAGAAACGGCACTCCATTTGTATATATGGCCTCTGTTCTTTCTAAAATCAACTTCCAAAATTAAAATTATAATAATGAGCCTTAAGTGCATTTTTCCCTTCAGCACTCAGTGGGAGGGGGAAGTGCTCCTAGCACACTTTAAATCCTTACCAACGTGTGATATATTAGTAGGTCAAAAGTCTGTTAATGCAATATAGATAGGGCTCACAAGCTGCAAACACCCATTGGTGCTGGCACCGATCGTGCAAGTTAACCTCTTGACTGCCACAGGCAAAGCCGCAATGTTAACTCTCTCCCTGATGATGTCACGCTCCTGGTGACATCATCAGGGAGGGATGATCAGATGCTATGACAGTCTTTGTAAAACTCTGGGACCTGTTATTGCTACAAATCTGTAAGAGTGTGCCAGTGGCACACTTTTAAAGACATGGAAACTGTAGCTCATCTCTCAAAGTCAATGACACCTGTATACTCAGGGATGAAAAAGTTATTGGTGTCAGAAGATGGAAAAACAAAGACATTGTTTTCCTACAGAAGATTTTCATTTTCAAAATCTATTAAAACATAGTAAAACTTGTATAAAATTGTTTCCCCCATGATTGTACCAACCCAAAAAATATAGAAGACATGTTGTTTGGAGTTCCGAAAAAACTTAGCCCACAAAACAATGGCGTAAATCCGTTTTCACCAATTTCACAGCATTTTAAATATTTTTCCTGCTTCCCAGTACACAATAATAAAGTGCAATTTGTTATGCAGAAAACAAACCCTCACACAGCTCTTTGCATGCAAAAAAATAAGTTATAGATTTTTGAAGGCGGGGAGTTAGAAATGGAAACATAAAAACTAAAAAGTACCAAGTCGCATAGGCTCCTTCTACACTCACGAGTGTGATGCGATGAACCCACATCCCACTGGCAACGCGTGCTGTCCGGATCGCACGGTCCGAATACTGCAAACCGGAACTGAACTGACATGCCGAGTTCAGTTCCGGTTTGCAGCATTCAGGCCATGTGATCCAAGCAGCGCACTTTGCGAGTGTGATGCGAGTTCATCGCATCACACTCGCGAGTGTAGAAGGGGCCTTAGGGGTTAGCCTAGGAATCTGCCACATGGATCTTTGAGAGGGTGTCCCTGGTTTATCATGCTAGATTTTGATGGTAATACAAGATTTAATACAAGATACTACATTCTCCTGTACTTCCTGGAAGAATGCTAAAATTCATCCATCTTCTTTGGTTCCAGGTTCGGAACGCGTGTGTACACGTGAGGTGTGGTGTCCACCTGCCCTCTGCATGTAGGTCTATAATACTAATATTGGTAGTCCATATGTTGTTGGCACACATGTACTCCATCTTTGCATTTGTCTTTTTAGGGCTATTTTATTATCCTTCGATTTTTGAGCAACTATGCTGTTCTGGTGGGCTTTACATTTTATTCTTTTTCTATATATGTTTTTATTGTTTTCTGATACATATTGTAGTTCTTTTTTTATCATAATTATATACATTATCTCCTTACTAGCCACCAGATATATTTTTGATCAGATCTACATTGGGGGCTTTAGGGCATCTGCAGTGGTACTAACAATTTCATATGTTCAGTTTCTGCTTGTTATGGTCAGATGTTTGTTCACTTTTTTAATTGCTGTTGTTAAATGACAGCAGTGTAGGCAGTAGTGTAGGGCACAGCAGGTATAGTATATGTAGGTAGGAACAGTCTTGGAGCAGGAGACTGGAACAAAGCAATGTTAGGGTTGATGCAAGGTCTTCTTCGTCATCTTTAGTATGGACAATTTCAAGAACAAATATAGCAGCCTTTAGTGGTGAAGAGAAGAAGTGAAGCACAAGAACACTAAGTTAAAAAGCAGGTGCTAGCAGTCAAGAAAAAAAAAAAGAAAACACTAGGATCCTTGTACCATCATATATTTACAGGTACGTTGAATAGTCCTTTATGGGAATACAGTAAACAAAACAGGGTAAAGACAAATTTAGACTACTGTAAGTAATAGATTATCATTTCCAAATGAAAGGTGACAGTTTTCCTTTAGGGCATGCCAAAATGTCTACTGTAATCAGAACAATTCTTCACACACCAACCAATAAGAAAAGTTATACAAGGCATCTAAGAAAAAAGTTCAATAAAATAGCCTTCCAAAGAAATTCAATTAACAATTCAGCATCTAATGAAGACAGCAAGACATTGTCAATCAATTCCATTCAATAAATTTGATGAGGTTTTGACTTTTATTTAATTACAAACTACTGTACATGAAACAGGATAATGCTTTCCTTGTTTCTTAATAACATCAATTCTCAACATTTAGCAGAATTTATACTGGTTCAAGAATTAAATCTATATTTTATAATGACATGTAGAGTAGCTGAGTTTCAATTCCATTTGAAGGGAATGCAATTAATGTAATAATCAGATGAGAATAAATTTTTCACTGCTTTGTATACATAATGGCCCACCCTTATTAAAGTGTTTGAGCCAGTATTCTGTCTGACTTTACACTGAAAATAACATGCAAACTGCTTGCATGTCTATTTATAAAGTGTCTGCGCCAGTTTTCCATGGTGTCCGACAAGACAAAAAAATTTGCACCAGTCGGAGATTGCGCCACATGTTTACTGACATGCGCCACAATTCTGCAGAATGAACAAAGTGCACCAAAAAATATGGTGCACACTTCACGAGCAGTGCAAGGGGCACCAGATTAATGAAGACTGTGGGGGTCATTTACTAAGGGCCCAAATTACGTTTCTCCATTGCATTACCCGAATATTTCCGATTTTCGCCAATTTTCCCTGAATTGCCCCGGGATTTTGGCGCACGCGATAGGATTGTGGCGAAAACACGATGGATTCGGAAAAAACGCTGTATTTTTTTTTTAAATTGCCGCTTGACATGCGCTTACCTGCACCAAGGGAAGGACGGTGAACTTCAGTGAACTCCGACGGAATTCAGCGCAGCAGCGACACCTAGTTGACATCGGGCGCACTACCTTAGTGAATCGCCGGAAGACTCGAATTCTCCACTGAGAAAACGCTGCTGGTGGTGACCATATTGGCATATTGGAAGCACACATATTCTTTTCTTTTACTTTCTTTATGGAAAATACAGCATATGGAATGTGCCTAATGGCAGAAAAGATGAATGGAAACATACACTATCAATGCAGAACATTTAAAGTTTTCTATCCTGACTTTTTGAGACTGTAGGCCAAAATGCAGAGTTTCCAATCTGTAAAGACTTTACTGATGAAATCTGTTAAGGAGGTCGCCATCTTGACTACTGTCCGCCATCTTAGATACAGCGGCTATGTTCCCTGACCATTGTCAAGTTAATGTCATGATTCAAACTTCATTTTATGTAACCTGTTTGCTGGCCTGTCAGCTAATACCCTTTGATATTTAATGAGAAGCCAGTCTGTCCTTGATGCTGCATAATATTATGACACTTATCTTCTCAGCATTAGTATAAACAATATCTGTGTACAAGGTCTCTGAGAACTGAGCACAATTATTTTTTTTTTTCCCAGAATGTGCTGATAACCAATAATTTTTTAGTATACTATTCACGCCCCTTTGATGACTCTTCTGTCTGTGATATTATGCATTTTGAGATATTAAACGGGAAAAGATCTTTACATACACTAAGAGATTGACTTTTCTTAGTTTTGTGTTAAAGTTTATGAAAGGGTTAATTAGGACTCACCTTACAAAAGTCAAGAGGACTGTTGGGGCCCTGCATAAAAATCCCTATCAAAATCCAAACTGAAAATGAAAAATCCAGCATCCAGGAAATAAATGTAAAATACTGTTAAAAACACTACATTCATTCAAAAAACATATTTGTAGCACATGTTTATATTGCATGTGTTTTACAATTTTTTTTTGTCATTTACTGTCAGACATATTTTTAAAATTGGCTTCTAGTACTATACAGTACACAGCATTGTAAATGATCATGTGCAATAGCCCTGCACACAGGTTATTTTGTAGTATGTATCTCCGGCCTGTCACGGGTGTTAGCGACCCATGCTTCTCACCATTCCCGGCTCCTGTTCCGACCTCTTCGGCCGTGCGCATGCATTCCCGACTCCTAGGTTTCGCCTGCCAGCTTCAATCATTTTAAAGGACCAGCGTGCCATTAATTGGCGCTGGCCATTTCCTGGGAAACTACTTAAAGGGAACCTGTCGCAAGGGACCTCATTTTCACTACAGACAGATTGTAAAAGATCATGACACCGGCAGTGCAAAAATGCCTCTCTGCCTTTTCTAAGTATTTGCATTACAATACATTACAATTGTGTGTTATAACTTACACTTGCATCCTGACAAAATCCTGGGGTAGACACAGGGCCTGGGCTTTGGTTTGGATGCATTTCAAAAAACAACATGTGACTTGTCTGAGCTGCAGGCTGCCTCCATCTTTGTGCTCCTGTACAGCTCTGTCCCTCCCCCATTGATGTCATATCACCAGGCTGTGATCTCTGAGAATGAGCAGGAGGTGGAGCTGTACAGGAGCACAATGGTCCCCTGAGACAGGTTCCTTGTAAGTCTGCCTCTTCCTGCAAGCCATGCCGGATCTTTGTGCCTCGAGCCCTAGAGAAAGGTGTGTTTGATGCCTTGCGCTATTTCTGTGAATTCCCGTTGTGACCCTGGTTCCGTTTCTGACTTCGCTCCTTTGCTGCCTGCCGTGACCTGTTGCTATGCCTCTCTGACTTTGATCCTGTGCTGCCCGTCCTGCCCTTCTGCCTGTCCCTGACTACGACATTGCCTGCCATTTCTGTACCACGACCTTGGCTGCCACTGTAGACAAGTGAAGCATGTGGAACGACCTGGTGGTACCACGCCGCAGAAAGTCCAACCTGCTTTGCGGCGGGCTATGGTAAAAAAAACGGGTGCCACTAAGACTCCGGTCCCAGTTTGTGTCTTGTGTCATTGTCCGCAGTGGTTCAGAGGATCCACTACCACTGAGCCTGACACTGCCCCTGTATAGCTAATGAAATCACTGAGGAGCTTTAATAGTAAGCCACCATGAACCATGAAATTCAATTGGAGTCACTGGCATAGTAAGTGGGAGATAAAATATAACTTTTTATATAAATGGTTAAAATAACATATGTTGCTTCTAAGAGCATAGTGTTTCAACTAGTTCACAAAAGGTTTGAGTACACTTCTGCATATGTATCTGTACTGCTAGAGTATATGAATTTTTGACTCACTAGGAGACTAATTTAGGGCAATGTTCATGTTATACCTGGAAGCACCCAGACCTGTGTTGCCAATAGGGATAGATAAATATGATTTATAAGTCTATCAGATCCTGTGCTAACTAGCAGCACCTGCCCTAAAATTTAGTCCCATTGTGCTACAGACACATCTTAGTCATGTCTCACCTCTCAACCTCTACGCTAACTTCAACCCCTTTAGTTAAAATGGATTGTTCCGCTGCTGCTGTTTTACTTACCCTGCTCTAATTTCAGATTTTTCATGATATCAATGCCATTTGCTTTTATTTATGTTCTTAGCAAGTTTTTCAAAGTGTCATACTCCTGTAGCTAAACTTTGTTAGAAAGTTGTAAATTTAATTAGAAGCGTCTGTTCTTTAACAATCATAAACTTGTAATTTGCTTGAGCTTTGCCATAAGCTCTATGACAGCTGCTTAGCATAGATGTTAGCATCACATTAAATCATTCTTCCAAATCATCTTCTTTCATCTGGGATACCATTCATGACTGATTTATTTGTGAATTTTAATGCAGATTTTTTGCAAACCCTGATGTATAGGCCAAGGCCAGAAGAAGTATTTCATGTCTGTCAATACTACACCTCACATCATGTAACTACTTAGAAACTTTTCATTCTGTTATAAATGTTATTTTTTATTTGATTTGAACATGCTAGTAATAGAATAGCCTGTATATTAGAATCTAAAAATATGGGAAATGTATGTGATATATATATATATATATAATATAAGATATATATATATATATAGATACTGTAGATAATAGATAGATAGATAGATAGGTCCTGTCTGGGGCCTTCAAATAGTCAAAATGCACACAGTTTCATTAAAGTTCATCTCTTTAGAATTTTTGGAACCTTGGAGTGCTGCCTGAATTTTGCCTCTTGACTAGATAGAGATAAATAGATGGATTGCTAGATACAAACACATTTTTTCATTAGCACAAGTAAAACAAAATACACAGAGTATTGTTCCACTTAGGGAATGTTTAGCTTTGTGTAAGGGGAGTGGAAGAACTGAGAGCAGCAGAGTGGAGGGGAAATTGTACCAAAACATAATGGGGCAGATTTACTTACCCGGTCCGTTCGCGATCCAGCGGCGCGTTCTCTGCGGTGGATTCGGGTCCGGCCGGGATTCACTAAGGTAGTTCCTCTGCCGTCCACCAGGTGGCGCTGCTGCGCTGAAGTTCCCCCGAGGCGCGCTGGAATGCCCTGAAATTCACCGGCCTATTCCTGGTGAAGGTAAGTGTAATTTTCGCGACACATTTTTTGTCTTAAATGCGGCGGTTTTTCCGAATCAGTCGGGTTTTCGTTCGGCCACGCCCCCCGATTTCCGTCGCGTGTATGCCAGCGCCGATGCGCCACAATCCGATCGCGTGCGCCAAAATCCCGGGGCAATTCAGGGGAAATCGGCGCAAATTGGAAATATTCGGGTAACACGTCGGGAAAAGCGAATTGGGCCCTTAGTAAATGACCCCCAATGTCTGGTCAATAAGGGGGAGAAGGTATGGTCGATGAAAATACATCACTGATGCATCCATTTGACCTCTAGAATAAGTATTGAAGCCCAACGTGTGTTGTAAAGTGATCCAGGATTCCTAGGTATCATGAAATCTTTCAGGTTACTTAGCTGAAGACAGGAGCAGCTCCTCCATCCTTTGTAGATAAATCAATTACTGGAACCAGGCTGTAAAAGAAGGGGTGCACGGGGACTTCTACAGTTTAGGTTTGAATGTGCGGGCAGCAATAAGTATAAAGGCACTTAGAGAATGTTTAGCTTTTTGTAAGGGGAGTGGAAGAACTGAGAGCAGCAGAGTGGAGGGGAAATTGCCAAGCGGCGCCTGCGCGAGGTCTAATATCAACGTGATGATTTTCTGCCAAAAGAGGCTACACTTAGGGTAAACCCACCGCAACTAGTTGTCGCAACTAGTCCTGGAGCCAACAAGAGGGGGGAGGCACTGGTGGACCTTTTCCTGGAGACCTGACAGGGTATCAAAATTACAGGTTGGGGGGAACAGGAGGGGGGTTGGATAGTGATCATAATATCATTGATTTTGTATTACGCTTTACTAAGGGCATTAGTGGATGGACAACCAATAGAGATGAGCGAACATGCTCGTCCGAGCTTGATGCTCGTTCGAGCATTAGCGTACTCGAAACTGCTCGTTGCTCAGACGAATACTTCGCCCGCTCGAGAAAATGGCAGCTCCCGCCGTTTTGCTTTTTGGCGGCTTTTTGACAGGGCCCCCACTGGCTCTAGCTATAGTACTTTATGCATTTAATTTTTCTGGAGGGCCACCTACCCGGTCCTCTGTTTTAAAATTTTGGGAGTCCTCAAAGCATCCACCAGCGTCAGCTCTCCATACCCAGACGCTGTGGAACGCGGAAAACGGAGAAATATTGCAAACCCACACCGCACGCACCAAGCCCTTAATGTCACATCTCCAGAGTGCTTAGCCGGAGATGTGGCCTATAGGCTAGTAGAACCGAGGCCTTTCGCAACCTCATGCTGGCGGCCGCCCCTCGGTATTAGGTCCAGCCGCCATACTTTCCCGATGTGCCGTCCCAGCCCTGCACCAGCAGTGTCAGACAACATCATCCGTGCCCTGACCAACGCCGTTTCACAAGGTCACCCTGACCACACAGTGGACGAGTGCTGCCGGGCAGGGCACTATATATCGCTGACGGCACATTGGGTACACTTGGGTGGAAAGGCTGGTGGGAACGATCTGACCCTGGGCTGGTCATATACTGCCGACGCCCGAGGATTCGGGGGCCTACCTCGGTCCAGGTCTTCAAGGCCTACTATCATCAATCCATCATCACTCTCACTCCTCCTCCGAATAACCTCCGTGGGCAGGCGCCCATCAGTCGGCTAGCTCTAGGCCACAGCAGCAGTGCCGTCGCTAAGCGACAGCAGGCGTGTGCTCAAACTGCTGAGCCTAGGCGATGATAAAGGCACACCGCCCAAAGACTATTACAGGGCATCACGGCGCAGACTGATCGTGGATGGCACCGCTGAAACTGAAGCCAGGCATGGTTGTGTGTGACAACGGCCGTAACCTGGTGGCGGCTCTGCAACTCGGCAGACTGACACATGTGCCAGCCTGGCCCATGTGTAAATTGATAGTTCAGCGTTTCCTCAAGACATACCCAATCTGTCTATGATTTGCTCACGAAGGTGCGCCGCATCTGTCGCCATTTCAGGAAGTCCAGCACAGATGCTGCCACTCTCAGGGCACAGCGCAGCGCCGCCTCCAACTCCGCCCCACCGACTGTTGTGCGACGTGCCCACGAGGTGGAATTCAACATTAACCAGTTTATCCAGAGTTTACCAGCAGCGCAGAGCGAGTGAGACTGCCAGATGTCAACTTCCACCAGAACTGGTAGTCCGGTCAGTCAGCTTCCAAGTCTACAATGAGGAGTGGACGTGGATGTCTGATATACTGTAGGTGCTGGTAACTTCGAGGAGTCAACACAGATGGTCAGTGGCGATGCCCCCCATCAGCCTCACCACCGCTGCTTGGCCTGTTGAAAAACTCTCTGATCAGCATGAAGTGGAAGCTTTGCGCTCGTCACAAGAGACGGGGGAAGAAGATTCCCTTGTTGATAGCCAAAGCACCCTAGGTCTGTTTCTCAGCGCATATCGGAGGAGGAGGAGGTGGAGGAGGGGTGGGAGGAGAATGTTGGCGAGACACAAGAGGGGACCATTGTTGAGTCCTTCACTGTTCAGCGTGTATGGGCAGAAGAAGAGGAGTTGGAGGAGTTGGAGGGAGGAGAATGGACAGTCAGGCCAGTGAGGGGAGTGAATTCTTACGCGTTGGTACTCTGGCGCATATGGCAGATTCATGCTAGGCTGCCTATCCCGTGACCCTCGCGTTCAAAGAATTTATTCCAGCACCGATTACTGGGTATTCACTCTCCTCTGACCCACGGTCAAGCAAAATCTTTCCACTCTCATCCCTGGAGAGGAAAGGAGTGTGAGAATGCATGAATACCGCAGGCCCTGGTGCACAAGCTGAACATATTTCCCTTCTGACAGCGCTAGCGCAGAGTGCGTAGTTCTGCGGGACAAGTAGCGAGGGAGAGTAGGCGAGCAGGCAGCTTGTCCAGCACTGGCAAGGGTACGCTTTACAAGGCTTTTGCCAGCTTTATGTCACCCCAGCAAGACACTGTCACCTGTCCCCAGTCTCGGCAGAGTAGGGCTGATCTTTACAGAAAGATGGTGAGGGAGTACGTAGCTGACCATACCATCGTCCTAAATGATCACACAGCTCCTACAACTACTGGGTTTCAAAGCTGGACATGTGGCACGAACTGGCGCTGTACGCCTTGGAGGTTCTTGCCTGCCCTGCCGCTAGCGTCTTGTCCGAGGGGTTTTCAGTGCAGCTGGTGGCATCATCACCGATAGCGTACACGCCTGTCGACTGACAGCGCTGACAGGCTGAGCTTATTAAGATGAATAAAGCCTGGATTTCTTAATTCCAATCTCCACCAGGTGAAGGAAGCTCAACCTGAATAATTTAGCATCCTCCTCCTCCTCATTTCCTCCTTCTCCTCCTCTTTGTACATAAAGCAGAGAGAAACTGGCTATTTTTTGACAGGCCCACTGGCCTAGCTATAGTACTTATGCATTTAATTTTCTGGAGGGCCACCCACCGGTCCTCTGTTTTAAACAATTTGGGAGTGCCACATACAGGCACTCAATCTATTCAATTTTTCTGGAGGGCCACCTACCTGCTCCTCTGGTTTGAAAATTTTTTGGACTGCCACATACAGGCACTCAATCTATTCATTTTTCTGGAGGGCCACCTACCTGCTCCTCTGGTTGAAAACTTTTTGGACTGCCACATACAGCATAATCTATTCATTTTTCTGGAGGGCCACCTACCTGCTCCTCTGGTTTGAAAACTTTTTGGACGCCACATACAGGCACTATCCAAATTAAATTGTCTCCATAGCAGCCCTCCACACGTTGTCTCCATTGCTACCTCCAAAAGTCGTCCATATAGCTGCCTCCATACATCGTCCCTATAAACGGGTGTGTCAGGCAGAAATTGAATTTGGAAGTTGTTAACTTTGTCGCCACCCTGCGTGTTATCCACAAAATATACTGGCAAACTTTTACATTTACTATTATTTCAGCGCTTCTTGCGCATACTGTTTACATTCCCCTCACCCGCCATATCCCAACTTATAAGAACGCTACTACACTTAATCTTCAGGTACAACGGTTTGACTGTGGGTGGTCATATGATGCCGAGGGTTGGATTGACAGGGGCATACTCGGCAGGTTAGGCCCTACACCTCCTCCAACCCTCTAAAGTCCGTCCTCGAATTCCACGGATGGCGCCAGATCAGGGTCTCAAGATCCAATCTAGCACATCAGTTTAATGCACGTACCATAAGCAGACTAGATAGCGGGGCCTCCAACAATGCCTTATGAGCCTAGGCGTAAAGGCCACGCCAATTTTGGGAGCTTACAGCGCATTCCACATCAAAACTTGGTAACTTGTCGCCACCCTGCTGTGAATCACAAAATATTACTGCAAACTTTTATCATTTACCGAATTATTTCAGCGCTTCTTGCATCTGTTACCATTCCCCTCACCCGCCATATCACTAAACTTAAAGAACGTATACTCCACTTGATCTACAAAAGGTTCTTAGAAGTGCGTTTGGGGGAGTAGCCTAGAGGACCGGGCTTGGATTGGCGAAAGCTTCGCCTGGCAGCGGAGCGCCAGCTCCATCCCAAGATCCAACTAAAATAGTTTTAACTGCAGCACCTTTAATCTACTACAGTCACTGCCTCAATAATAACAATAATTACATAATTTTTATTTATATAGCGCTCATATGTAGTTGTAGCGCTTTACAAATCATAGGAAACAAATACAAATGTAATGTAACAGAGCACAACATTTGTATGGAACAACAGGAGTGAGGTCCCTGCTCGCCAGAGCTTACGGTTTATGAAGATGATGGGGTAACACGAGGTAAAAGAATATTTAATGGTCAAGCCATTCTTCTTAGGGAATAGAAAAAAATATAATAAATGGAATTGCTGTCGCTTGAACCACTCAGCCGTCATCTTATATACCAGGTCCAGGGTGAATGGGACTGCAGAGAAGTCTGGTGCCTGTTGGTTGCTGGATAACAGATGGGAGGACGACACAGGACGGGTTAGTAGAAGAGTTAAAACTTCATGCAGTTAATGAGTGTTATAGGCTTGCCTAAAGAAATGGGTTTTAAGAGCACGTTTGAAACTTTGGAGGTTAGGTATTAGTCTGATAGTCCGGGGCAGAGCATTCCATAGAATTGGTGCAGCTCTAGAGAAGTCTTGGAGACGCGAGTGGGAGGTCCGCACTAGGGTAGAGGTTGATCTAAGATCACTGGCGGATCTAAGAGCACGGGTTGGGCGATAGACTGAGATAAGAGAGGAGAGGTAGGGGGGTGCAGCATTATACAGAGCTTTATGGATGAGGGTTATTATTTTAAACTGTATTCGAAAGGAGACTGGCAGCCAGAGCAGCGACTGGCATGAACTGTAGGCATACATGGTCCCCTTATCAAACGAGCTGTGTCAGGCATAATTTTGGGTTGTTTTCATGGCTTTCACAACAAACTTGTTAACTTTGTCGCCACCCTGCTGTGTAATCCACAAAATATACTGGCAAACTTTTATCATTTACCAATATTATTTCAGCGCTTCTTGCGCATCTGTTTACATTCCCCTCACCCGCCATATCCTAAACTTATAAGAACGCTATTACACTTGATCTTATACAAAAGGTTCTTAGAAGTGCTGTTTGGGGAGTAGCCTAGAGACAGGGGCTTGGATTGGCGAAAGCTCGCCTGGCAGCGGCGCGCCAGCTCCATGCCAAGATCCAACTAACATAGTTTTAACTGGAGCTAGATATGGCGGGTTAGGGAATGAAACCGATGCGCGCAGAAAGCGCTTGAATAATATTGGTAATTGATAAAAGTTTGCCATTATATTTGTGGATTACAGACACAGCAGGGTGCATCAAAGTTAACAAGTTTGTTGTGGAGCCATTAAAACACCCAAAAATTCGCCTGACCAGCGCTCGTTTGATAAGGGGACCATGGATGCCTACAGTTCATGCCAGTCGCTGCACTGGCTGCCAGTCTCCTTTCGAATACAGTTTAAAAATAATAAACCTCATCCATAAAGCTCTTATAATGCTGCACCCCCCTACCTCCTCTCTCTCTCTCTTCATCTCACTATCGCCCACCCCGTGCTCTTAGATCCGTCCGTGATCTTAGATCAAACCTCTACTACCTAGTGCGGACCTCCCACTCGCTCTCCACGACTTCTCTCGAGCTGCACCAATTCTATGGATGCTCTGCCCCGGACTATCAGACTAATCCTAACCTCCAATTTCAAACGTGCTCTTAAAACCCCTTTTCTGTTGCAAGCCTATAACACCATTAACTGCATGAGTTTTAAACTCTTCTACTAACCCGTCCTGTGTCGTCCTCCCATCTGTTATCCAGCAACCACAGTCACCCAACTTCTATGCAGTCCCCATTCACCCTGACCGGTTATGTGACGGCTGAGTGGTTCCGCGACAGCAATTCCATTTATTATATTTTGTTTCTATTCCCTAAGAACAATGGCTTGCCATTAAATATTCTTTTTACCCTCGTGTTACCCCATCATCTTCATAAACCGGTAAGCTCTGCGAGCAGGGAACCCCTCACTCCTTTTTCCTACAAATGTTGTGCTTCTGTTACATTACATTTGTATTTGTTTCCCTATGATTTGTAAAGCGCTACGGAATATGAGGCGCTATATAAATAAAAGATTATAATTATTTTATTATGGAGGCAGTGAACTAGTAGTAGATTAAAGGTGCTGCAGTTAAAACTATGTTATTGAGCTTGGGATGGAGCTGGCGCTCCGCTCCAGGACGAGCTTTCGCCAATCCAAGCCCCGTCCTCTAGGCTACTCCCAACAGCACTTCTAAGACCTTTTGTAATAAGTGTGAGTAGCGTTCTTATAAGTTTAGGATATGGCGGGTGAGGGATGTAAACAGATGCCAAGAAGCGCTGAAATAATATCGGTAAATGATAAAAGTTTGCGTAATATTTTGTGATTACACAGCAGGGTGGCGACAAAGTTAACAATTGATGTGGAATCGCATGTATACTACCAAATTGCTGTCCTTGACCTAGCTCGTTTATAAGGCCATTGTTGAGGCCAGCCTATCTGTCAGATTAGTGACTGCATTAAAAACTCTGTGCCTAGATGGACTTAGACTGATCGGCGCCATGTCCCGGCTGTATTCGAGGAGACGGAGTTTAGAGGGTTGGGAGGAGGAAGTGATAGGCCTGAGACTGACCGAGAGCCCCTGTCAATCCTCCTGGCTATATGACCACCCCAACAGTTCACTCTTGACCTGAAGTTAAGTGTAGTAGCGTTCTTATAAGTTGGGATATGGCGGGTGAGGGGAATGTAAACAGTTGCACAAGAAGCGTGAAATAATATCCGTAAATGATAAAAGTTTGCCAGTATATTTGTGGATAACACGAGGGTGGCGACAAAGTTAACATAACAACCAAATTTCTTTTCGCCTGACACACCGCGTTTAAGGGACATGTATGGAGGCAGCTATATGGACGACTTTTGGAGGTAGCATGGAGACAACTGTGGAGGGCTGCTATGGAGACAATTTAATTTGGATAGTGCCTGTATGTGGCAGTCCAAAAAGTTTTCAAACCAGAGGAGCAGGTAGTGGCCCTCCAGAAAAATGAATAGATTAGTTGCGTGTATGTGGCAGTCCAAAAAAGTTTTCAACCAGAGGAGCAGGTGGTGGCCCTCCAGAAAATGAATAGATTGAGTGCCTGTATGTGGCAGTCCAAAAAATTTTAAACAGAGGAGCAGGTAGGTGCCCTCCAGAAAAATTGAATAGATTGAGTGCCTGTATGTGGCACTCCCAAATGTTTAAAACAGAGGAGGTCGGTAGGCCCTCCAGAAAATTAATGCATAAGTACTATAGCTAGGCCAGTGGGCCTGTCAAAAAATAGCCAGTTTCTTCTCTGCTTTATGTACAAAGAGGAGGAGAAGGAGGAAATGAGGAGGAGGAGGATGCAAATTATTCAGTTGAGCTTCCTTCACCGGTGGAGATTGGAAATTAAGAAATCCAGGCTTTATTCATCTTAATAAGCTCAGCCTGTCAGCGCTGTCAGTCGACAGGCGTGTACGCTATCGGTGATGATGCCACCAGCTGCACTGAAAACCCGCTCGGACAAGACGCTAGCGGCAGGGCAGGCAAGAACCTCCAAGGCGTACAGCGCCAGTTCGTGCCACACTCCAGCTTGAAACCCAGTAGTTGTAGGAGCTGTGTGATCATTTAGGACGATGGTATGGTCAGCTACGTACTCCTCACCTCTTTCTGTAAAGATCAGCCCTACTCTGCCGAGACTGGGGACAGGTGACAGTGTCTTGCTGGGGGACATAAAGCTGGCAAAAGCCTTGTAAAGCGTACCCTTGCCAGTGCTGGACAAGCTCCTGCTCGCCTACTCTCCCTCGCTACTTGTCCCGCAGAACTACGCACTCTGCCGCTAGCGGCTGTCAGAAGGAAATACTGTTCAGCTTGTGCACCAGGGCCTGGGTATTCATGCATTCTCACACTCCTTTCCTCTCAGGGATGAGAGTGGAAAGATTTTGCTTGTACCGTGGGTCCAGAGGAGAGTGAAACCCAGTAATCGGTGCTGGAATAATTCTTTGAACGCGAGGGTCACGGGATAGGCAGCCAGCAAATCTGCCATATGCGCCAGAGTACCAACCGTAAGAATTCACTCCCTCACTGGCCTGACTGTCCCATTCTCCTCCCTCCAACTCCTCCAACTCTCTTCTTCTGCCCATACACGTCTGAACAGTGAAGGACTCAACAATGGTCCCTCTTGTGTCTCGCCAACATTCTCCTCCCTCCTCCTCCACCTCCACCTCCTCCGATATGCGCTGAAAACAGACCTAGGGTGCTTTGGCTATCAACAAGGGAATCTTCTTCCTCCCCGTCTCTTGGTGACGAGCGCAAAGCTTCCGACTTCATGCTGGATCAGAGAGTTTTTCAACAGGCCAAGCAGCGGATGGGAGGCCTGTATGGTGGGGCATCGCCACTGACCATCTGTGTTACTCCTCGAAGTTACGCAGGCACCTTGGACATATATCAGACTCCACTCCACTCCTCATTGTAGACTTGAGAAGCTACTGACCGTGAACACCATTCGGTGAAGTTGACATCTGGCAGTCTCACTCGCTCTGCGCTGCTGGTAAAACTCTGACTAACCGATGGTTAATGGTTGATTCACCTCGTGGCACGTCGCAAACAGTCGGTGGTAGCGGACGTTGAGAGGCGGCGCTGCGTCTGTGCCCTGAGAGTGGCAGCATCTGTGCTGGACTTCCTGAAATGAGCGACAGATGCGGCGCACTTCGTGAGCAAATCAAGACAGATTGGGGTATGTCTTGAGGAAACGCTGAGACTATCTGAATTTAACACATGGGCCAGCCTGCACATGTGTCAGTCTGCCGGTTTCACGAGAGCCGCCTACCAGGTTACGCCGTTGGTCACCACACCAACCATGCCTGGCTTCATGTTCAGCGGTGCCAGCCACGATCAGGTCTTCGCCGTTATGCCCTTATAGTAGCTTTGGGCGGTTGTGCCTCTTTTCCCGCCTAGGCTCAGCAGTTTGAGCCCGCCTGCTGTCGCTTAGCGACGCACTGGCTGCTGTGGCCTAAGCTAGCGACTGATGGCGCCAATGCCCACTGAGGTTAATTCGGAGGGAGGAGTATGAAGTTGTGTATTTGTTTTTATTCGAAGCTAGTAGCCTTGGACTGACCGAGTAGAAGGCCCTCCGAATCCTCGGCGTCGGCAGTATATGACCAGCCGTAGGGTCCAGACTCGATTCCCACCAGCCTTTCCACCAAGTTAACCCAATGTGCCGTCAGCGATCATATAGTGCCCTGCCGGCAGCACTCGTCCACGTGTCCGTGTCAGGGTGGACTTGTAACGAAACGGCGTTGGTCAGGGGCACGGATGATGTTGCTCTGACACTTGCTGGTGCGGGCTGGGACGGCACATCGAGGAAAGTATGGGCGGCTGGGACCGAATACTGAGGGGCGCCGCCAGCTGATTGTCGAAAGCTCGGTCTCTACTCAGCCTATAGGCAGCATCTCCCAGGCTAAGCAATCTGGAGATGTTGACACCTTAAGGGCTTGGGCGTGCTGGTGTGGGTTGCCAGTATACTTCCTTTTCCGCTTCCCCACAGCGTCTGGGTATGGAGAGCTGACGCTGGGTGGATGCTTTGAGGAATTTTGACTGAGATGAGTCAAGTATAGAGGCTGCAAGTGGAGTGTCAATTCAGAAGTCCCTATCTTTGTTGCTAGAGTTCCTAAAAACAAAGTACATGGTACAGTTATGTGCATACATTTTGGACAATTCCATATTGTGAAGTTGTTTCTATACAGCTTAATGGACATTGTCACCAGATTTTATCCCATCAAACTCAAACATCTTCTCTAAAGTCATGTGGAAGTGATCAGAGAAGAGTCATATTTTGACTGAGATGAGTCAAGTATAGAGGCTGCAAGTGGAGCGAAAACAGAGCCCAACAAGAGGACCTGCCACTCCACCCAGATGATGGTACCCTTTACACGTCGATTAGCAGTGTTGGACGGCCAGATCAGGTGACCCTGGGATAGACTAGCCGCCTGCCCGCGCGCCGGATATCGGTGTGTGGTGCCGATAGGGAGAGAAGCTGCTGACTGGTCATGGGGCGGATAAGCGGTTAGGGTGTCTCATAGCTACGGTTACGGCAGGAGTGATCTACCAAGAAACCACAGCCCTTTCTTAGGGCTACAATAATCGTCTACTTTTTTTTTTGTTTATTTGCATTCTAGTACCAATTTTGGTGAGAGGAATTAGCAGGGGGTTGCACAGTTGTGTTTAGCCTTAGTGGCACACTATATCCACCTCAAACACCCAAGTGCGGAAAAAAATTTAGTAGGGGTTGCTGGATTTTCAAATAGGCACAGTCTGCCATTTTGTCCTTTTGTATTTTACGTTTATTTTGTGTAATAAACTCAGCGTCATCTCATCTGCCATTAGTAGTGTGCTTTCATACTGGGCTAGACAATAGCCAAGGAGAATCCAACCGGCTTAAGCCTACAGTTTAGCGTTATATATTTGATTTGGTTGATCTGCTGGTGGCTCTGTTTGTTCCTGCCGCAGCTGCACGGTAGTCTCTGCCCAATTGTCACAAATTTGATAAAAGTACCAGACCTGGTGAGAGCAGGACACAGCAATTCAGTGTGTTTGCGTAGCGGGATCGAGATACAGCAATAATATCTACATGTGCAAAAGAGCCCGAAGTGGGGAACAAATTTAGTCGGGTTTGGGGGGGTGGAATTCAATTAGGCACAGTCTCCTTTGGTGCTTATTTTATTTTACGTGTATTTAGTTTAAATTAAATACTCAGTCGTGATCTCATCTGGCATAGTAGGTGAGTTCATAAATTGGATAGAGGAAAGAAGGAGACATAGGACGGATTATAAAACCAAAAGGCTACTGAAATAAAGTAGCGTGATATATTTGATTGGTTGGGATCTGTTGGTGGCTTTGTACTTGCGCAGTTGCATCTTACTAGCCTATTTGTGAGCTCATGTAGAGTGAGACTTGTGCGGACTAACACCGCTTGCCCGCTTGGGTGCATTTTGCCGTTAGTGACGCACATATCACATTGCAAAAGACACGAAGGGGAAAAAATTTAGTAGGGGTGCTTTTTCAATGGCACATCTGCAATTTGTCCTTTTGATTTTACGTGTCTTATTTTGTTTAAGAACTCAGTTCGTCAATCTCCTTGGCATAGTATTTGCTTTCAACTGGGCTAGAAAAATAGCCATAGGAGAATCCAAACGGCTTAAGAATAACAGTATGGCGTTTATATATTTGAGCTTCTGGTTTGAGTCTGAACTGGTGGCATGTACTGGCTGCAGTGCATCTCTATCTATAGACCGATTGTCGGAGAAATTGTTAGTGGAGACTGGAGCGACCGATTTGTTTGCGCTTAGTGAACGAACATATCCAATTGCAAAGACCGAAGTGGGACAAATTGTGAGGGTGGGATTGTCAATGAGGCACCAGTCTATCTTGACCATTGATTCCTTTCTTTATTTTACGGTGTATTTTGTTTAAGTAAAGCTCCGCGTCATCTCATCTGCATCGTGCGGGTCGCCTTTCATACTTGGCCTAGAAATAAATAGCTCATCGGGAGGTAAAATCGCATAAAACGGCTTACGACCTATACAGTAGCGTTATATATTTGATTCTGGTTGATTGCTGTGGCTATGTACTTTGGCTGACAGTGCATCTCACTAGCAATCCCGTCGAGAAATTTTATGGTAAAGTGACGAATTGGTGAGAGAGGGCAGTAATAAAACAGCCGAAACGAGGAATGACCACGGGTGAAGCCATCAGATCCCCGCTGTGTTCTTTGGCGAGTAGCGGCAACACAGATCATTGCAAAGACCCGACCGTGGGAAAAAATTTCGGAGTCCAGGGGTTGGAGTTCAAATTAGGCACGAGCTTCTCCATTATCCTTTTTTATTTCCGTTTATTGGTTTAATACCTCAGTGGTGGTAGTCTGGCAGTCTTGCCACATACAGGCACTCAATCTATTCAATTTTTCTGGAGGGCCACCTACCTGCTCCTCTGGTTTGAAAATTTTTTTGGACTGCCACATACAGGCACTCAATCTATTCCATTTTACTGGAGGGCCACCTACCTGCTCCTCTGGTTTGAAAAATGTTTGGGACTGCCACATACAGGCACTATCCAAATTAAATTGTCTCCATAGCAGCCTCCACACGTTGTCTCCATTGCTACCTCCAAAAGTCGTCCATATAGCTGCCTCCATACATCGTCCCTTTATCAAACGAGGTGTGTCAGGCAGAAATTTGGGTTGTTTTCATGGATTCCACATCAAAGTTGTTAACTTTGTCGCCACCCTGCTGTGTTATCCACAAAATATACTGGCAAACTTTTACCATTTAGGGATATTATTTCAGCGCTTCTTGCGCATCTGTTTACATTCCCCTCACCCGGCATATCCTAAACTTATAAGAACGCTACTACACTTGATCTTATACAAAAGGTTCTTAGAAGTGCTGTTTGGGGAGTAGCCTAGAGACAGGGGCTTGGATTGGCGAAAGCTCGCCTGGCAGCGGAACGCCAGCTCCATGCGCATCATGCGCTTCTTGCGCATCTGTTTACATTCCCCTCACCCGCCATATCCCAAACTTATAAGAACGCTACTACACTTAACTTGGTGCAGGCTGGGACCGAGTCTGACCCTGGGGCTGGTCATATACTGCCGACGCAGAGAATTGCGGGGCCTACCTCGGTCCAGGTCTCAAAGGCCTACTATACCTCCTCCCACCCCTCCTCCACCTCCTCCTCCTCCGAATTACCATCCGTGGGCATGGCGCCATCAGTCGGTAGCTCTAGGCACAGCAGCAGTGCCGTCGCTAAGCGACAGCAGGCGGTGCTCAAACTGCTGAGCCTAGGCGATAAAAGGCACACCGCCCAAGAGCTATTACAGGGCATTCCACATCAAACTTGTTAACTTTGTCGCCACCCTGCTGTGTAATCCACAAAATATACTTGCAAACTTTTATCATTTACCGATATTATTTCAGCGCTTCTTGCGCATCTGTTTACATTCCCCTCACCCGGCATATCCTAAACTTATAAGAACGCTACTACACTTGATCTTATACAAAAGGTTCTTAGAAGTGCTGTTTGGGGAGTAGCCTAGAGACAGGGGCTTGGATTGGCGAAAGCTCGCCTGGCAGCGGAGCGCCAACTCCATGCCAAGATCCAACTAACATAGTTTTAACTGCAGCACCTTTAATCTACTACTAGTTCACTGCCTCCATACATGGTCCCCTTATCAAACGAGCTGTGTCAGGCAGAATTTTGGGTTGTTTTCATGGCTTCCATGTTAACTTTGTCGCCACCCTGCTGTGTAATCCACAAAATATACTGGCAAACTTTTATCATGTACCGATATTATTTGAGCGCTTCTTGCTCACCTCCTTTGGTTCCTCTCTGCCACCCATTGGTTTGAAGCCTGAGTCCATTTAGGGTATGTCGCCATGCCACTCTCTAGCCTGCTGCCGCTGCCTCTGCATGCCGTCCCCTATAGTGTCAGGGTCAATTATTGGATGTTTTAGATGCTATCTAGCTTCATTCTGTCACTCTGTCATGGCCATGCTGTTGCCCATAATTTTGGCATAATGGTGCGATTAAGCAGCCTCAGAGGCATCCATGCATGCTGCCCCTGCTGTTTCCTGTCCATTTCCGTGGTGTTTCCATCCTTTTCTGAGGTTCCCAGGTGTTTGGCCAAGCTTCCCTGTGCAGAGCCTTGGTCCCCTTGAAAAATGCTCGAGTCTCCCATTGACTTCAATGGGGTTCGTTATTCGAGACGAGCACTCGAGCATCGGGAAAAGTTCGTCTCGAATAACGAGTACCCGAGCATTTTAGTGCTCGCTCATCTCTAACAACCAACTCTCTAAACTTCAGGAGGGCAAATTTTCAGCAACTAAGGGAAGACCTTATAGTTATAAACTGGGACGATGTTCTCAAAGAAAAAAGCCCCCCCCCCCAAATGAGACTTTTTCACAAATATCCTGAAAAAGACCTGTGAGAAACACATAAAATATGGGAGAAAGCATAAGAGGGACACGAAAAAGCCAATGTGGTTAACTAGTCTTGTAAGAAAAGCGGTAAGCGAGAAAGATAAGGCATTTAACGTGCTAAAACGTGAAGGTAGTGATGAAGCATTGCAGGATTATAGAGAGAAAAAGAGAGAGAGGGCCCTCTTAGGAATAACATGGGATCATGGTGGAAGGAAATGAGGAAAAGGCAATCTACTGAATGTGGCCTTCTCAACTGACTTTACTCAGGAAAATCCACTGGTGGAAGACACGATGAGGGCTGATGTAAATTCTCTTTGGACGGTTAACAGTTTAACCAAGGAAGAGGTATCCACTAAGATAGATAAATGACCGGGGCCAGATAGCATACACCTTCTGGGTTCTACATGAACTATGTTCCACAAGACTGGCGCATTGCAAATGTGGTACCAATGTACAAAAAAGGATCAAAAAGTGATCCTGGAAACTACACACCTGTGCGTCTAACTTCTGTGGTGGGGAAAATATTTGAGGAGTTTGCTAGAGATGTTATCCTGGAGTATCTCACTTTTACATAACCTTATAAGCCATGGGTTTATGAAATATTGGTCCTGTCAGACTAATCTGGGGCCATTTCTTTTTAATATTTTTATTAATGACCTTGTAGTGGATTTACACAGTCAAGTTTCAATATTTGCAGATGATACTAAGCTGTGTAAAGTAATAAATACTGAGGCCGATAGTTTAGCATTACAGAGGGATTTGCGGAAGCTTGAGGAGTGGGAAGAGAAATAATTGATGAGGTTTAATGTAGATAAATGTTAAGTTATGCACTTGGGCCATGGAAACAAAAAGTATAATTATTTTCTAAACAGTCAATTACTTGGTAAAACTGGAGCTGAAAAGGACTTGGGGGTATTGGTGGATGGTAAACTTAATTTTAGTGACCAGAAACAGGCGGCTGCTCTAAAGCAAATTAAATCATGGGATGTATCCAAAAAGAGGAATAGATTCTCATGATAAAGACATAGGGGGTCTTTACTAAGGGCCCGATTCGCGTTTTCCCGACGTGTTACCCGAATATTTCCAATTTTGCGCCGATTACCCTGAATTGCCCCGGGATTTTGGCGCACGCGATCGGATTGTGGGTGCATCGCGCCGGCATGCGCGCTGCGGAAATCGTGGGGCGTGGCCGAACGAAACCCGCGTATTCGGCAAACCGCCGCATTTAAGAATGGGAAAATGTGTCGTCAGGACGCCTTACCTTACTCAGCCCAGAGCCGGTTGAACTCCAAAGCGTTCCTGCCTTTTCAGCACAGCGCACACCACGTGGATGGCGGAGAACTACCTTATTAAATCCCGGCCGTGACCCGAATCCAGCGCAGAGAACGCGGCCGCTGGATCGTGAATGGACCGGGTAAGAAAAATCTGCCCCATAGTTTTGCCCTTACTCAAAATCCCTGTCGAGTACACGGAATATTGTGTACAGTTTTGGGCACCAGGGGAGAGCAACCAATATTAGTAGGGGAATGGGGGGACCAGAATACAATTTCAGATTACAAAATTTGGGATTATTCAGTTTAGAAAAAATACAACTGATGAGGGACCTCATTACAATGTACAAATACCTGGATGGACAGTACAAGGATCTCTCCAAAGATCTTTTTTACCTGGGCCTGTGACCAGGAAGAGGTGATTCTACCATCAGTATAGACAAAGGTTCTTTACTGTAAGAGCAGTGAGACTATGGAACTATCTACCGCAGGAGTTTGTTATGGCGGACTCTATGTACATGTTCAAGAGGGGCCTGGATGACTTTCTGGAGAGAAAAAATATCACGGTTATGGGGATAAAACATTTATTTAATTCTTAAAGGTTAGACTTTATGGTCTTTTTCCAGCCTTATATACTATGATATGTGGGTCATGGAACTCCCCCGGAGTCTTGAGGGTACATTGTTTAAGGTGACAAAAACATATTTTAATAAACGAAGACATTCGTGAATTCTTCTAAATTTTGGAAGGAAATATCTCACCCCACCATGTAAAATATTTAAAATGTTTAAGACTTTATGAGGGTTTTTACAAATACAACAGCTGTACAATTTGATGGATGCAGGAATCAGGTAAAACATTATGTAACTCTCAGATAAAGTACATAGTGAACTTTCTCATGAGTAGAGCTAAGCAAGTCCAAACTGCAAAGTACTATAAGGGTGACTATAAATATAAAAGTGATTATACATTTTGAAATAAATAGTTTAATGACAAAGAAATATAATGAACACTAATATATTCCTGAATCAGTATCAGATGGCATCTACTTTAGTTGTTAGTGGCCCTTTGTGCTCACATTTATCTTCTGTGCTGCTGTTCATAGCAAAACTTATTCAAGGGCCACAACAAACATCTAAACTGAATAGTAATTAAATCTCTCTTACCTAAGCTATACATAAACCCTGTTCATCTTTTATAGGTTTTAACATTTTTTTCCATAGAGGCATAAATATCAACCAGTTTTATCCACAAATATGACTTTTATAGTATGCTGTTTATTTTATTAATGTTGCACTATTAAAATGATTTTCTTCCAGATGCCTGCTCTATTTGGTACTTGAAGCTTAGATCAAAAATTAAAGGAATCTTCTGAAGTGCTTAGATGAATAAAGCAGCACATTTTATTAAGATATAATTGCAATCTTTCACTCCGAAGTATTACATCTTTATTAAACTCAAATTAATAAGAATAGTTCTCTAAACATTTCCCACATTAGGGTTTTGAGCATTGGTTCCTCTTTAACAACCTTATTTTCAAAAGTACACCCCTCAAACTACTAGAAACTGCTTTTAGGAAGATTTTTTTTAACCCTTTGAGTGTGCATAGTAACTCAAACAAAATGGAGTTGAAATTAAAAAGTCTTATTTTGTCATTATTAAAAATTCACTTTCAAAATTCATTTTCAAAAGATAAAAAGAGAAAACCCATCTTAAAATGTGTTATGCGATTTCTCTCAGGTACAGTGACACTGCACATGTGGTTGTTACTTGTTGTCACAAAAAGACTGACTTCTCCCTTCCATTAAACGACATGAAACAACACTCCAAAAGTACATATAATAGTAGCCATAATCTTGTAAGAACTATTCTATGTAAATATTGGTCAATCCTCTGTAACAACCCCTACCTATCAGGCTATATCCCCAAAAAAAACATTATCTTCAAGAGAGCTCAAACACTAAAAAACATTCTGGCCCTTAGCAAATTACGTTCCATTAAGCAATCCAAACCAACTAAGGATGCTTTCTTGCCAAAGTTAACAGGAAGCTACAAATGCAGCCACACCAATTGCAAATGCTGCCTCAACATCTATAACAAACAAAATATTTCAAAAGCAACACTATGGGCAAAGTCTTCCAAATTAACTCTTTTGTGAACTGTTCATTTACATATGTAATCTATGTCCTGGAGTGCACTTGTGGCCAATATGTCGGTCATACCACCCAACAGTTTAATACCCGAATGAACAGACACTGGAGCAATACACATGGCTATGCTAAACACAGCATTTCCACAATTTATCTAATAAAATCACATCAATAAAATCATATTTTAGTAATTAACCACCCCATGCATTTATTGGTCATACAACTTATACGTTCCCCACCACATCCCCCGTACTCTATAATTATTTTTAGATACCCAACCATGGAGTACTCAACCATGTGTCCTCCCATGTTTTCTCTCCCCCTCTCCCCTTTTTTCCCCTTCCACCTCTCCCCTTTATTGTTATCATGTTACATAATGTGATTAGGAAAATTTTACTAATCCACATGATTACTCATTGTTTTCATTCCCCACTGAATGAATTAGTAAACTTCTCTTTTCATCCGTCCTTTTATCCCTTACACCATACAATTTATAATTTTAGCATCTATCATGTGTTAGAATCTCTTGCAGGAACTTTGCACACAGCATTTCCCTATCAAATATCTGTGTACAATATAGGTTTAGTTTTGCTTCAGCTAAACTACATAACCAGAAGCATAAGCCTACGATCCATTGCCGCACTCTTAGCAGAAATGTTGCGGGTGGGAAACTATGTACTGCGCATGCGCCAGCTCCTATTTCAGGCACAATCTGCTCCTACCGCACCAGCATATTTAAGACATCACCAGCTAGTATCCTCCAGCTTAGGGCATCCCACCCACGGTTCCCAGCAGGGTCCATGATATTTATTAATGTTGATGACACTTGCATACCTAATTTTAAATGTTTTTAATGAAGTCTTGTTGAACTTGCTATGTTTTATCAATGTTGATGCTTATGAGGTCATTTTATGCGTCCTGTTCGGTTTTATATTATCCCAATTATACCATAAAATAGTTTTGGTTATAGAGGTATGAAATCTAGCTATGTACTTTATACATTCATGCTAATGAAATTGTGTGTGTTTTCACCATTATTTGTTTTTACCAGGGTTTTCACCATTCATGTTAATGAAATTATATCTATGTTATATATCTATATATCTATGTAATATATCTATGTAATACGATATAGATATATATATATAATATTCGAATTATACTTTTTAGAATTCAGTTTAATCCCCTCCTTCCCTACCTGCTTGGATATTATTTTGTCTACTGTTTTGAATACCATTTTTTAAAATGAGAATTTATTAAATAATTATGTCATCTAAAGTATCAAGAGAATCTCCTAATTAGAGTTAGTCGTTCCCTATTTGCATTGTTCTTTGTAATATGATCTGTGGATATGTTTTTGTGTTTTATTACTTTTATAGTCTCGTTCACTTACTAAAGGGGTACTTGGCGACTTCGAAACACATTGTGCCTTTGAGAAATTTCCAAAAAAACCTACAAATTACCACGCTGTTGATATAATCCTTTTTCTACCATGCATATACACCATCCACCCTGACTTCTGTTCCCCTCATCACTTGTTGTACGGGAGCACAGCAAGGCCCTGAGGTATGGATTGCCATGCAGCTGCCAGTTTTGTCCTATAGAACTAAGTGGATTTTAGTTTCCTCATTGGAACCATTTTGAAGGATGATTTTTTTTTTCTGTTAGGGGGGCCATGTGATGGCAATTTTTTGCAGGATAAGATGCAGTTTCCAGTGATACTATTTTGGGGTTGCTATGCCCTATTGTTGAAAATGTATTCACTTTTTCATGGGCGGAGAAGTAGAAAAGCATCAATTCTCTAATGGATATTTCACCCTTTTTTTGGTGTTCAATCCATAGCCTAACATACATGTTTATTCCATGGATGAATATGATTCCAGGGAAACATAAATTTGCAAAATAAAACCTGATGTGGGGAAAAAGCATTTTGCATTTTTTGGTCTATGAAGGTGGTTGATGGCTTTTTTTTCAGAACATTTAGAATTTTGTTCCAGTATCATTCTGGAGTAGATATGTTTTTTTGTGTGTTCATCATTCAAGTTGGTACTTACTTCAGAAAACAACCTACATGTCTTTGGCATTTTGAATGCCCAATTGTTGACATCAACATTGATCCCATTGATTGATGCAAATCATCCAGAAATTACTTTCCATTTGTTTCCTATTATATCCTGCCCCCTAGCAGCTGCTATAGTCAGGAAATCATCAATGCCTTTAACTTCGCCTATTTTTAATGTTATGGCTGGTGAGTGCATGTTTCTTCTTGAGTTTTCAAACTTTTGCTTGGTGCTGTCAGCGATCACTTTATGTGCATTAGTATTCTATGCAAATGTCTAATTAGCCAATTATGCAGATAGCAGAAATTAACAACATAAAAACAGACAATTGTGTTACATCAATGGTATACAGAATAAACATTTAATCAAGTCTTGGAAATTATGGGCTATGGCAGTAGATATTGCCAAATGTCTCAATTATAGCTCCATAGAGTGGAATTATTTCTTAGAATAGTCTCAAAGTATAAATTGATAAATTATATACTTTATTTGATTGTTGCTGTATCCCTCAAAAATAAAGAGGGTTTTACCCATATAAAAAATGACCCTGGAAGCTTATATGTAAATAAGTTTATGTTAGTCCAGGGATACAGGGAGCAGTAACTTTTTATTTTTACCTCTTCACCTAAAATTTTAGGGTGAAATCTTTTCACTGGTGAACAGATTAATGTGATGCCGACAGCCCACTGACTTTAGACGTCTACAGCAACATCTGATGGCATAGCTGCAGTTTTCCTGTCTCTCTCACTGAAGGTAGAAGCAGTTTGTAACCTCTTCTGTCTTCTTCTTTCCTCACTGCATAGCGCTGAAGTAGCACTATGCAATGAATAGGGGAGACGGCCCGAGGGGTATTTTACAACCTAATTGGAGACATATTAAAGGACATCTACAGATTTGCTGATGGTAGATAATTACAACTCACCTCCTCATCCTGTCCCCAGGTTCACTGATCTTATTTTATTATGACTTGCATTTAGAAGAAATGTAACTTAATAAATTTAATGAAATATGCAAATGCCAAAAAAAACATGCTCTGCACCAATGTGCTCTGCGGCTATATAATTTTTACATGCCGCAGCCCTACTTGGTCCGCCTACAAAGTGTACAGAGAGCTGTTGATGCCACCAGGTCTCTTTGCAAAAATTGCGCATGCATGAGAACATCATTGCCAGCGAGGCATTAGTGATGGGCTTTTTTTTACAGTGAGAGCCAGTGTTGTCACCGGCTCTGTGTACTCTATGTAGCCAGATAAAGTAGGGCCGGGGGCATGAATAAATTACATGACAGAGCACAGCGTTGCTCAGCAGAACAAGTTTTGCTCATTTGCATATTTTATAACATTATTTTTCTCTTAAATGTGGTAATTGCAAATTATAATAAAAGAAGATCAGTGCACATTTGGACACGAAGGGGGGTGAGTTGTAATCATCTACCATCAGCTAATTTGATGGTAGATGTCCTTTGTGTAAAAAAAGCACCCATTACATGCCGCATGCAGCCCTCCACAGTAAAGATATGCTCCATGCACCCCCTTATAATGAAATGCCCTGCAAAGGCCCCCTAGCAATGAAATGCTCTGAAGAAGCCCCCTAGTAATGAAATGCCCTGAAGCCCCCCTAGTAATGAAATGCCCTGCAGTCCCCTAATGAAATGTCCTGCAGCCCCCTATTAATGAAATGCCCTGTAGCCCCTTGGTGTGTAAGACAATAAAATTACATACTCACCTTCTGATGCTCCCTAAAGCTCCCCTTCCATCTTCACTTTACTCGTAACAGAGCAGGCAAGATGCTTCCATGCACTTTGCCATCATGTACACTTCATGTACACTATGACATCAGCAGGTTACACAATCGCTTCAAAGTGTGTGCTAGCCTTTAGATTGCATGGAAGTATCTCTGCCTGCTCCGTTATAAGTGAAGAGAGAAACAAAGAGGCGCCACACGGAGTATCCGGAGGGGAGTATGTAAGTTTATTTTTTTATACACACTTAAAAAGAAAATAAAATCGGTAACATTTTTAACCCTTAACTACCCCTATGTGTCACAAGAAATGCCACAGATATTTTAAACCACAATGTCTGAAAATTTGCTAAAAATGCCAGTTCACTGATATTCCTTCAGGCCTTGTCATTAAGGGGTTAAAAAAATACTTAATTCATCAGAGGCACAACAACAATAAAATTAGATTATCCTTTAAAACAAAGTTTGGGCCCTGCAAAGAGGCTGATTAAATTTTAAGAAAATACAGTACAATATGAACCATAATTCAATATAATGTTTTTGTTATTTAGTAATGGAATATCTCAAAAGAGCCGGATAATCAAACATTAGTGATATAGTGCACCCAATAAGAAAAAAAGTAGTCCATGGAGCTTAATGAGAAATATTTTCATTGCAGTAAACACTAAAATACTAGATTGATAGGTCATTAAGATATATGTATTAAATATCGGTGCAAACTAAGTTATTAGCTAATAATTCTGTTTATTGTCCATCTGTTTCTTAGGGGTTTTGATATTCAACAATTTTTTGACAAATATGCCTTTTACATAAAATGTTTGAATGAAAGGAGAGTGTTTTCCCACTAAGGTGGATAGGGAATGCAATGATGATCAGAAATTATATTTCATTTTTTTGTATTTGATTTAATTGGTTTTGAAGCCAGATCTTTGTTGCAGTGAAAGGAATGGCTTATTTGGCATCTAACCTTTAAATAGCCAAAAAGAGCAATAGAATAGATGGGCAACGGGTGGGGCCGCTACCACTACGGGGCTGTGCATACATTAAAATACAAGGCTCCCTGAGGTGCTCGAGTGACATAGCCTGATCGCCCCAGGCAAATGATCGTGGGATATAGAGTTATAATAAATAAGTCCTGAGGAACAATGTTCCTCACAAACTTCTTACTTGGACACATCACTAAACTGATGGTTGATGTCCTTTAAGTTGGCAGTCTCCAACCAACGGGCTGCATGCCAAGACTGGGTCCTGTGCTGCAGCCAAATACTTAAACTTTTTAAAAAAATGTTGGTACATACCTCCAGCGCTCTTCTTCACCCCAAAGCTCTGACTTCACCTCCCCTCCGGTTCTGGGCAGAAGCACAGGACTGCCATCTGCCAACGGCCACCTGCTGTGACGTGATCATGTCGCCAGCTGATTACATCATAGAAGGGGCGTGCCGGCTGATGGCAGAGATCTGCCTCTACCCAGAACCAGGGGGGAGGGGAAGAGGGTCGCCAGAGGTAAGTGTTGTCTTTTTTTATTTTTAGGGGGCCACCACTGTGGACATTTTATTGGGTGGGGAGCGCTCTACTGGGAGCATTATATGAGGGTGAGCACTGCTGGGGGCATTTCATTAGTGGGGAACATTGCTGGAAAAATTATATGGGGGTTTACATTGCAGGGGGCATTTCATTAGGTGGGAGCACTGTTATATGTAATTTATTTTGATAAGAGAATAATATAAACGAATCTTCATGTTTTTAACCCTCTCCTTTCCAGAACAATCTAAAAACACACTTTTTCTCTGATTGCTTTATATTCTGTGGTAGTTTAAATGTTAAAGAACTTTTAATCCTCTTCATCTAATGTGGCTGGATATTAAAGAGTTTTTCCCATGAAAGAAAATTTACTTCACAATTTAACTCAGTTTTATTGCTGTTTTAGTTCCTATCACTCCCTAGGCTGGTCAGTGCTAAATTTTGGAACGGCATCAGGCTCATTGTTCTGGGATCTACAACAGCTTTGTATCTTTAAATGGGTATTCCACAAAGACAAAATTCTTAAATATACTCAGGATAACAAAATTAGCATATCTTAATTATCTTACTAAAAAAAATACAGACCATTTTCAACAATATAAATTCCAACCTGAATTTATCAGTCCTGGTGTTTATATTTTTGGTTGTCCTTGGATATGATCGTAAATCCTCTGACCTATGGTCAGATTCTTCTCATGCATAGCTTCTCTTGTCTGCACACTGCAGCACTCTCTGCCGCCTGACTCTCCCCACTGCATTACAAGACTAGCTCAGACACTAGTGATGGTAATTACGGCTCTTTTTAGTGAGGTGGATCGTTAGGCTCTGCTCACAAAAAAATTGCTGGCTCTTCTGGCTCCTGAACAGCCCCCTATTAAATGTATAATAGGGAGCCTCAGTCCAGCCACTCCCCCACTTCACACCACTTTTAACTGGATTTCATTGGGTCAAAAGGGGAGTGGTGAGCCAATTGGGAACTGGGTTATGAATTGGTATTTCACTATTCCCTGTGGCTACAGGATATTTTTTTACATTTATAGAGAAACCTTTTATGTAGGGGCTCTCCAAACTATTTCTTTGATAAGGCCATACTTGCTTTAGATTCTTCTGTGATGCATCATAAACATTATCTGTAACCTTCACACTTCAAATGACAGAAACTCTTCACATAATGCTATATAATTATAAAAAATCATATATAATTCATTGTTTCATCATGCATAGTAATTAGACAAGCGGGACATATTTAATCAGGACCTCTGCGCGACGCCAGTGGACGAGCAGGCCTGCAATAATCACAAATGAAGCTATTTTGCTAGCTTTTGCGATTATTTTTTCCCCAATGCACCTTCACTCCAGTGGGGGTGTGAAGGGGGGACGCAGCCGCCCGAGCGGGGGGCGCGGACGACGGGAGTGGGCCCGGCGCGGGGCCGTTACTGTCCCCATCACCTGCGCACTCGCTGCTGCGGCGACTTTTCGTAGGTAAAAAGTCGCCGGCTGCATTTTTTTTCTACGCCAGGCCCTGCCTGAATAGGATAAACGCTGCCGCAACGGACAGCCGTACATCAACCGTTAGACCAAGTCCACAATTCATTATTGCCTTTGCGCCAGTTTTCTGTGGGTAAAGCGCTTGCACATGTATTTATAAAGCATCTGCAGCAGTTTTGTGTGGCGGCTGCATTGTGTCCGACAACACAGAAAAAAATGTGCATGTAAAGTGGTGTGTTACTACTTAGTCGGAGTTTATGTTACTTTTATTACTGACATGCGCCACGATTCTACAGCATGAACAAAGTGCACCAAAAAAAGAATGGTGCACTCCTCCAGAGCTGTGCAGGGCAGACTTTTGATGAATCTGGCGCCCCCTGCAGACTCCATAGGTAACCTCCACATAGTAAAGACCGCACTCATTTTTTATAAATGTGAGCCAATGTTTTCAATATTTCAGTAATGAAATCTAAAGGATATGTGAATGGGTTTTGGAAGCATTTGTTTACAAAACTTTTTTAGAAAGATATCTGCCTTAATAATCTTAGAGGTTTCATCTCGGGGAGTATATTTGTTTATCTGTATTTGCATGGCTTTTCTATTTTATTCATAACCTGCAGCTAACATGTTTATCTTTTAATTACAATTCCAGCCTGAAAAGCATGGACGTATTGTCTTGGAAGAGTCTTTTCAAAGTCATATAAACAGTTTCTAATGATAATAGCTCTCTGAACCTTTCTACGATTTGCTGCTGCTCTTTTGTTTAAAATCATTGGTGTGCAACTATTTGGTGATGTTCATCAATGAGCTGAGGATAATTATTCCTATCTTTTCAATTTATTTATTTCTGAACTATAAATATGATACTGGAGGAAGATTTCACTGTAAAGTAACATTTCAACTTTTTTGGGCAAGTTTATACATAAATTACCATTGAAATTCTCTGTGTGCTATTTCTTTAATCATGGTACAGTTATGTGAATACACTTCCATAATGTGAAGTTGTTTTACTATACAGTTTAATGGACATTGTCACCAGATTTTATCCCATCAAACTCAAACATCTTTTCTAAAGTCATGTGAAAGTGATCAGAGAAGGGTCATATTTTGACTGAGATGAGTCAAGTATAGAGGCTGCAAGTGGAGTGTCAATTCAGAAGTCCCTATCTTTGTTTCTAGAGTTCCTAAAAACAAAGTACATTGTACAGTTATGTGCATACTTTTTGGACAATTCCATATTGTGAAGTTGTTTCTATACAGCTTAATGGACATTGTCACCAGATTTTATCCCATCAAACTCAAACATCTTCTCTAAAGTCATGTGGAAGTGATCAGAGAAGAGTCATATTTTGACTGAGATGAGTCAAGTATAGAGGCTGCAAGTGGAGTCCTCTTTACGTATACATTTTCGTGTCCTTATAATGCACTCTTGAAGCCCACCGCTCATATCCTTTGACTTCTCAGCGCTATTATTAGATTCCTTTTTGGATTCTATTAGCACAGTGCCTTAATAGTGCTAGTATTATATATACTATTAGCACAGTGCCTTAATAACACTATTATTTTTGTGATTTTTGGCATTCATTTGCTGGTCTGTAGGTTCGCCACTTTGTATTCGCTTAAAATTACCAGTCAATTACACGCATTGCAACACATCGCGGCCTCAAAAAATTTGGGGCCCTGGGATTTACATTCATCTTTGAGGCCGCGCTGTGTTGCAATGCATTTTGGCGCTGGGTAATTTACAATAAAAACGTTTTTTTTAACAATATGGGGCAATTCTTATTGTGATATATTTTTTTTTTTTTCGTGGTTCTATATCGAAAGAAACCTGCCAAAACACATTGGGGCACATTTACTTACCCGGCCCATTCGCGATCCAGCGGCGCGTTCTCTGCACAGGATTCGGGTCCGGCTGGGATTTAAGATGGTAGTTCCTCCGCCGTCCACCAGGTGGCGCTGCAGCGCCGAAAATAATCTTAACGCCCCGGAATGCACCATCCCATAGAAGGTGAAGGTGAGCGCTCCCCAAGCGACACATTTTCGGTTTTTAAATGCGGCGGTTTTTCCGAATACGTCGGGTTTTCGTTCGGCCACGCCCCCCGATTTCTGTCGCGCGCATGCCGGCCCCGATGCGCCACAATCCGATCGCGTGCGCCAAAAACCCGGGGCAATTCATGTACAAGCGGCGCAAATCGGAAATATTCGGGTAACACGTCGGGAAAACGCGAATCGGGCCCTTAGTAAATGACCCCCACTTTCAAAGGTAAAATATAAGTTATCTTTTTCTCTGTAAAGCCGATTCTTGCGATAAAAGATGTTTAGCAGTGTACATGCAATGCTCTATGGGGAAGTGTGGAGGTCTCCTGGTGACAGGTTACCTTTAAGCAGCCAATTATGGCTAGCTGTCCTGATTACATGTGGAGTTCCTGAAGTTCCTCTTCAATTGGCTGTTGCTCGACAATCCCAGAAAAACATCCTTTATATCAGGCCTGTCCTTAGGTTTCCCCAAAAAATCAGCTGAATTCTGTCAGCAGGTACACCATGTTGGCTCTTGAAAATCCAGCAATTGTAGAGATGTGAGGGAACATCATCAACTGGTTCACCATACGTTAGAGTGCGATAAATGTTAATGTGTAAATCTGTGCTTCCTTTCTAGTTTCAGTTGGCTAACAAAGAGTATGATAGATATCTTTCAAATACGCATTTTACCTGTAATAAATGTTGCAGACGTTCTTTTCTTGATGATCTGTGAAGCTTCTTGAAACAAAGTATGTCATTATGCATCATTCCCTCTGGATAATATGGTTATCATTCAAGGGATGTAACTTGATGCTTTAGTCTGTGTCCAAAGCAGATCGCTTCATTTGTGGTGACATGGTGAGCATGAAGAAATGATTTCAATATTTCAAGAAACAGTAGCTATACAGGACTAGTGTAAAAGCTTGTAATGGGTTTTGTGATAGTTCTTTGATTTTATTATACATCCTAAGATGCATCAAAAACAGTGTAATACTTCATTCTCTAGGTCTTCTGAATAAATACCATGGCAACATTTTATTTTCTAGGCAACTTCAATTTAGTTTTGCTGATTTAACATAAATACCATTGATATTCAGCATGTAATGCATAGAGTTACTGTTAATTCATCACTATATGTTGAGCTATGGGATTTTTTATATTTAAATATATTTTTATATTTCGACAATGATCAAGCTGCCTGTTTTCCGTGATTTGTGATGGAAAGAAGACTTTGTATTGCAGCCTTTTTTCTTTTTGCTCTTGAAGATCATTAACAGTTGGCAGGTAAATATGCAACACATACAATGTACTGCAGAGAGAAGCAATTGCACCACAGTCCTTCTGTGTATCACAAGGTAAGGTAGTATTATATCATACAGAGTATTTTACAATACCAAAAGTGTACCGCTGAGTCCATAATGAATTTTTACTAATGTATCCCCCCCAGTTCCCACATTGAGTGACTCACCATGTTATGGAATTTTTTCTGTTCTGAAGTTTCTTCCTTCTTCAGAGAGGGCACCGGGTCTATCCTCTATATATATTTACCCAAGACTGAAGCATTCACTTCCCATGATGTATTTTACTCTTTGATCAAAGATCTCAGCAGCCATTCCAATGAGATTTAAAAAGTTAATTCACTAAGTGCTAGGTACGGATATAGAGATGCTGCTGCTCACCCCCTCCATATTAGCTTGCTCCTGGGATCCGACCCCAAAGTCAAGCCCCAAATTCCTGAACGACATCTCTACTAGTGGTTAAATACTTTTACGCACAAACGGTAGCACCTTCACCAGCTATAACCAACACAAGAGCAAGAGAGGATACGTATAATGGACTGCGGTAATGTAAAAAAACTTTATTAATTCACCAGCTATGCCGCCAATCTGCTCCCCTACCTGATCAACCTTTCGACACCTAAGAACTGCTCAAACAATCTGAAACACTGATGCAGTTTCCTTAATAGAGTCTTACCTAATCTTCACTCCCTTCATAAAGTAGAAGTTTCACTGATATGCAAACAAATAGGGGCATTTCAAAGACAAAATAACAGAACAGTCTTGACTGGAGGAGCAGATATTAACCACTGAACCATCAAGACACTTGATGTCTAATTCTATCATAAAATTTCTGTCTAGTGAAGAGAAGGGACCTAAGCCAGCCTTTGTGTTGGCTTGGGAGCAAGACTTTGGGTCAACCATCTCACAATTCAACACTCAACGCATTCTTAAAAATTCCCAGGGTTTCTCTCACTGGACAAGGCCCCAGGAAAACTCATACAAAATCATAACGAGGTTTCACAGAATCCAACAGTCCTTAAGTGAATGGGTTTACTCCCCCATAGCAAATGCTGGAGATGCAATACAACAGGAGCTTCCAATTTACATATTTTTTGGGCTTTACATAGATGAAGCCCTTCTGGAAAAAAAATCTCTTGTAGTATTTATCATATTACTTCAATGCATATAAAACTTACACCTGAATCAGTCCTACTCTGGCTACCAAATACCTCCTGGATCCCCAGGAAAAATCACCTTCCTACTATCCTCATACAAGCATGGGAAAATTGGATCAAATAGAGGAGCTGACAGGACCCTCTTCTGTGGTGTAACCTCAATTCTTCTGCTTAACCCGGGTTCCACGCCCCGGTCAACCAACTAAATGACCCTTTTGAACTCACCCTAGATGAAGCAAAGGTTTGCATCTATATATAGACTCACCAATACTTGATCTACTATTGACTTAGAGGCTAAAGAGCTGTGGACCTCTCTGGACCCAATGATCTTTTCCATTGGTTACCTCTAACAAAAACCTTTCAAAAACGTACCCCCTCCCCCCTCCTTCCTTCCCCCCATAACCTACACTTTTCTCCTCTATACAGTCGTATAGGTCCTGCAACACTGTGCTTAGTGCGTTGATGTTTTATTTATTTTTACTTCAAATTGCTGCAAAAATGTAATAAAATTGCAGCCCTGCTGCTGCACTGGAAGCTGAAAGGTAGATCTGGTGGCAGTTTTCTGTAATGTATTCTAGTCTAATCTTTTTCTTTAATTTAAACTTTTGTGCCCCCGATCCTCTTTTATCTAAGATATATGCAAATTTCTTAAGAGGCTGCTAGCCACTTTCAATCCATCCTACCCTCTGGCTTCTCAGATGAGGCCGCATAGCTACCATAGTTGGCTACAAGTTGGAGCTACTGGGCATGTGCAGGACCCACTAGTACACTTTAGTAACCTCTTAAGATACACTGTGCAATGTCTATTGTAATAGAAGCAGAAAATTTGTATTATATTTAACAATGACAGTGAACGGATATAGGATAAGACAGCCAACTTGAATAAACTAGATCAAGGAGTAATGCTGCTTCAGAGGGGAATGCTTTTGATGACATTGTGAGGAATGAATAGGGTATCGAAGCCTACCCTTGAACACCATCCGCAGATTTACTGAATACTCTTCAATTTATCCACACTATAGATTTAAACATTTCTGAAGCTATCTACTGGTCAAAGCACTGTACTAGTTTACCTTCCACATGAACTGAGCACAAAGCACGTCAACAATATTTGAGGTTAGTGCTGCAATGTGTACCACATGGTTTAATGGTTTACTATACTAGTATAGTTTTATTATAAAGCATATTGATTACATTGTGTATGTACTGTATAACAGGAGTCAAAATCTACTTTAAATCACTAACTTTCATGTATAGACCAGCTATAAAATTGCAGCCCTGTAACACAAATCCACTGTTTATTGCAGTTTATGAATGTTCAAAACTCTATGAACTGTATTTCATTTTGTTATCCTTGTAGCATTTATGGATTTCTTTTTTCTTACCTCCAGCTTAGAAAGAACTTTATCCTTGCAGATAGAATTTGTGTGTTCAAGTCTTTACAAAAACTATTGTTATTATGAAAGGTGATTATTTCTCAAGCATTCTGAGACTAGCACATGGAAACGTAACAAATCTCTTCTGTCCAATAATACAATTAAACAGAGAATCCAAATGTAACTAAGGCTTTCAAGGCTGATGATACATTATCTCAATCCCTAGGCAATAGATTACAGCGCATAAGATGTTTGGACATACAAGAATGACATAAAATAAGATACAAATTAACTCTTGTTTTACCATATATTTAAATGCTAGAGTTTGCTTGAATATTATGTGCTGAAAAGGAAAAGAAATATTGTGGAAATTAGGTAGAAAAGGATATTTTATCCACTTAAGAACCAAGGTCATTTGTGCCTTGATGACAAAGACTTATATGTAAAAACTGCCATGTGTCACTTTATCCAGTAATAACCTTCGAACTCTTATTCTTTCACAAGCGATCTTGAGACTAGTAGATTGAGTACAGTTTTTACATGATATGTTTTACTTAAAGGGGTATTCCGGGAATATGAATGTCCGACACAAAAAACCATAATGAAATAAATAAATGAATACAACAATACTCAATGTAATTAGTCGCAAAAAGAAGCTTAATTAGTTTGATTTTATGATTTACTAAATTTAAGGCCTCTCTAAAGTAGGTGGAGTTATTACTAAGATGGCCGCCACTGGAAAATACAAGTTCCATGATCCTTTAGTTCTCAGTAACTCCTCCCACCTCTTATGCTCTGCTCTCAGTGATGATGTAACAGACTTTCTTGCTCTGTTACCATAGTAATGATGTGTAACTGCCATCACCACAACACTGGCCATACTGGATGCACTGCAACCAACCAACTACAGCCAAACATAGTGTTGATCACATGTTCTGCCCAGGCAGGTGCAGGACATGTGATGTGGACATGTGACCAGCGGCCATCTTGTGTCCTGTGTATGCTCTGCAACGGACCGCGCGGAGGAAATTAACGGACTGATTAAAGGGCCAGTAGTATTTTAATTCTTCATTACAGTCTATGTCAGCAGCATTTTTCATCTAAGGGGAGCAAAATTTTAAATAACAACTAATTACACATTAGCTTATATTTTGAGTGCCCATTTGTATATGAATTATGTTTATTCCTGGAATACCCCTTTAAGGTTAGGCCCCTTTTACACAACATGTATAGAAGCCATATGCTAGCCCTAAGAATGGAAGCTAGCATACGCCCACCATACGACCACCATTGTGCACGGTACATTACAATGAAAACATGCATGTGTAACAACACTGTGCCATTTCCAAAAGATAGAGCTAATACTCAACCCTCCACTTCTCCAGCCGTTTTCATGCTACACCCGGGCCGCGGCTTGGGGGTAGCAGATGTTAGCGTGAAGGCAGTTCTAATGGTATATTTTCATTGATACGTTTTGCTTTTATTTATTAAAGAAGGGAAAATTTGGCAACAACTTTGAAAAAATCTGGATCAATTATTTTATTTCTTTAAAAGTCCTATTAATAAAAGCCCACCACACATTGACCAATTTAAAAAAAATCACACAAATAGAGAAGTAACCTGTAGTTTTGGTACAGAACCAGGCAAATAATGGATGGAGTTCCATTAAAGGGGTATTCCCATTTAAACAAGTAAATGCTATTGTTTGTGTAATGAAAAGTCATACAATTCCCCAATATACTTTCTGTATATATTACTCCTTGTTTTCTAGATCTCTGCTGCTGTCCTTCTATAGAAAGCGCCATTGCTTACTTCCAGTGGACAGAAATCTGACCATGGTCACACAGGTTTGCGACTCGTTATATCACACGGCTCTGATTTCTCTCTATGATACTAACGAGCAGTGCACCTGTGTGGCCACAGTCAGATTTCCATACACTGGAAATAAACATTGAAGATTTCTACAGAAATTATATTGTATAAATGTATATTGGAAAAATGTTTAATTTTTATCACACAAACAATAACATTAATTTGCTGAAGTGGGAACACCCCTTTAAGCTTTTGTAAGGAATTTTCAGGTGTCATGACATGTTTGCGGAGATCCTGAGGCACCAAATTTGCAGAAACCCCCAACAAATGACCTAATTTTGTAAACTAAGCCCCTCAAGATTTTTATCAAAGGATATGTCAGTATCGGAATCTGCAGAGACTGCCATATGTAGGGACCATTCCAGGGGTTCATTCTTTAGTCTTTTTTCTTGTATGGTATTGTAGGCTCCCATAGCATATCCGTATCCAACACCTTATCCAGCCCCAAGCACTTTTCTCTTAAAGTACATGGTTGATTATGGTTTGAATTGGTACATTCTATAAGCTATAACATTTTTATTTTAAAAGAGCCATCTTTGCAGAAAAAATATTTGGATGGCTTTTTTTGCCATTTTATTAACTTTTTCTGATAGGGGAATACAAAACAATATCCATTCTGGATATTTTCTGCTGATGTCTATTGCATAACTATCATGTTAGCTTTATTCTGTAGGTAAGTATGATTTGGCAACACTATTTATAGATATATTTTTTTCAAGTTTGATAATTCTCTTTTTTTTGTCAATGCAGCTGTCAGACAGATTGTTTTTTTTTTTGGTGATGAGTTGTACTTTTTATTGGTAGCATTTTAGAGTAGATATGACGTTTTTTATTATCCATGTGTCTGCTCTGAGATAGATATCTAAATGCTGTTGATAGACCATTTGCTGATGGCTGCCTGTATAATAATTTCTTTTTTTAATTTGTTGTTTTTGACAAGCAAAAAATAATGAACCAGAATAAGGTTAAAGTCTACCAACAGCTTACTGAAACACACTGTCATCAGAATTCTCAGTAAGCATCATCACCTTGATCCAGACAGGTTTTAACCCCATAAGGATGCTGCCTGTGTGTACGTTAAGGCTCAGCCCTTTTTTTTTAATTTGACCAGTGTCTCTTTCTGTGGTAATAACTTTTCAACACTTTAACATATCCCTGTGATTTTTAGATTGTCTTCACAATATATATGTGTGAAGAACACATTGCAGATGTATGGAAACATCTGCAATGTGTTCTTCACACACATATATATTGTTCTTCACATGCTATTTTGTTCGCACCGTTCCGCGTGTATCTCCCGACAAGTAAGCAGATGTGCCGAACATCTGTAATCTATTCTTCACTGTGTTTTTCACTTAAATGATCCTGTGTTCACTGTGTTCACTGTGTTCACTGTTTTTATTCTATTCTTCCCTGTTCTTCACTGTGCTTTTTTAATTAAATGCTCGATCTCGAGCAGGGGAATTATTCATGTCACCTAGCAACCCATCCATTTAAAACGCATTGCACTCGCAATGGTTGCGAGTGCAATGCATTTTTGATGCGTCTCCATAGACTTGAATGGGGCGGGAAAAACGCATGCTGCGATTTTGACGCGCGTCAAAACAAACGCAAGCACGCGCGTGAAAAAAAAAGCAAATGAGGAAAGGCCCATTGGAAATAATGGGACAGAGTGCAATGCAAGTTCTGCGCGTCAAAAGCATGCGCAGAACGCGCGCGTGAAAAACGCTAGTGTGGAAGGGGCCTTAGAGCTCTGTTTTCACGGTTTTGGAGTGCCATGTTGTGTTAACAGACCTCCAGGGTACCACTACAATAGACCCGAAAGAAGTGACACAATTTTGGAAAATGTAATACAAATTGAATGGTGCAGATTAAATATTAAATTTTTTTTCACAAAAATGCAATGTTCGTGCCAATGTATTTTTCCCAACTCATGCCACTGGGGACAAACTCATCAAAAATCATTAAGCAGGTTATCAAAATTAGAGCAATACGCCAAACTTGGCAATAATCTTCAGCATGGGCACATAGCAGGGCTCAGTAGGGAACAAGCTAAATTGTGCCCAGCTCTTGTGCTCAGCTCCCCATGCAGATTCTCCCAGGTACGTCAATACACAGCAGGGCTCAGAAGGAAAAATTGCCGGGGCATGTATCAAACTGGTAAATGGTTTGCTTCCCTATACCCCTTTTGGAGCACACCCTGCACCCCTTCTGTGTCCTTCCCTTGCTGGCAGTTTGGGGAAGTTTTCCTGGAATGTGCTGCCCTGGTTTAATACTTGTGGCCTTGCTTCCAGAAGTACTCCCCCCTTCCTGGTCTCTAAAAATCAACTTCTTGACTACCACCTTTTGAAATTCCAGGAAAGTTCCCCTCTGGCAGGCACGTTGATGTAGCATGCATGCATTATACAGTGCCATCTGCATGATGTGCATGGCCAGCTTCTTGTACCACACCCTCGACTTTCGCATGGCGTTATATGGCTGAAGTATCTGGTTCGAAAAGTCAACCCCACCCATGTGCCCATTGTGGTCCAAAATGCGGTCTCCGTAGTGGTACCTCGTGCAGGGACAGGTTTTGCCCATGTATTGTACTTGTACCTAACACACAATACTGAGTTGCTGCATAGTGCCCGACTCTCGTGACTTCTACGTTTTTCCCCTAGCAGTGACTTCTGGAGACCTCTCTGATTCCTTCTAACAGTGCCGCACGCCACAGTTTTTCTGGAAGCAAAGCTCTTGAATAGTGTAGTCCTCGTGTAAAAATTGTCTATGAAGATGTGGTAGCCCTAGTCCAATAGTGGGTGCACCAAATCCCACGTTACTTTTCCAGCAGTTACCAGGAAGGGGGGGGGGGGATTCTGGCAGAATTATTCTTGAGTCTTTCCTTATATGTGTATACTGATGTACTCTCACACCGCTTATACATCTTTATGTGATACCTTGCCCTCTTAATTGACAGGTAATGGTGGAAATTAAGTCCCCCTTTCAAATGTACCAGGGACACGTCAATAAATAGGTACTTCTAAGGGGTATACCAATACTTCAATAAATTTGGCACTCACCTAATATGGGCCTGACCTTATATAAGCAATCATAACTGAGGTCATCTCTGGGTGGGCACTGTGCATTAACGGCATAATGCAAAAACTTATTGATGGCTTCAAAGCACATCCTAGTCGTTGCCATCGGGGACGGTACAATATCTCTGTGCTTTAATAATCGCTGATTTTGGGCTTTTTATCAGTCCTATAAGAAGGGGGTTGTGCATAAAGAAGTGGTGTTTTAGGTCATATGGGCAACACAGAGATTGGTCTGGGATACGATCATACCAATTTGGTCCCCACTAAAAAAGATTACAACATTCAAATTGGTCTGAGCCTTGCCATGTCTCGGTGTATCCCTGGACTGCGGGGCAAAGTTCCGGGGGATCACCCATGTGGGGTCAGAAGTTACAGCCACTTCAGCACTAGTCTGAAGGCGATTTCTCGGGGGTTCCTCAGGGTCACTTTGGATGACGAGGTAGACAAATAAAATGAACACTGTCAACTAGCAGACTTGGTATCGGAGGCAATATAACTCTATGGGGATTGCTGAATTGTCTAATATTTGTGACTTTTGTCGCATTTGCAACTTTTTTGCAACTTTTCCCTGCAGGTTTTTTTGTGCAGTGTGCCTTATGTATCTTTCTTTCCCAGATGTTCCGTGCGATTTTTCACTTATGTATCACCTTTTTTGCTTATTTTTGTGACTTTTTAGGCGCAATCTGCACATGGTCCAGGGAAGGTGCAAAGGAAGGATTTTTTTCATGGACCCTGTTTAATATGTAAATTGGAATTATTTCACATTATTTAAATGTTTAAAATTTTGCACAGTAACCTGTTTGTTGAAAATTCTGAAATTTTTGCATTTACATTTTTTAAAATTTATTGGTTACTTCTAAGGGTGAGGTCACACAAAGTGTTTAGTTGCATTTTGAAACCTAGTACAACAGCTGTGGAGAGGTGATTTGCCTAATTACATTACTGTTAACATTTGCATTTACAAAACGCAATATAAATGCAACGTTAACACATGTGTTAACATCGCGTTTACTATGCGTTTTGTAAATGCAAATGTTACAGTAATGTAATTAGGCAAATCACCACTCCTCAGCTGTTGTAATAGGTTTCAAAAGACAACGTGTGACCGCACCCTTAACAACATGTGTGACTGCCTCCTCATATATCATCATCTCTCTGGGGTGTGACTAGAGCGCTTAAAAATGCAGGACACAGCCTCAAATCCCAAATTAACAGTAGTGTCCACTCCTGTATATAACCTCCTCACATGGCTTGTGTCCATGGGGATTTAAGAGATATTTGAAAGTCTCAAAAAGAAGCCAAAATTTGCACCTGCCAGGATAGGAAAAACTAAACATGTATCATAAGTAAAAAGACAGGATCATACATAAGGCACAAAAAAGAGCTTCAAAATGTCTCAAAAATTCACCACAGAGAGACAAAACTATGATACATGTCTCTCCAATGATGTGTAGGCTTTATTGGCCATGATTTTCCCTGACCTGAAAAAGGAAAAACGGACAATCGGGGGAGCAATAGTACACAAACTTGTGCACACTACAACCTACTCCAAACTCTTCTGCATGACTCCTACTCTTCCATACAACTACTACTGCTCCACACAACTACTACTCCTTCGCACGACTACTACTACTCCTCCTCCTCCACACGATTATTACTCCTCCTCCACACGACTACTACTACTCCTCTGCCCGACTACTACTACTCCTCCTCACGGCTACTACTCCTCCTCCACACGACTACTACTCCTCCACAACACTACTACTTATCTGCACAACTACTACTTCTCTGCATGACTACTACTCCTCCGCATGTCTACTACTGCTCCACATAAAAACTCCTCCACATGACTACTCCTTCTCCTCCACACTACCACTACTACTACTAATTTCAGATCGCACTTAAAACTGTGGTTGTGGGTGAAGGGAAAACGGACAATGGGGGGTATTACAGAAGAAAAAAAATGGACAATGGGGGGGTTATAGTAATTTTTTGAACAGTAATATAGGACAGATCACTAACACTTCGCTCTCCAACAAAACCAAAAGCAGAATGGCAGCATTGGAGGGCAGGAGATGATAGGATCTGCCCCCCAGGGTCATAGATCACTCTCATTGGGTCATTGACCAATCAGTATTGACTGGAGAACAGCAGACATCGACATCACAAGACCAATCAAATTGGTCCTTTGAAGTAATAGGCAGGGTGTCCCCTAGCAATTTCCCTAGCACCTTCTGATGAGCTGTCACACTGATGACAGGATGATAGGGTGACGTCACAATTGCAGGAAGTGCCTGCCTCCAATATATATCGGACGCTGAGCGCTAACAGGTTAAATGGCATTGATCATTCCATTGTTTTGTCATCCTTTGTTACACCTAACTATTGCCACTGGACCAAAGTGTTCCTCAGCACTTGCAGGACAGTATATTTTCTACACATTAAGATGTACTTAGAGCTTTCCAGTTTAATAAGGGGCTGTCCGTCCTGATAAACATAAATATGTTTGAATTGCCTCTTAGAGAGAACGGTGAATACAGTGGCCTTTTGTCTTATATATTTGAAACTGATTAAATCTAATGGTACTCAATTACAGTTAAAGAACAGCTTGATCTAACATTTAACTCTTTGGGATTATATTGTTAGAGCTATGCTAATGATACATTAGAAATCTGGAGTACAATGTATAACTACTCATGACTTATTAAACCTAATATTTTATACAGTCTTAAGCACTTCTCTTATGAAAATGTGTTTAAGGACCATTTTCCTTTTCACATGCTTTGAATTTTACTACCTACTTTCCAAAAACCATAACTTTTCCATTTCTGGAGCTGTATGAGGACTTGTTTTCTTTGAAAATTGTGCCATTTGGAAGCTGGAAATAATTTTGAAATCTTTTTGGTCAGTGTAATTGACTTTTAAAACATTATAATGGTGGTTATTGGAGCTACATGTTGTATAAGTTTCATGTTGTTACTACTGTTTTCACTTGTGCAGAAATCTTCAAGATGTACAGATATGTCATTATGGCAGCAAGGGCATTTACAAATATATACTTACTGTACAGTTAAATACCTTGAGTGAGCATCTGGTTTTTAATATTTTTTAAAGAGGAGAAGAGTCACAATGAGAGGGCAAAGATGAGAGGGGCCACAAATATATGTATATGATTCTGCATGTTATACTTGGTGACAGGTCCTCTTTAAGTAACTCATATTTTACTCTTAACATTATATATATATATACAGTACCTACAAGTAGTATTCAACCCCCTGCAGATTTAGCAGGTTTGATTAGATGCATATAAGTTAGAGCCTTCAAACTTCAAACAAGAGCAGGATTTATTAACTAAATCTTACAAACCAAAAAGTTATGTTGCTTAGTTATATTTTAATAAATTTTAAACATAAACGTGTAGGTCAATTGTTATTCAACCAATAGGTTTAATATTTTGCGGAATAACCCTTGTTTGCAATTACAGCTAATAACCGTCTTTTATAAGACCTGATCAGGCCGGCACAGGTCTCTGGAGTTGTCTTGGCCCACTCCTCCATGCAGATCTTCTCCAAGTTATCTAGGTTCTTTGGGTGTCTCATGTGGACTTTAATCTTGAGCTCCTTCCACAAGTTTTCAATTGGGTTAAGGTCAGGAGACTGACTAGGCCACTGCAACACCTTGATTTTTTCCCTCTTGAACCAGGCGTTGGTTTTCTTGGCTGTGTGCTTTGGGTCGTTGTCTTGTTGGAAGATGAAATGACGACACATCTTAAGATCCTTGATGGAGGAGCGGAGGTTCGTGGCCAAAATCTCGTATGCAGTGCCATCCAGTCTCTAAATGTCACCTGTGTGGTTGGCACCAAAGATCTCGATCTTGGTCTCATCAGACCAGAGAACCTTGAACCAGTCTGTCTCAGAGTCCTCCAAGTGATCATGAGCAAACTGTAAACGAGCCTTGACATAAAGCTTTGAAAGTAAAGGTACCTTATGTGCTCGTCTGGAACGGAGACCATTGCGGTGGAGTACGTTACTTATGGTATTGACTGAAACCAATGTCCCCACTGCCATGAGATCTTCCCGGAGCTCCTTCCTTGTTGTCCTTGGATTAGCCTCGACTCTTCAGACAAGCCTGGCCTCGGCACGAGAGGAAACTTTCAAAGGCTGTCCAGGCCGTGGAAAACTAACAGTAGTTCCATAAGCCTTCCACTTTCGGGTGATGCTCCCAACAGTGGAGACAGGTAGGCCCAACTCCTTGGAAAGGGTTTTGTACCCCTTTCCAGCCTTGTGACCCTCCACGATCTTGTCTCTAATGGCCTTGGAATGCTCCTTTGTCTTTCCCATGTTGACCATGTATGAGTGCTGTTCACAAGTTTGGGGAGGGTCTAAATAGTCAGAAAAGGCTGGAAAAACAGATAATTAATCCAAACATGTGAAGCTCATTGTTCTTTGTGCCTGAACTATTTCTTAATACTTTAGGGGAACCAAACAGAATGAGCAACATAACTTTTTGGTTTGTAAGATTTATGCATCTGTTAATAAATCCTGCTCTTGTTTGAAGTTTGAAGGCTCTTATTTATTTGCGTCTTATCAAACCTGCTAAATCTGCAGGGGGTTGAATACTACTTGTAGGCACTGTATATAACAACACATTACATACAAACTTTGGCCATTGATACAGCCAAAGATAGAGCAGGCTTTATCTTTTTGGGGCTATGAATCTGAACGTGCACCATAGCTGTCTATGGGGGATGCAAAATTACAGCCATCCATAGCCCCCCCCCCCTTACGGTCGTGTACATGAGCCCTAAAATTGTGGTATGCACAGTGTATTGAACAAGCGCTCATATGTTTGTGTAAACTTCAAAATAAGAAAGTTATGGCTACTGTAATGCAATAAAACGCAAAAGCCAAAAAGGACTTTTAATAACAGTTTAATCTTGTGGCTGATTTAGGGATGTGGTTTTTGTGGTTCATTTGAATTTTGTTATGGTAGAAACTGTAAAAGAAAGTTTTCTTTATAAATATCTGTCCCTTCCTTGATAATTCTCATTAGCACTTTCACAAATAGGCTTTTTTTATGTGTAATTACTTTTTAAATGACCTGACTCTTTATATGCAAGAAATTCCTCATTCCAATGACTGCATCGGCTATGTGAATAAACCATGGGCAGATTACTAATTGTATCTTATAATTGTGTTTTCCTTCACTTTGCCTTATATACTGTTAATTTACTGCAAACCTGAAATCATGTTGGAAAGAAAAATAATTTGATTGAAAAAACAAATTGATCACTTTAATTGGTGTGTATTGAACTGGACATGCTATTAATAGTTCTGCTCATGGGTGTGAAATATAGAGATCACGCTTGCATGAAACGGGCCAGTTAATTGATATAGGACTTACATTGCTGCTTTAGGTTTAGGCTAGAGTCACAATGATGTATTAGCCGTCTATTTTAATACAGGTAAAGTCAGCCTTATCCTATAGTTTTGTGGTTCTAGCTTTGTATTGTCAGCATCCTCTGGGTGGACACCCAGCTGCCTTTCAGAATCTCTGGAAAGCCGGGTGGTTCTTAATTGAGCTCAGATCTGTATCAGCTGGGAAATAGCGATGCAGGGCCCTGGCAGTCACCTACTGGGGGTGGTATTCTGGCTCTGGTTATATAGCTGATACTCAGGTGACTTGGGCAGTTTATACTTTCTCCTTATCTGCCTGTCCTGTGCCTGCTGGGACTTCATGTTTCTCTGTACCCTGAATCCTACAAGCAGCTCTGGAACCCTGCATCTTGCCAGTAGCTCGCCAGTATCTCTGGGACTCTGCATTAAAGCCCCTGCACCACTTTTCTGTCAGAGTTTACACATTCTTTTACTGCAAACTGTGTGAACATGTGACTATAAAGTGTCTGAGACACATTTCTAGTGCACCCAATTAATTTGTGTCACAATATAACAATCTTAATGTGTTGCACACTTGGCTCCTAGGAGCTAACAACGGCTCAGGACCGGTCCACAAACAGTCCCATAATTAAAACAAAAGAAAGAGAAAAATTACTCTGACCGGAGCTCCGACAATCCTTTATAAATTCTTTATGAATCCAACACGGTATATTGCTTGACGCATCGATCCTTTTCAATGAGTATTGTAGATCTGCACAGATTTCTGATAACAATAGGTCACCATTCAGACCAACTCCATCGCGTTTCCTAATCCTCCTTCATTGCCATCTCATTGACATTTTTTAATAAAATTTTAAACTACAAAGAATATACTACACTATCCATAAGCGTATTTCTTCTAGGGAAATTGTCTTACAGAGACATGGCAATGAAGGAGGATTAGGAAACGCAATGGAGTTGGTCTGAATGGTGACCTATTCTTGTCAGAAGCCTGTGGAGACGTACAATACTCATTGAAAAAGATCGATGCGTCAAGCAATATACCCTGTTGGATTCATAAAGAATTTATAAAAGATTGGAACTCCGGTCATAGTAATTTTTCTCTTTCTTTTGTTTTAATTTGTGTCACATCTGCACTATGCCCGACAAGAAACAAAATTTTGCACAGAAAGGGCTGTTCTGGTGCACAGTCAGACTATCCGACACATTTATACTGCAGTGTCCAACAGAATTGTGTTGCATACTCAATGTTAAAGGTGCATCAATAAAAGTTGGTGCATTCTGCCTGAGCAATGCGGGGGGTGCCAGATTCACGAAGAATGTGCGACACAATTCATGAATCTGGTGCACTCTGCACACATATATAAACTATATATGGGGGTTGGGGGCGATGCCTGTATGTACTATCTATAGCGGTGGGGGCTCTTCCTCTATATACTACCTATGGGGGTGGGGAGCGCTGCCTGTATACACTATCTATGAGGACACGGGGCACTGCCTGTATATACTATCTATGATGGTGGGGAGCTTCCTGTGTATATTAGTTGGGTGGGTCTTGTGTATAGAATACATTCTTGGTGCTGTACATACTTCAATTTATTCAGGTGACTATATATATATATATATATATATATATATATATATATATATGATGTTTTATTTGTGTTGTCAGATTTGTTGTTATGAGTCTATGTTATTTAGGAGCACAGGGTTGTTATCTATGTGACATAGTACTGTAAGTGACTGTGGTACTTTTAGGTGCACATTGTGGACAGAATCAGTGAAGCAGCAACGGGTGGCTGCACTGAAAATTATAGAGCAGGTCTGAGTTGTGGCATGGTCACCAGGCTCCTGTGGAGTTGGGAAGGGAGAGGAGCGCTCCCCTGGCTTGTGGCCATTATGAACTCCGTGAACATTTAACCTTACATTTTTAGTTGCATCCTAGACATTTTCCAGACCTCTCTAAAACCCTATTCAACTCTTTTGTACTTCTATATCTTTTGGTTTGTTCTATAAGTATGTGCTTTTATATATCCATTGGGCCAATTCCTCCTTTCCTATTCTTTATAAAAGTTAAGAAGCTTATATGCCCATGCATGATGATGTCATATGATTTCCTGTTACTATACACAAATGTTATAAGAATTAAAATGTCCTAATTTAATGCATTTATTTTATTAATTTTTTTTATATAAATGTCCCTTGTGCCTACTCAATATGTATGAAATGTGATATAACCATAATTTTACGTCATAAGATTTGTACAAATAACATCTTATTATCACTGTCAGTGCGGTCCCAACATCACCCTTATTAGACTTATTTTGCTTATTCTTAAGCTTGGTGCCCCTGCATGTTCACACATAATGATCCAAGTCATGGATCTCAATTTTATTTCCATTCCAAGTAAATTAGACAGCAATGGAAGGTGTGCAATCAGCTGTCCTGAGTACTTTGCATTGTGTTTTCAATGGAATATTTGATGAGTGACTTTTTATTTTAATAAAAGATTGAAATACACTAAATCTGTGGATAGCACATCTGCTCATTTTTGCTCTTCTAATGCCACCTTCAGGTCTAGTTCTGTAATTGTATTTTTCTACATTTTGTACTATATTCAGTAACCTCTTATAGAACTTGAGATATCTACAAATACAACAAACATTCAGGATTTTTTTTATTACAAAGATAAAACAAACTAGTTTGCAGCACAGAGTTCCATAGGTGATCTATGGAACTTAGCCAAATAAACACTGTTACTCTGAAACATTGTGCAAAGGAGTAAAATGTTTAAATATCAAAGTAACCAATGAGAAAGATGTGCTAAGCAAAATGCACCAGATTTCTGCAATGATTTGAAAATAAATGTCTTGTGTCTTAGTTATTGTGGTAAACATCAATGCCACTGACGGCACAAACCTTATAGTCATTTTACTATGGGTACAACAGGTCACTAATATCCAAAGCTGGATAAAAACCCTTTAAAAGAATGGCAAGTTGTTTGCTTAGTAGTTTGCTACATATAGCCTTCTGAAAATATTTACCAATAGTAGTTTACTCTTGCTTCTAACTTGTTCTTTATTTGGAGATGTTAGGGTTTTACAGTCATACTGCATCTCATTGTTTTGAGACAGATGAATCCCTTTGCCTCCAACAAACCCTAGGCTTCCTTGGAGCACCTAACATAATACTGGCAATATGTCACCAAAAGAAGACCCTGTTTAAAACCATCATTTATGTAAAAGGGAGAGTTCGGGTTCCCGGTTGTCTATAGGCTCCTGGTTGTCGAAAAAAAAAATTAAGATGTTAGAATTAGTGTTATGTCTAATTTAAGAGTTTATACTTACCTCGGTCCATTCGAGTGTTAATGAAAATAGAGGATTCCTCTAAAGGGAAACTGTCACCACGAAACCACACAACAAACCCCCAACAGTACCTTATAGGTAATTGTGGCGTAATAGTACAAGAATCATCCTCTGCATTGGTGCCTTTGCACAATAAAAGGACTTTTATTGCCCATGATTGTGTTCTGAGATTTAGTCAAGAAGGTGAGAGAGCTCTAGGATCTATTCAAGCTCCACCACCTCCTCACTGCCTTTTTTCATTTAATACCACCCCACCACATGCCCCTTGTCAGAGCCACCATCTCCACATTACTACAACTTGGTTTCATAGTATCATAGTATCATAGTATATAAGGCTGGAAGGAGACGCAAGTCCATCAAGTCCAACCTTTAAGAATTAAATAAATGTTTTATCCCCATAACCTGTGATATTTTTTCTCTCCAGAAAGGTATCCAGGCCTCTCTTGAACATGTACATAGAGTCCGCCATAACAACCTCCTGCGGCAGAGAGTTCCACAGTCTCACTGCTCTTACAGTAAAGAACCTTTGTCTATGTTGATGGTAAAATCGCCTCTCCTCTAAGCGTAGAGGATGCCCCCTTGTCCTGGTCACAGGCCTAGGTATAAAAAGATCTTTGGAGAGATCCTTGTACTGTCCGTTCAGGTATTTGTACATTGTAATGAGGTCTCCCCTCAGTCGTCTTTTTTCTAAACTGAATAATCCCAAATTTTTTAATCTGTCAGTGTATTCTAGTTCCCCCATTCCCCTAATAATCCTGGTTGCTCTCCTCTGCACCCGTTCCAGCTCTACTATATCCTTTTTATACACTGGTGCCCAAAACTGTACACAATATTCCATGTGTGGTCTGACCAGGGATTTGTATAAGGGCAAAACTATGTCTTTATCATGAGAATCTATTCCTCTCTTGATACATCCCATTATTTTATTTGCTTTAGCAGCAGCCGCCTGGCTCTGGTCACTAAAAGGTTTGAAGATTTCACACATGCCCATTTGAGAAAAAGTTAAATATATCTAATAAGGAAGGCTGAGGCATGCAGAGGGGAGGGATTACAAATCAGAACAGCCTTGAGGATTGGACCCATGAGCTCTCCCACCTACTTGGCTGGATCTCAGAAGACAACGATGCTTTGTGCCAAAGCAAAAACGCAGAGGAGCCCCACTGGTATGCAAATAATTTATAGTAACACTAACAACACTTCGCCATTATTACTTTATCGATAAATGTGGCTTTTATGGAAATAATTCATAGCCTACCTGCAATGATGTCATCAAACCAGCGCCATTGAATAGAAGTGCAAGTGTGAGTGGAGCTTTGGAAAACATTTCTCCATTGTACAAAGTCTATTCAATGTGAACACATACGGCTGGGTACTTATCTGACTGACTGTCATCTCCTAAGAATGTAGAACCCTTTATATTTATCAACATGTGACTCCTGAAGTGCTTTCTTTTTTTAAATGTTCCATTTTATCTTCCAGTCTTTCATCTTTCCTTATATTTCTGAATTCTTCTCCCAAAGGTAACACTTTCTCCTCCACTATTGACCATTGCAATTTCTTTGCGAATTTCTACATTATATTTATGAAATCCCCTTTCAGTGCATCATTCTCTGACAGCTATTTTTTTTTATTACTTATTCAGTAAAATCCAGCTGTAAGAATCTGACAGAGATTAAATCTGTACTTTTCCATCACAAATTCCCTAAAAGGAACTATTGACAAAATCTCCATCATTCTTATTGAAAAAACTACCTTTGTGCTCAGGCAGTATTAAGGATTCCAGCTTTTGGATGTGCACTTTCTATTTGAACTCTGAAATATTGCTTTTCTTAATTTCTTATCTTTTTCTCTTGCGTGTGTATGTGACAATCTAACGTGACAGCGCTGACAGTAACTTGTTTTGTCATATGCATCTATAAACACGCAAACCTGAGATGAAACAGCCTTTTTAGATTGACACTCTGAAATATTTACACTGTATACATGAAATACCTAAAGGGGCTATAAAAGCGTCTCATTCATTCATGCTTTAAACATATATGAAACAGTAATGGGTTTTATCATTGTACTGTAGATATAAGCTGGGGATACTGGAATGTGATATTTCTTTGGCCCTGGCAAAATAACCTTATTTGCAAAAAGGGAATCTTTATGTGGGTGTCATAATCCATATTCAGTGTGGGGACAGGGTTCATGCATAGTCAATGGGGCACATTTACTTACCTGGTCCGTTCGCGATCCAGCGGCGCATTCTCTGCGCTGGATTCGGGTCCGGCCGGGATTCATCAATGCAGTTCCTCCGCCGTCCACCAGGTGGCGCTGCTGCGCTGAAGTCCGCTGGAATGCCTCGAAATACACCGGCCTACCCAGGATGAAGGTGAGTGAAATTTTCACGACACAATTTTTTTTTTAAATGCGGCGGTTTTTCCGAATACGTCGGGTTTTCGTTCGGCCACGCCCCCCGATTTCCGTCGCGCGCATGCCGGCGCCGATGCGCCAAATTCCGATCGCATGCGCCAAAATCCCGGGGCAATTCAGGTACAATCGGCGCAAATCGGAAATATTCGGGTAACACGTCGGGAAAACGCGAATCGGGCCCTTAGTAAATGACCCCCAATGTGTCATATTTATACTCCAAATAAATTGGAGGTTTAACCAGATCTAATGGCACCAGTTCAGTTGCCCTTTCATCTTTCATTGTGACTCCTTATCACTTCAGAGGTCACAACACAGCTCCCTACAACTACTGGGTTTCAAAGCTGGACATGTGGCACGAACTGGCGCTGTACGCCTTGGAGGTTCTTGCCTGCCCTGCCGCTAGCGTCTTGTCCGAGCGGGTTTTCAGTGCAGCTGGTGGCATCATCACCGATAAGCGTACACGCCTGTCGACTGACAGCGCTGACAGGCTGACGCTTATCAAGATGAATAAAGCCTGGATTTCTCAGGATTTCCATTCTCCACCAGGTGAAAGAAGCTCAACCTGAATAATGTATGCACTCCTCCTCCTCATTTTCCTCCTTCTCCTCCTCTTTGTACACTAAAGCAGAGGAAACTGGCTATTTTTTGCCAGGGCCAACTGGCTCTAGCTATAGTACTCTATGTATTTAATTTTTCTGGAGGGCCACCTACCCGGTCCTCTGTTTTAAACAATTTTTGGGAGTGCCACATACAGGCACTCAATCTATTTAATTTTTCTGGAGGACCAGCTACCTGCTCCTCTGGTTTGAAAACTTTTTTGGACTGCCACATATAGGCACTATCCAAATTTAAAACAGTCTGACCGGAGCTCCTTGTGTGTCCTTTTATATATCCTTTGATAAATCGACAATTTCACCCTTTTTCCAACTATGTTCCAAATTCTTCAGTAAACTTCCACACAAACAGTATTTGGATGGGAATAGATCACTATTCAGACAGTTTTAAGCTGCGTTTTCTTGCATCCTGTAGCCAAATAGTGTACAGCTACTATAGAAGAGATTAAACAGCAGATAGGGTAGTATGTTCAAATATATGGAATTTATTTTATTAAAACATACTCACAAAATAGAATAAAATCATGCGCATATAAAATCCACCATGTGGACGCCAGACTCGCTAGTTAGGCTAATTTTTTGGGTGTTTTTACCAGATACGTTATGGAACTTGGTTACTATGTCGCCACCATGCTGTGTTATCGACTAAATAGACCGTCAACCTTTTGTTCACATAGGAAATCATTTCAGCGCTTCTTGCTCACCTCCTTTGGTTCCTCACTGCCGCCTTAACCAGGCAAAATACTGATACATACAGTGCTACACGTTATCCTCGCCAAAAGGAATTTTTTAAATTGGTTTGAAGCCTGAGTCCATTTGGGGTATGTCGCCATGCCACTCTCTAGCCTGACGCTGCTGCCGCTGCCTCTGCATGCTGTCTTCTATAGTGTCAGGGTCAATTATTGGATGTTTTAGATGCTATCTAGCCTCATTCGGTCACTCTGTCATCTCCATGCTGTTGCCCACAATTTTGGCATAGTGGTGCGATTAAGCAGCCTCGCACCATCCATGCATGCTGCCCCTGCTGTTTCCTGTCCGTGCTGTTTCCATCAAGCTTCCCCTTGTGTCCCCTTGAAAAATGCTTGATTCTCCCATTGACTTCAATGGGGTTTGTTATTCGAGACGAGCACTCGGGAAAATTTCATCGGGAAAATTTCATCTCGAATAACGAGCACCCGAGCATTTTAGTGCTTGCTCATCTCTACTCAAGACATATTGGGGCAGATTTACTTACCCGGCCCATTCCCGATCCAGCGGCGCATTCTCTGCGCTGGATTCGGGTCCAGCCGGGATTTATTAAGGTAATTCCTCTGCCATCCACCAGTTGGCGCTGCTGCGCTGAAGAGCATCGGAACGCACTGGAATACACCGAGCCGGGCTGAGTGAAGGTAAGTGCAATTTTCGCGACACATTTTTTTTTTAAATGCGACAGTTTTTCCGAATCGGTAGGTTTTCGTTCGGCCACGCCCCCCGAATTCCGTCGCGTGCATCCCGGCGCCGAAGCGCCACAATCCGATCGCGTACGCCAAAATCCCGGGGCAATTCAGAGAAAATCGGCGCAAATCGGAAATATTCGGGTAACACGTCGGGGAAACGGGAATTGGCCCCTTAGTAAATGACCCCCATTGTACTGTATGTTAGTTTTAAAATTTAAGTGATAAGTTTTGCATTTCATTCTGAAAAAAAATTAAAATTTGCCAAAAGTTTTGAAAATGTCTTCATTTTCAGAGTTTGAAATGTTCTGCTTTCCATCCACATTGTTGATCTACCCAAAAAGATTGAAAACTAACATTTATGGAATGTCTCCTTTATAATGACATGCTTTTTTTAAGTGTCCTCTCATTTTTCTAGGATGTTAAGAGGCTTAGAACTTTAGGTGCGATTTGGGACAACTCAGCATTTAAGTGACTTTGAAAGGTCTAAATAATAATAAAACACCAGAAAGTACCCCACATATGTAAAACAACTTCAATTAAGTCTATTTACTCTTTAGGTGTTTCACATGGGTTGAAACAAAAAGACGTACAATGTAGAAAGTCTTTTTGGAAAATATATTCCATTAGGCCAAAAATGATACTTTCGTAATCAATTAAATGATGAAATGTTCTGAAAAGTTTGATGTCTAATTTCTCCTGAGTGTACTGATACCCTGGTGGTAAACATCTGTAGGCGTAAACAGCCGGGCATAGAATGAAAGCAGCGCCATTCAGAGCAGAAAATTCAGACAAAAAGAGTACAACTAGTGATTTCAAAACATAACTTTTACTTCCATGTTAATTGTGTCAAATAAAAAAGACGTGAGGTACTGATGAAATAGTCATGTCTTTTGCATGTGGTACCAGTCTAAAAAAGAAAGAAATGTGAACATTTGGAAACCTACTGGGATATCCTCCTATAATCAGTAAAATAACAATTCCTATCTGGAGGCTCACCTTATGGTTTGTCAAGCCTCAAGAACCAATTATTCGTGTTGCTCCTTAGGGATATAACAAAGGTATTTATTGTCAACATAATAACCATCAATACGTCAGTTTGATATAAGTGAAGTACACCTATACCAATATGAAGGGTACAGATGAAAAGAGGTGAGCAATAGATATAGTGAGTGAGAGTGAGGGTCTGAATGACACACAAGGTCACAATCCCTAAAAACCCCTATACAGCAGCAAGAATGTTTCACACCCTAATTGCCAGACGTTAGATCTGTAGTCCTAACCAACCACAGCCCCGACCGGAACCTAAGCCTCCAATATCTGGCCCTGTTAATGACCTATTTAGTAGGTTTGGTCACAGTAAGTCACAGTGAATCCCAACAAAACTTGTTTCGCCCTATTGGGTTCATCAGGGGATATATGAATTTGTGCAGGTGTGTGCAGGTTGAATGTCCACCGTGTCTAAAGACTTCACACACAACGCGTCACTACCATGCCCTGGAATTCCGGAATGGTTGATCCAGGTCTGTGGTAGTGGGTGAAGCGTGCACACGCGGAAACATGTCTGGCAAAACAGGCCATCGTGGAATTGCGCACAGCAGTGAGCAACCCTGTATGTGCAAAACCATCAGAAAGTCCACCATAGTAAGGGCAAAAGCCCGAACTAGAGCGGACATGATTGGCCAAGGGGGAGGAATCACAACACGAAATAATGTGAATTTAGTGATGATGCTCATAAATACAATAAGACACCTTCAAAATAAAAAAGAGGGTGTGCAAGAATTTAGAAGGCCTTTGCATCTAAACAGTGATATCAGGTTATGTAGTAAGAATAATGGACATTGGGGTTATCACTCAATATATGACCAAAGTGTCAAAGAGAGTTGAAGGGGTGGCACAGTGGTAGTCTGGATTAAGATCCGTGTGAGTGCAAGCTTCAGGGAATCTGTCTCAAAAACCCTTTTCGTTCAGGAATCCAACAACAGGGAAGCAGCACTCCAAATTGTATAGTGATTTTTGATTTCCCAACTGGAAAAAGATACAATGTTTCCGCTATCTCTATGAAGCCATTTTCAAGTATACCAAACAATGAGCTGCCATTTTCTCGAGCGGGCGAAGTATTCGTCCGAGCAACGAGCATGTTCGCTCATCTCTAATAGTGATGTTTATTTCACCAGTGGAAAAAGATACAACGTTTCCGCTATCTCTATGAAGCCATTTTCAAGTATACCAAACAATGATACAAGGCGGGTTTATATCCCCCACAGGATGTGACATCATCAGTGAAAAACAAGTACAATTAATCATATACATATAGTTCCATAAGGATATATTCAAAACATATAATGTGATACATGTGTATTAAGCCCCATATATCGATAAAAAGTGCAATATTAATCAACTTGCAACCCGGCGTACCGCTCAATTTATGATATGAATACTTGTGCAAAAAAGGAAACTATACAACAGATGAATAAAAGGAGAGGCATGTTAAAGAAAACAAGCAAAATTCAGCTGTTCGTTGAGACCTAGTGAGGCCAACGTTTTAAGTCGCCGTGTTTGTTTCAGTCTTAAGACATGGTCCCATTCCCTTCCTCTGGTGGTTTGACCAAATTGTTTCCAATAAAAGATAGACCCATAGTATTGTCATTGTGTTCATTGTGGATGTGTCTAGAGAGGGGCTTGTCATGGTTATGTTTTATGTCACCTAAGTGTTCTCCTACTCGGCAACGGAATTCACGATAAATCTTACCGACATATTGTTTGCCAGATCCGCAAGTTGCCGGGTAAGTAACCCAGAGGGACTTTCAGTTGATGAAGTGATTGATGGTATAATTAATTCCTGTGGTTTTACTCATGAAACTCCTACAATTTCTCACTACCTTGCAAGCAATACATCAATAGCAATAGCAGCCTTTAATATTAGTGACAAAGCCAATTCGGCTCTGACCTAGGTCTATTAAAATGGCTATGTACTACTTGGTCCCTAATATTATGGCATCTCCTAAAGGTAATAGTGGGGTGTTTGGCAATAACAGATAATAGGTCAGGGTCCATTTTGAGTACATACTAGTGTTTGGTAAGTTTTCAGCGTACTGTATTAGAACCCCCATAAGTACCTAGGAGTCTGATGATCTTTGACGTTGAGAATTTAGATTGGGATATAAGTAGTTTGGTTTTATCCAATTCTAATGCCTGTTTGTATGCAGATTGAAGGATAGTGATAGTGTCCGGGTGTCCTCGGGACAAAAATTTGGCTTGTTTAGTGAACCCACTCAGAGAAAGGGGTGCACCATCTAGAGATGAGACTTTACTCTTGGTATTCCCATAGAGCTGAATGTAAAGTGGCAGCGCATGCGCTGCATCCATTAAGCCTGGCTGTGGTCTATTCCCATGACCTGTTTGAAATATAGTCTGGGACCTGCACCTATCTGCATCTATCCATTTATAAAACTTCCTGTGGATATGTCATATATAGTTAAGAATACCCCTTTAAGAATATTTTGGTGTGATATATAACATAAGGCTATTTATCTACTATGTAAGGATGCTTAATCTGCAAGTGATATTTGAAGGCCAAAACATAGAAATTCCTTGTATTCACACAGCCCGGCATGGAAATAATTACTATGCTCATTACATGCATATGAGACCTGGGCTATTGTACCTTCACAGGCAATCATTAGATCAGGAGCTTGTTAACATGGCTTAACATGGGATTAATTCAGTAATTTCTGCCATCTAAGCACAAAAGTGATGTGCAGAGTCTGCTATACTAATGGTTATTATGCAGTAAGGCAGTTGTGAGATATAACATTTTATGATACTATGTTTGCTATCGTGAAAATTTGTATGTGAAGAACATTCAGTATGTAGATGATAAACCATAATGAAACAATAATATGCACTTAAATGTTGAGTTACAATAGAGGCTAGGTAATTTGTTAACAATGTCGATCCTCTCACCTTTACTTTTCCCCCCATTTCTAGCTCTTTATCTTTGTTTCTTGTTCATATATAGCTACTTATAGCTTTTACTTGTAGACTCCATCTTTCTGTATGAGGAGGCAACAATCGTGCCTGAGATGTTGTTTATGGAATCCAAAGACACTGTTTGTTTACAGCAGTCACATTGATCACCAATAGATGTTTATTAGAGAGTTTCGTAAACATGTTCTGTGACCTGTGGGTTGCATATTGGCTAATATACTGTGTGATGCTGTATAACCTGACTTCCCCTCTTTAATAAAAATATAGTTAAAAAAGTCACAATATAACCAGGAATCATAACGACTTTCTTACAAGTATGCTCTTACTTCAGACAGGACCTTACAAATCTGAACCTAACTTTTCTAGGGATCAGATTAAAATGTGACCTTGACAAATTGAGTTGAATATTAGAATAAAGATCATATTAGAACAGAAGAATATTAAAGATAAAGAATATTACTCTAACAGCTAACCCAAATACATCCAACAGAGCCAATGGCTAAAGCCAAAGTAGTTTTGGCCATTGACATATTGGAAATGTAGATTGCAATCCTAATTTATTCATTCCCTGGTAGATCCATTTTATTGCTTCATGTCATAAGAACCCTGCAATAGATGACATTTCACAATGAATATATTTAAATAACTTGCAATATAAAGAGAAATAAGCTTTAGGATAGACATTTCAGCTTAATAATTGCAAATGCTCATAATAATCACTCATTATTCTAATGCCCTTAAACAAGATCCAGAAGCTCAGCTATACTTTTAATAAGTTAAATGTGGGGAGTTGTGAAGCTCCAATGAGAATTAACCATCCTTGTGAAGCTGTGCCAGTTCTGTGAGATTACTGCTTAGAGAGACGACAGATATGCTGTATGGCATCTCAAGAGCCCTTGGTAAATGAGTCTGAATGTGTTTATTACTGTATTTTTACATTCCAGGAAAATATTGGGCTAAAAATTATTCTTTCTTGTTTCTTACCAGGAAATTGTCAGAAAGCAGTAAGGTCATTTACAGTTCTATACCAAGGCTAAATCATAGTTTATGACAGTTAAACCCACATTTTATCAACCCACATTTCAATCAAAATCCAGCATTATAAACCAAGGACACTTACACATAGATCCAGGCACCGTGACCGTGGTAATCTTCTTATCTCTGTTATCCATGCTCTCCTTTTTTCTAAAAGCAACTTTTTAAATTATGCTAATGAGCCAAAGGGCTCTGGGGGTTTTGGGCACCCCACTGCACTGTAGCTTCACAGGCTATAACTTTTAATGATTGTATTCTCTTAATAAAGAAGGTTTGCATATAAAAAAAATACCAGGTACCCGCTTCTCACCCAGTGCAGTGCAGAGTCCAAGACATTGTAATCAAATGTGGTTCAAATATTATCATATTTCATTTGATCTAATATGAACTGATACTACACAGATTGTGCATGGACACGTGTATGCTTTGATAACAGCAAGTCAGCTAAATTGGGTCCTTAAATAAAGCATAAAATGTAATTCTTTGGTAACTTTGCTGGCAAACTTCACCCAGGAATGCTTGAAAAATTACCTGATTAATATTATTCACTGTTCAATATCAATCTGTATATAATTATAGTGGGGCCTAGTTGATTCTGTTAATTACACATAATGATTGAGATCTTCTCAACTCCTCAAAAAAGGATTACCCTAGTGGGGGTAGGGTTGCAAAGGTAGCAATCACACCTGGGGATTGGTGCCTAAAGTTTGTTCTACTACATGTGGCAAATGGATACTCTTCTCAAACAATAAGCATTAGGGAGCATTTTGCAATCGCTGTTGTCTCAGAGGTTTAATATCTTACATTTGGTATCTTGGTACCATCTTCATTAAGTGGCTTTTCGTCAGTTACTGTGGGGTTCCAACCTATGTCACATCCATGATGAATTATTATGCGTGCCATTAGTATCATTTGCTAAAATAAATGCAATTTTATTGCAGCCAAGTGTTTCTACTGATAACCACTTTTTATCAAACACAGGTTGCCGCTGGTGGAAATAGAGAAGGATGAGACATTATGAGTAAGTAAAACACTTCATCCTTCTCAATTTCCACCAGAGACAACCTGTGTTTAATAAATACTTTGTTATCTGTTGAAATGCTATACACTTGGCTATGCTGAAATCACTTTTATTTGGAGTAAATCATACTGGAGGTCTTGGATTTCTTTTACAAACTAGTGGGGTAGGCTCCATTGGACCACCACAAATATAAGAAGACCATGTCATTTTAGGTGCATAGAGGAAATGTAAAAAATTACAGGGGACAATGAGGCATATTTATCATATAAATTGATTAATAGCCCCACCGCTGCATACTCTCAGCAGGATACATCAAGAGGCTTCTGCCTCTTGATGTAAAGGGGCGGGAGGCTGCAAAGCACTTATCCTAGAAAAAAACGCAGCTGCCCCCCCCCCTTCACGCCCCACTCGCGTGAAGGTGGCGGATTGGGGCAAATAATCGCAAGTTCTAGCAATAAGCTAGTATTTGCGATTATTTCCCCAATATCTCTATTCTGTCTTGCTTACTGGCTGTCTTTTTGGTGCAAGACAGCGATGTGCATGTTTTTAGGCGCAAGCGTAACTTATTGGAGAGAGAAAAGTATGACAATACAGTGCACCTAAAGAATCACACAGAACTGGCCTGCGCCTAAAAAAGGTGCACCATAGTGGAGTGTGTCTGAAAAATTGCAAAAAGACAGCCAATAAGCTATAGTGATATTTACCCCTAGAGATTGTGAGAAATATTTGTAAAGTTATCCTGGTAAAGGTGTAAGGAGATATTTATCATAATACTTACTGCAAAAATCAGAAGAGCTAACAGCCTGATGCTAAAACATTAAAACACAAATAAGATCCAGTTTATTTTTGTAAACTGATGTTCCCTGTGGGATTTCTATTTGTTATTTTTTGGTTATCACATAAGGTCTAATTTTATACTACGGTTTATAGAGGCTCTTTCCTACTACAGCTAATGGAATGAAAACACAGTGCAGATTAGTTTGTGTGTCAGTGCATTGTTATTGTGCTCATGTAATAGAAAGAACCACTGTGATCATCGGTGATTGAATGCAGACAAAAGCACAAGTGTCTTTTTAAGTTTATTAGCACAAAGCAGGGAAAACAACATTAGGTGATTCCAATATGGCCAAATGATGCCAGCATTACAGGGAAACGAGTCGTATGCAATGATGCATACATACACATAATCTGATATTTGCAAGCATTGATATGACAATAACACATCTGGTAATCTTAGCTATGGGCAATGCTTGCTTCTCCTAAAATCCATGGAGGCTGTGAGCTGCTTTTCATCGCTTTATATTAAACTAAGACCAGATAAGAATAAATTAAACCTCTGAATTAAATCCACATACACATTGGATGGCTGAGGAAGAGATTATAAAGTTTTGCATAGACAGCATTGCAATTAAGTTGATGCCTGTTTTTCTCCAGCTGCATTGTTGATATCAGTAAAGTACAAAACTTTTAAACTACCTCCAGAGGGCCAGGATTTATTTCCTGCCAGCTATGTTTATTCGACAGCAAGCGCTATCAGGGCTAAGAGGTCATAGTGTTATAACTTTATAAATCAGATCCATCACAGCTTGGCACATGAAAGGTAAGTGGTGTATTTTAAAATCCAAATACAACCGGAGCCAAACATGCTATGAACATTGATATTTGTCGAACATTAAGCTACAATTATTTTTTTTTATTATCCACCTTGCTACATGGTTTTAGCCTTACTTGAGAATACTTGATGGTTTAATTTATAAATTAAGATACTAATTAGATTATACAGTATGAACTGACTTCATACATACCTGTACTGACATTCACTTTCATGGTTTTTCATTGTTCTATATTCACACATTCGCATTAAGAGATTTAGTACACATATTAAGTAACGCTAGAACTTTTCAACCTGAGGGGAGTCTTTATATTTCAAATTGGGGCTTTTTTTTAATGAAAAACAGTGCAAAGTCAAATCAGAGGTAACACCACCACTGTGGATCTAGTGGAAAACTTTGCTAGACCATCACCTTTGATTTTACTTTACACAACTTTAGCACAATTATCTCATAGTATAATTTGCTCAATCACTACAATTTTACTTTCTTGCTGATTTTCCTGCTTTTGGAGCAGGTTTGGCTTTTTCAGGTGCAGGTGCTGGTGCAGGGGCAGGTGTTTTAGCAGGTGCAGGAGCAGGTGCAGTTTTAGGAAGCTGGCCAGGTTTTACTTCAGGTACTTCTTCACCATATTTGTATACACTTACAGTGACATCGACTGTTTCACCACCATACTTGTTCTTAACGTTGATGCCATATTTTCCAGAGTCCTCAGAAGAAACCTCCTTAATTGTGAGGCTAGCATACTTTCCACTTTCCATTGTAGTAGAGAAATGATCACTTAACTCTAGATCTCTGTCATTCTTCAGCCATGTTACCTCAGGATCAGGGTTTCCAAAGACTGTGCAGGTCAAACTTAATGTCTAAAAACACAATATCAAAATTAAAAAGCAAGTCAGACTAGAGTGTATTTTAGATTTACACATTAAATTCTGGGTCTGACAAAGATCTCTAAGTACAGCACTTGGCTATGGTCAGTAGACATATAGGGGCAAATTTACTAAGAATGTAGGAAACTGCACTAAAAGTGCTCTGTCAGTGTATAATGCTCGGTGTGCCAGATTCATTAAGAATGTGCACCAAAAAATCACCGCACTGGCACCTCCAAAGGCCCGAAAGAGCTCACCAACATGTTTTTGATGCACCTTTAACATAGGGCATGAGACAGACATTGCATGTTAAATACAGCGTATGGTCCGACTGAGAAACACCCCCTAATTTGTGTCGCATGGAGGGTAGTGCAGCTGCACCACAAAATGGTCACATTTGTGGTGCAGACACTTATTAAATGCCTGTGTAAGCAGTTCACACCTAAAAGAAAGTGTAAATTCGACAGAAAACTGGCGCAAAGCCCTTAGTAAATGTTTCCCTTAAAGTTAAACAGAAGCTATGACCACTATAATATTTTTACTACATATTAAACTGATAGACCCTCTGTGATCACAAGAATGGGTTATCTCATTCACAAGAATAACTCTCTAATTGGTCCAAATACTAAAGCCCCCAAGATCATGAAAAATTAGGTCTTATATCACTGCATGAATGAAGGAAAAGGTGTCCCATAAGTGCTGCTGCCCCTTTTAGTTCTATAGGATTTACATAATTGTGTAATATTTGGTTTTACTTTGTCATTCATATACAGATGCATGAGTGACCATCACCCTAGACATAAATCATAAAGTAGAGGGAATGTGAAATGACATGTTCTTTCTTTGTTTCTTTGGACTCTCCAGATACGCATTCTTTGCCTTAAAATATGTTTTGATATTTCAATCCAGCCCATAATATTATTTTTGAATATCAAGTCAAACCAGATTTTGAAATGCAATTATTTGCTTAGAATATTGAGAACAATATAAACTATGTTGGTGTCTGCAAATTCTGTACTTTAGCATATTGTTTTTTGTAGCTTACAGACTTTTCATTTTAATGTCATTTCTGTCTAGCTCATTCTTTGTTAATACCAAAGGTCCTATGTTCCTTAACATTGCATAATAAGCCTTAGCTGATATCTGTAAAGCTTTTATGTATGCTCACAAGAATCCCCTTAAGGCAATATACTGTACAAAATAATTTAAAAGCAAGACTCAGAACACTTCAAATAAAACAGCTTCTTTCCTTGTTACATTTTCCTGCCAAGCTAAATTTTTGAGGTAGTAAAGAAAATTTCAGCTTTTGAGCACAATGTCAATGTGTGTCTCAAATGACAAGGACAGTGTTTTTTCATGTCAATAGTTTTAGGCATCGTTTTTTTTACAGTATATTGGAATTAATTAGAAGAAACTGATATAATTATTGAGCCTATTTGTGTCATATGTAAGTCACTTACATTTATAATTGCCTGCATTTTTATTATGTAAACCCATATTTTTATTTTGATAGCACAATAATGCAAATACACATTTGAGTTTTTGATGGAAATATACATTTTACTTTTAATTGAATTTAGAGGGTTTTTTAATACTTTCAGTGATGTCTCTTAGGCAAAAACACAGAGACCTGCAGCTTGACTTCTGCTATCAAAAATACAGCATTGAGATTAATCAGCATTACTCCTGATCCATGAGAAAGTTGATTCATTAAAGTTTACATCAACATATACCATTTAAAAACCTAAATAAAAATTATAGCATTTTTGGTCCTTTCTTTGTATTAATTAATGGGGAGTCTGGGGATGGAATCCTCCTTGATCTATACTGATTGGTTGAAATATTATAAGGGTCATAATGGTGAGATGTATAGTGATGATAAAAGGTTCAGTTAATAATACCAGAAAACAGAAACTGATAAGTGAGAGTACATTGTAACAGGTTGAAATTTTCAAGTCTTCCACTTGAGATTTTAGTAGACTGGACCTAGCTAAGGCTAGGCTTACATCATGATGCACTAGGCCTCCTAACAAATATTCAACGGCATGGTTGCGCTTTAATTAGCACCCAAACCTGGACCAGGGGCAAAGTGTCCATTTTCTTCTGTAAAAGCTGTGATAGATCCCCCATGTTTTAAAGTCTATTGTAAGTATATGTTGGGAGGATTATCGACATACCCTTACAACAGATGACTAAAATGTTTCCCACAGTTCGATAAGTAGTCCTGTTCAACCCTCACCCTCATGGAGGAGAGAAATGAACATTGGTAGAAGCCAGTGATTGGCTGCTGCCAATGTTCAGAGTGTTTATCGGACTAATGCCACTTTCCTTATAATGGAAAGTTATATTACTGTGTACCTCCCCGTGCGTATGCTCAGCAGAGTCTAGGGGTAGGATGCAATACTCTCCATCCCCCATGTCTCCAATGGCCTCTTTTGATCATATACTGTACATGGCTCAGCAGTAGGGAACTAAAAGGAAAAATTTTACATCTATTTATACCCTCAGGGTCTTTGCCTAAAGTATACCTTGCATATATGCATAGTGTATATATAAAACAAAATTTGAATGTAGCCTGAGACACATATATAGCAAGAGTCTAGCATACACCAATATGGTATATTGCATTGTGCCATTCTTACCTTGCCTTCCATTATAGTTACCACATCAGGCAAACCACCGATCACTTTACCACGATCTAAAGAAAAAGGAGGAGCGGTGGATTAGAAATACATATTACTATCACCAGGTTAATTGTTAAATTACTGCAGAATTACAACAATTCATTAAATATTTAATTCAAGTAACTAACAAAAGCGACCTTGACATATGGTGAGGTTTCATTAAATTGCTTCTAAAAATGGTCCCTCTCCATTCATTCCCTCTCCATTTGCATTTTCTAGAGAAAAGCAAACAGCAGTCCCATAGAAGTGAATGGAGCAGACACACAAGCACTAAAAGATGCCCTTTTAATTGAAATTTGTCTTCTCCCCACTGGTTAACAAATGATCCAAATGGCAGGAATTCATCTTACAGTTGGATACATCTGTACTTGCAGCGTCTTAATTATGTGCTTTTCAGCAATGTGTGACCTATGAAGTTTACAGGATACTTTGATGTTGTTTGTTTCATGAAGTACTGGAGTATTGTGTCAGGCTTACACATTTTATGTATTGTCTATATTTAGTGGACAACCCTTGGACAGGGTGGTGACTGAGTGGCATGCATTACACAAGGTCCAAAATCCATAAACCACATAGTATGTTTATTGCATTCTAAATTGTGATGCCTTTGTGCAGAATAGCACAGCCTGCTGCATGATTTCATACAGTACAAAAAAAAACCCCTGGGTTTATATTATAAGAAAAAGTGATTTTGGTGCAGTTTTAGGAATCACAGTATGTCATTTATTACTGATTCAGGGTGTGGAATACAACCTCTGTAATGGACAAGTTGAGGTTCACGCCCCTGCTCTAGCACAATCGTGGCTTAAAGCCACAGCAGAAACCCACAGTGACATATGTAGAGTTTCAGTAGTATTTCCATAGGGTTTCAGGTTCCTTGTAGAGAGATCAGTGCCCTCACTAAAATTACATGCTTAAATGGGCAGTACTAGTTAAATGTACATAGGATGAGAATTGGACATGTAAACTCAAGAAGGTTTGATATGTAACATTTAAAAAAAATAGACTTACTCTTTTCAGCAAAGGCTGCAGCCCTGTGGGAGGAGAAAAAATATATAAGAATTGTTTATTATAATAAAATACATATATTTTATTGTATCTTATTTTACATACAAGATAATACATTTCAAACTTACTTAAGTCTCTGGAATTCAGCAAAGGCTTCATCAAAAGCTAAAATTAAAAAGAAAATGTGTCATTCAGTTCCCATAACAACAGAGGAGTTTCTCAAGACAAATAGAAGGTAGAACATTAGCTCCTAGATTTATTTATACACAGAACGCTAATAATGTAAGACAATCTTCAGCAATCTTCAATAACTCAGCTTTGTAAGTGTTACCTTGTCCTGATAAATCAACAGTTCTCTTGTAGGAAGTTTTGGCATCAAAGATCTCAAATGTATATTTCCCCTTGTCCTTTTCTGTGGGTTCACAAATCTGTAACCATGCAAATTCATCTGTGCCTCCAATTCTCATCTTCTCACTTGAAGAAACCTTTGATTCCCTTTTGCAAAAAAAAGATAAAAAGGACTTCATCATAAGTTTTATTTTATTGTGCAATGATTTACTGGAGCTTTTAAAATGTAAGGATATTAAGAAGAATACACAAAATATTTATTAATAAAATATAAAGCAAACAGGTCTCCAATTAAAACAACCCAAATAAAGTACAGGAAGAAAAATGTAGTATGACAGATATAAGAATAATTGCAGAACCACTGAATTATCAGCATTGCAAGATTTCAACTATGAAAATAAAATAGAAACTCCCTTTTTGCATTAGTAAGGCTACCTGCATGCCAGTTGTAGCCAAACGGCAGTAAAAAAATGCATCCATATGTCATTTGTTTTTTAACCATCCATGGACATCGGAGTGCAGTAAATTTTTTTAATACTGACACATTAATTTCTATTGGACACTAGGTCAGTGAAAATCTGACTAGGAAATGCTCTACTTTTTGACGGGACAGATGCACAGTCCGTTAAACAAACAGACAAGGCATCTTCCCCTGCCCTCTCACATGTCAGCTCATAAGAAGGAGAAGGGAGCAGAGAAATCCTCAGGGTCAGTCTAGTAATTAGCAGACTGAACTGAGCCTGACCAGAAACAAGCCGTATCTATTGTAGCACTGGCCTTACTTCTCCCTTGGAAATCCCATTGGTAATCATTACAATAACTTTATATAGCAGCTGATTAGGAGAAGGAAGAGCATGGGGTTTGCTAGGTCTGTTATGATACTGTGAAAAGTTGCTGACTTAATGAAGACATGGTGGTTAATGAAGACATGCATCATGTGACAATACCTTGTGTTCATTGTCACCCCAAGAATGGGCATTGTACTTTCAACAATAAATTAAAAGACATGGATATGGCTACATATATATTAAATCTATGAAATCCTTGTGTTGCATGTTTGATGTGGCATAGGAAGCTTAAAGAAGAGCAGATCCTGGAAGAGGGGATACAGACTATTGTGTCAGTGTACTTGGTTTACTATCATTCATCATGGTGGTAGATGTCCTTTAAGCAAGCCAGAAGGGGGTCAGACAAGCCTAACTCTTTTCCACCCCATATAGATGATTTAAAAAGATTACGATCCTACATAATATGTTGGTGATGACTTGTAGGCCTCCATCCTTGTGGCAGGTTGCTTTTAAGGCTAAGTTCACACCTGCATTTGGAAGTTTTCATTCCCCCTTTTGTGAACATTTAAAAAAATAACCATTAATGACTGAAATATAGTATTTGCCCACCTACGGATCACCTGTCTCTCAGACCTGTTAGTTTATCTTTAGGAAGCTCTTTCTATTCTGCACTCATTATCTGAACTTATCACCTGTATAAAAGACACCTGTCCACAACTGAATGAATCACACTCCATCCTTTCCACCATGGGAAGACCAAAGAGCTGTCTAAGGACACCAGGTAGAAAAGACCTGCACAAGCCCTGGATGGGTAACAGGACAACAAGCAAGCAGCTTGGTGAGAAGATAACAACTGTTGTTTCAATTATTAGAAAATAGAAGAAACACAAGATGGCCATCAATCTTCCTCAATCTGGAACTCTGTGCAAGATCTTGCCTCATGGGCTTAGGATGACTCTTAGAAAGTCAGGAATCAGTCCATAACTACACCGGAAGACCTGGATTAAATCCCTGCATGGCACACAAGGTCCCCTTGCTTATTTGCTTTATTTATGTGGATGGTAACAACTAATCTATATAAGGGGTTGTCATAATGTTTTTAGAATTCTAGAGACGGGCTGGGAAGATATTTGAAAAAAAAAAAATGTGTACTCGACTCCTCTGTCACAACCAGTATCCCGTGCCACTGTCTCACCGTGCCGTGCGCTGCGTTCAGCTCCCGGCCGGCCAAAGCTGTTTAATGGCACAGATGGCTAATCTGAATCATACATATGATATGCTTTTATCATTCCAGCAGCAACAGAGTTAATCAGCAAAAACATAAAATTGTTGCTTGAAAACAAAGCGTCACCCCTGCAGTCATTTCCCCTCTAATTGGCGCTGCTGTGTTCAGCGCTCAGCACTGCAATAATGGCAGACTTTGAAAGAGATGATCTGAACCTATCATCATTCTGGGAGATGAGAAACTACAGACTCTTGTAAATTAATGAACATCGCACAACTAAGACGCTCACAAATAACAAGACATTCTTTGAAAGGAAGGCAGAAGTCATTGTGTAAACAGATGCTTAATCTCATTTTCTTATGTTTACTATTAGAAACAACCAAAATGTCTATTAAAATGTATTGTATGTAATCCATTCTTTTAATGAATTATTGAGGCGTGTGGAGCTCTTATGCTAATATATATAATATTTGCAGTGCATCTATGCCCTTACATACAGGGATACCAATATAGGTAAGACCTTCCTTGTAAAAACATTTAAACCTTACTTAACATTTAAATTCAGGGTGTACAGCCTTTATTCGTTCTGCAATCCGCATTGTCATGCTGCTCATCTTCTGGGGCCGGACTAGTAACTAGCAGCACCCTAGATGCACCAGCAATCACAGCGCAGCACAAATGCCACCCAGAAACCAAATGCTACATTTGTATGATAACTAACAGTCATAGCAGACTAAAATATATAATAATGGAATATATATAATAATAAAATAATAATAATAATAATGGAAATTGTCCTAAGCAGATAATAAAATCAAGACAGCAGGCATTAATAATACTGGAGACCCCAGAGCAAACATATAACAATAGAGACCCTAGTGCAGATTATAATACTGGAGACCCCCAAAGCAGACTATAATACTGAAGACCCTCAGAGCAGGCTGTAATACGGTAGACCCCCAGAGATGACTTTAATACAGGAGACCACATCACAGTTCACTATAATACAGGAGATTCCCAGAGCTGGTAAATAATACCAGAGCTCTGCAAAGCAGACATTATACCGGAAACCTCCAGTGCTTATCTATAACGCCAGACTTATAATACCAGAGGCCTCCAGAGCTGACCTATGGCATGGGAGACCTTCGGAGCTGACCTGGGGGAACCCAGTCCAATTGTAGAACACCCCTAATGTTAGGCCTAGACACCCCAAGTTCGGTATGGGGTGAGAGGTAGCAAGGTACCTTGATTATTGGAAGCAATGTCACGGTTGTGCCATTTTCCAATTAAAAGTTATGGAATTTTAATAAAAACAGACAAAGAAGGTACAAATGAGGAAATGCAGACCTCCCCCTCTCAGTGACATCACAGCCAGGGGGTGGGGGGTCAAAAACCCACTGGGTTTAAATTAGTGAAACTGGAAGAAGGCCTTGTCAGTCTTGGGAACCAGAAGGATGTCCACATCTACATGCTGTGTTCCCCAGCCAAAATATCAGTAAGGGTATTTTGTTTCTTTATCCCATAACTGTTTGTATGTATTGTATGTATATTGTTTTGTAACCTTTTTTCTTTTAATCTGATAATCTTTAAGTTTTTAAGTTTTGAGTGTATTATACCTTATGTACTTTAAAGTAGTAACCTTAATAAGCCTTTACATGGAGCCTTAGAGAATCTCTCTGAATTTTCCGAAGGGATTACACTAACAGGTTCTTTAACATAGCCTGTGTAGTGATTGCATGTTCTGTGTGGATCATCAGTGTGTATTGTCTTTGTGGTTGAGGTATAGTCTTAGTATAAGTAATTTGTGGGTGGTGAGTTGGTCTGGGAGCTGAGAGTTTAGGAGTAAATTTAGCGTAAGGACGCCATTTTGTGTAAGTAGGCAGAGCTTAAGGGAGCAATTGTGGGTTTCCAAAAAGTAGGTGCATCCTGTGATTGAACTCCAGTGTGGGGGTTCATCACAGTGTTTTTTCCCTCTTTGATATGTATGGTGTTTGGTCTTTAGTGAATTTGCGACTTTTAAAAGCAAAAGTCTCAAAAAAGTCTCCAAAAGCCAGCTGTAACTAATGCTATATGCCTCCACAAGCCTACAAGGTGGCCTTAATTGGCAAATTCTGCCTTCCTGATTCCAATCAGCTCTAAGTTAATTTCTATGCCTGGTGAGGGGCAGCCGTAGATTTGTGCCTTTTTCCAAATTCTTAAAAAAGCCTCAGCTTCCACATCTGGACTCAGATCTTAACTCAGGAAATGATGCAGAAAACTAAGGTGCAAAAGTTTCAAAAGAGCAAAAGCACCATGAAAAGTCTCAATAAATAGAGGCAAGAAAAACTTTGATACATGTGCCCCAGTGCCTATAATAAATTGACATGATAAACAGCATACAACTGAAACTGTGAGCATGAAAATACATCATACATGCAAAAAATCTGAGGGGCTCCAGGCTCCATAAGACTCATTTGTGTACAGTATTTCATCCTGGTTGTAAATGTCCTTTAAGTCTGCATTTCTATGCTGAGAAGCCACAGAAGAGGCCCTTTCTTGTATTAGGCTACATTCACACACACATATGGGGGGTGTATATACGGCCGACGTATATATGGCATATATACGTCCCCCATAGCTGGCAAAGGGCGCACGGCGCCGTACAGGAGCAGTGCGGTGCACCACACATGCCGCAGCATACCGCTCCGTAGCCAGGAGAAAGATAGGACATGTCCTATCGCCGGCTTGAATACGGTGCCATGCGCCATATATTACTATGGAGGGTGCTCACACCCTCCTCCTCTCCACGGTGCCAACGTGTGCCCTCCATGCTATGGCATGGCGGGAACACGTCTGTGTGAATGTAGCCTTTGCATCTATACAGAGATAGTTGCAAATCACTAATAAGACGTTTTCCATGACTCCATAACATTGAATGGGCAGATATTTCAATGCATGAAGCACAGGTGATAATGAATCAATCTACTCAGATTCCCCTGCTCTATGACGTGCTGCTTGTAGATCACACTGCCTATTATTGGTGACAAGTTCACTATAACTTGCATATTGAACTGGCAAGAAATTTAAAAGCAAGTACAATATAGCAACTCTCTGTAAAACATTCATAGCCTTTTTATAGCTAATGATATATTTCCCAGGTGTTCCCATGTGTCTTCCAGGGCTAAATATCAGTTAATAAAATTAAAACCCATCTCTGTCATAAACGCCAAAACTGTCATTTGCTTCACAGTATTTTTGTCTTAATTATAAGAATATGATACTGGAATCTGTCAATTACAGGAAACATAAATCCTTCAAGTTCTAATAATTGGTGAATAATTGTCAAGGTGCATTCACAGTAAGTGATAAGTAATAACTTATTTATACTTCTAAAATAAATTGACTATTTCTAATATACAGAAAAAAGACTTAAACACTTCTGTACAATGTCATTACAGAGTGGTGTAGGTAGACTATACAGATAAGGCTACAAATCAATGAAGCTTCAATTCTACCCATTATGTGATTTTGGTACCACTATCCATAATTCTGTCTGGCACAAGGCACAAAAATGAGCAATGTCTTCCATGTGTGATAACCTTAAAGGGGTTTTCCTTTAAAGGCATAAAGTGTAACAACATACATTCTTTTTTGGTGCTAGTTTGCCTTGTGAAAGTTGCAAAATTCCACCCACATTGCAAAAAACACAAAAAAAGACATTACTAAAACATTTTGCCTAAAAAGTCACACAGAAGTCTCAACTAGACAGATATGATGAAAAGTTCCAAAAAGTAGTACAACATACAAGGCAACGTGGTGATAAACCCTCTAGTTTATATTACCTTTTTAAAGTGTTACTTTCGACATGAAAGATCTTGGTACTCAGTTAGGTCATATTATCTCATTATGACCTACTCGAAATTAAGTGGGGTTAAGATTTTGACCAAAGCTCTTTCTCTTACTTTCTGATGATGCAATTGCATTGAGTGTACATACAGACCTTCCGTAAGGTTGGGGAAGCAAAGATTGGTAACAGTCGTAGGAGTTCTTCTGTACATCACAATTATCATATTGGCTTAGACTGTACAATAATCTGGCATATAAAGTATTAATGTCTTTTTTGGTGAAAAGATGCAGAAAAGTCACAAAGTTTTGCGCAACCAGTTCCTCAGTAACCCACACAAAGGATTGGAATGGATTTGTGCCTAAATTTGTAACTTTTCGAATAGTCTCACATCCCAAATCTGAAGTGAATATCTGAATTTTCTTGATCTGGCAAGTGAAAAGTGGCCACGGTAAGCAGAAATGTAAAATAAAATGCACAAATCGGCAGATGTGACAATTTCGCAACATAAATACGCCAGAAAATTTCAGTACCTAGAGCGATAAATTTCCCACAATATATTTTATGAGAATATAATATAGAAAATCTAGTCGATATTGACAAATAATGCATAACACGACATAGTTGAGTCCATACCTCTGGTACCAGGATACTTTCATTTCTTCTGAGAAGTACTTCATGTAACAATGGAATCGGATTCCTTCTGGTGTGCAGATGATTTTAAGCTCAGAAGCAGATGATCCTATGAAACAAAGACCAGTATATTCTGCATGAGCTCATGTTCACCGAGCCTAGATAGATTTTAACTTTGACAAGGCAGAAAATACAGTTGTTCTCCAGATCTGTACAGAGAGAAAAGCTATTTTTGATTCTATGGAGACGTATTTTCTGGAAGCTTCGGTTATATATGAAATAGATTGAATTACTGACTTTGATGCATTTTTATGACAATCCTCCTACAAGGATGCAGACAGCTATAATAAGACATTATGGGTTTCTGGTCTTCTAGGGCATTATTCTTTTAAAACAGCCTAGTTTTACTTCAGTATTTTAACAATGAGCTCTTAGACACAACATGTCCTGGTGCATTTTTCTCTCCAAATGATAAACACTCAGTAATTTCAGTAATTATCTTTATAATAGACTCTTCACTTTATCTACTGAGAGGTAATGTGAGATATTTCAAACTGTACCGTCTGGTGCATAGACTTTATTAACATTATATATCACTATAGATTAAAAGGATAGAATGTAATTGTGTTTAGGCTGCGTTTACTTATGTGTCGCTCTTCACATATATTACTTCAAACATTGCAATAACAAAACGGTCACTCTGTAGTTCCATGGTAAACAATGAATGATAGTCATTGACTAATATGATTATTTGTTATGATTGAGGATAAAGACTTCCATTAAGGAGGATGTTTGCATTATATAGTAACAAAATATGACATTGTAGTTGTAGTGATAACAACAAATACCAAAACCATAACAATTTGTCTTGCAAAAGAATCTGGAAACCCAAAAGTAAATGGGATCGCAAATAAGTTTATGTGAACAAAATGCTGAATGCTGTCAATATAGAAAAAGCCTTGGGTAGAAATGAAACATTCCAAATTCAAGGGAAGCTACAGATGTGGCACCCAGTTAGTTAAATCATGTTCATGTTCTACTACTTAGGATCATTTAGAAAAAGACTATGACATCCAAATTGGCCAACATTTTTTGGCAAATAACCCTGAAGTAAGCGACTTGATTGTGACAGAGAGGTGATTAATGGTGCACATTTGGCAGGAAGACAGTGTTCAATTCTGTTCAGTTGATATTGAGGGTATTTTGTCAGAAATAATGACTCTGAAATATGAGGAAAATACTCTCTCTGCAAGAGGAAGCTGCAGACAGAAGCTCTTGCCATATCTTAGCATTGATTCCATTAGTAACTCTAAATCAGTTAACTGGGAAATCAATCTAGGCTATGAAAAGGCAATGTCACCATGAAAAGCTAAATCACATACAGCATTCCATCCATGGTAATGCCGTACAGGAAAATTGTAAAATATTAGCCATTAACATGGAAGAGGATGGACAATGCTCTGCTAACAAGAGAAAATTACATGATTTTCCAGATTCAATTTTCACTCATTATAAAGAAATTGTGGCCAGTGTATTTTTCCTCAGTGATGTGAGTCGATAGATCCAGTATTATTCACTTGACTTTTGTAATAAATCATGTAGGACCTATACAACTCATGACAACGATCTATGTTATATTTCTCCTACACATTGTTTGTACAGTTATGTTTTATTTTTTTCTAACCAAGAGCAATTTTCAACATTTTCCCAAGAAATGTTCAGTTTTTTTCATTTTTCAGTTTTTTACATTGGTCCTTGGTCCGAAAGTTTGGCCACTTTACATTATGGTTTTTGTAATGTGTGGAGTAATTTATCTATATACATCTATTAAAAGTTCTGTTCCATGTTCTTGAAATCTAAAGTAAAGCCCAATTTCAGAAATTCCTTTTACCTCATCAGCTGTCGTTCCTGTCCATAGATGGACGCAGATGGAGGGTCCATCTGTCCATGACCAATCTACCTTCAAGGACCTTAAAGTACATCTACCAGCAGTTTATGGGTGGTAGACTGTCCTATAATGTATACTTGTAACCTCTGGAGTATAATGCACCTGTTTTCAGCAAGATCCTGAGCTTCTGTATGAAGGTTTTAAAAATATGCAAATTAGTCTGAGGCACTCAGGCTCCCATGACCTGAGCGCCTCATGGCTTCTCTGCTAATTAATTAATGCACGCCCCAGATGTATTAAAATTCACTGGAAATGTTCAGGCTTTGCGAGCCAGAAGATTTTGCACTTTTGCAAGATTTACAGACAGCCGGATGATGTCACTGGCTGTCTGGCCAGAGTGAGCAATTGGAGGGGTGAATATTAATGAACCTGGGGGACGTGCCTAAATTACGTAGAGGAGGCGCAATGAGGTACTCAGGTGTCGTGAGCTTGAGTACCTCAGACTAATTTGCATATTTTAAAACCTTCTTTTCTGCATCATACGGCTGAAAACGGGCTCATCATCCTCTAGAGCAGTGGTTCTCAACATGTGGGTCGGGACCCCAGCGGGGGTCGAAAGACCAAAACCGGGGGTCGCCTAAAGCCATTGGAGCCGCAATTTTAATATGTTTTTACTGCAAGTTGCATGGTTTGGGGTCACCACAGCATGAGGAACTGTATTGTGGGGTCACAGCATTAGAAAGGTTGAGAACCACTGCTCTAGAGGTAACGAGCATACACAATAGGACAGCCTACCACCAAAAAACTGGTGGTAGATGTCCCTTAAGCTTGTATTTCCCAATACTGTCATAAAGTCCTGGAAGGTAGATAGATCATACAGCTGATTCTACATTTCTAGAAAGCAGCACAGAACATTTAATAGATGTATATTGTAAATTATCTAATATCCTGCTCCCCACACATACTCACACATTACAAAAAAAACATGAGGTAAAGTTGCAAACCCCTTTAAGCTTTAAGCCTACTTTTCAATGTTTGGATTGTCCTGATCTGGAAAAACATATCTACAGCACTTTCTTTTCTACGTAATATGTATTTTAAAGGCATTCAACATCTCTGTGGACTATTTTGTCTGCGATTTATGTGTGCTTTCACCAGCTTCTCAGCTTGCACATATGAATATCTCCTTGAAAAAATGAACATAAAATCCACATTAGTCAGCAAGACTTTTAGAGCACAGATGAGCTCCACAGCATTAGCATATTCATTTTTAGACCCAGTAAAAGAAAATTTAAAATGAGGTGAAACACTTTAAAATGCATTTTGAGGAAGAGCTTTGTAATTACTCAAGGGAGGTTGAGAGTAGAAGAGAGGGAAATTAAAAAGATAAGATACAGTTTATATTCTAGAGTCTACAGAACGGCTGCTGCAATAAAGGTTTGTCTTCTGAAATTGCATACAGACTGAAAGGCATTAAGGTCCTTTAAAAATCTATTATGTAATATCAAAGTAGAATATATTCTGATTTAGAAAATGTCACACATAAGACAGTACTACATGCTGCATAGTTTATACTATGGCAACATAATAAATTCAGGTATTCTTCTATCCTATATGAAAAAGTATTCCAAACAAAAAACAACCTACTGTACCAACCAAAATGGCAGGAAGCGGGGTTTTTTATTTTGTCAGATATTAGGAATGGGAACACAATATTTCTGTATAAACAAGTCAGTTGCATATGATGTGTATTGCTGTATAGGCCTCCATTGTCTGATTGTGTTTCATTCTCTTTCATTTCTTGTACATGGTTATGGGGTCTGCCATCTTCACTGAGCTTCTATTCTACAACTACAATGAGTGATATGCTTTATAGCAGACTTATATCCATAGACAGCAGTAGTCTAGAGTAGTCTATCTCCTACGGGAGAATATTGTAGACATAATAATCTGTGATTAGTTTTGAAGCTGTCTATTCTTCATATTTTATTTAAAGTCGATCCGTCTTTTTTTGGAGACGGAAATGAGGTGAATGCTGCAATGTAACTCTTTCCTTACTTGGAAAGCAAATTGTCTATTAGATTTCTTAGTGGCCAATGTATAACTTGCAAGATATGCTACTTTCTATTAAATATATACATTGTTATAATTAATTTTAAAAAATCCACCAAAGTTTCAGCCGTTGTGCGTACCACTTTTTTCCATTAACAGCAATCTCTGCCACACAAATTTGCTCTTTGAAGTGAAAAATTGGCTAGAAAAATCCACTCATAACATCCATCATTACACCACTTATACCTTAAAAATTTGAGAATAATATACTGACAAATATTTAGCTGCCATATTTACATAATACATTTTTCATGACTCTCGTATCTATCAATGTGGCTGCTAAACATTTGGGTTTTATGATTCCTAAATTCCATTTTACTATATGCCAACAACTAAAATATCCACTATCCATTATCTCTACCTCCAAGATGTTTCTTACAGTCTTGATTTATGTTTTTGTTTTCTTTTTTTCCACATCTATGAAACTTTTCTAGGCACGACTTGTAATGCTTTATATATCTCATCATATAAACTTATTCCATTCAGAGGTAAGTCCTTTCCAAATATACTGTAGCTTCCTACTTCATTATAATTTCAATCGCCTTCGCATTTCCAAATGATGTTTGGGAAGTCAGTCTACATGAAAAAAATTACTGCACTTTTAATCTTGTTCTTGAATATCTGTAATATTAATATAAGACCCTTGCATCTGGACTATTGTGCATAAAGGAAGCTATACATTGGGGGTCATTTATTATACCCTGGCAGGCATGGTGATGGTCCCCCTGCCCCTCCACAACCCTGGATACAACACTGATACAACATTGCCTCCTGATATATCTGACCAAGCCTTACCTGGCATAGAATTGCATTTTAACCTGCTCCTATTTAGGCCTGAACGGGTGCAGGTTATAGCTAGTGCGCAGAATTGGGCAAGGAATTCCCCTAGCTAGTCCACTCACGGCAGCGCTAATGGCAATTCCTAGGGTAATGCCAGGAATTTGAGATTATTTCAGGACTTGTATGCCAGAATACTGGCGAATAAGCCCTGATATCCCCCATTGTGTCAGTACTGTGGGTGAAGTTTTTTCATAAAAGAAAGAGCCTGAGCATATAAACCTGTATCTACATCTAAATCCCTTCCTAGTGACATAACTTAACCTGTAACCTGTAACTTACCTAATATGCTAAATATATAAACCTCTGGAGGATCTACATGGTTGTCCACCTTATTGTTTTCCTTTTGATAGTCCACTGCCCCCCTCCCCCCTTAATGTTAAGCCCTTATGCGCTAAGGCCAGGACCTTGAGTTCTACTTGTATCTGGGGAAAGGGTTGTATAATGATTATACTGGTATCAATTTAGTACTGCTGTTCATGGCTGTAAAGTTTGTTTGACATTGTCCTTTTATTAGGTTTCCTTACCACATATTTTACAGACATGTGCAACACCCTCGCCGATGCAATGGCGAAGGAGTGTTTGCGAATAAGCCCCATAGCATGTCACCACATCACACAGGGGACATTGCAGTGTTTAATCCTGCCTGGCAAGGCAGAAGTTAATCTGTGTATGATGTAAAAGTCTAGTATCCAATGATCTGTGTTACATCCTGTCTCTGTGAGCTGAGAGGTAATTGGAGGAGCAGCCACCACCTGACCAAGGGGAGATAATAAAACCCCTGGCCAAGAATGTTCTAGAGAGCAGTTAGCTGAGCAGTAGCTCAGAAGGAGACTGGAGTCTCTCCAGTACAGACTCTTCGGAGTCTGTACAGCTAGCACACCAGACCAGAGCAGGAAGAGCCTAGCCCCTGCCTGAAGTGGAGCTAATAGCTAGGTAGTGAGGAAAGGGGTATCATCCTACCTTCAAGGGTGATACCTGAAGCAATCCAGGATCAAGCTGAAGCTTCCTATTAGGACACAGCTACCTCCCAGCCTGCCATCTGCATCCAGGCTGGTGATCTACATCCTGTGGCTTCCTCCAAGTACCTCTCCAGCAATCCACCATCTTGTTAAAGGCACGTTGCTGATGTTCCTGTCGGTTCCAATAAAGAACTGTAAGTGTTTCTGTTCAACCTCTGCCTCCGTCTGGTCCCTGCTACTACAACTACCATCATCACAGGCACCCTGTCCACCACACAGAGACTCATACTCTAGACACCAAAGGGTTGCCCCAGGGAGATCCGCTATAGCAGCCTCTCCCTCATCATTTCTTGCCAACACCACCCTACTGGAGATCTGCCAGGCTGTAGGACAGCCCTCCGGTTCCCCATACCAAGCACCGTGACACAAGCGTGCTTAGGCCGCAACCGCCAGCCACTCAGGTACTGCGGGCCCCGGCTGACTCCAGGCCCCAAAGAAAAGGCTAGGCCCCGGTGGGGGATGTTGCACATGCAAAGACTACACCTGAACCAAGCTCAGCAACTATTGTTACTCCAATACACCTGTTGTGCTATAGCTTTGAAGCCGAGCCAGACCTGTAAATGGGACATAAAGCTTTGTTGACAAGGACAGTGCTGCACATATGTACAAATCTGATAAAAAATTTCTAGCAGAAATTTCCACCAAATTCAAGTCCTGCACAATTCATACTAACTCTTGTTTTCAAATGAAAAACAAAATGCTAACTTTTGCAATTTATTCGATCCACCTTCCCTAAAATAAAACTATACACAATATACACAATAATGCATATGCTATATACACCGTATGCAGTGAATACCTTCATATTGCTTAGCACTGCATTTTACATTTTAAAGCTGAATTGGAAAATCCTTTCACAATTAGGAGGCAGAGGAGACAGGCTGAAGCTGTATCCCATAGAAATTGTGGACATAAGTATATTCTTGTGACTAAGGGATGACATGTGTTTATTGGAATGCCTCTTTAAGAACTTAGTACTAATAAAGTACTGTATATACTTGAGTATAAGTCGACCTGAGTATAAGACGAGGCCCCTAATTTTAACAAAAAAACTGGGAAAACCTGTTGACTGAAGTATAAGCCGATGGTGGGAAATGCATTGGTCACATGCTCCCCAATATATAGCCAGCAGCCCCCAGTATATAGACAGTCCCTACCCAATAGTATAAAGCCAGTAGCCTCCTTTTATATAGCCAGTGCCTGCCAGCAGCCTCCTGTCCCCAGTATATAGCCAGTGCCTGCCCCCTTGTATATAGCCAGTGCCTTGCCCCAGTATATAGCCAGTACCTGCAACTCCATATGTAGGCAGTGCCTGCCCCCCTTATATAGCCAGTGCCTGCCCCCGCCCTATATATAGCCAGTGCCTCCTCCCCCCACTCCGTATATAGGTAATAGCCCCCTGCCCAACCTAAAAAGAAACCAAAGAACTCTGTACTCACCTTTCCGACGCCTGCTGTAGGTCCTCTTCTGTCTTCAGCTCCATCTTCATCTACCCACGCGGTCCAGTTGCACACACAATGGCGTTAGACGCTTTCTGACATCATAGTGTGTGCCGATGGTGTGTGCGGCACTCCGGTACGGGAAGCCAAAGATGGAGCCGGAGCTGAAGACAGAAGAGGAGGGGCGGGAGGGGGCGGCGGAAAGGTGAGTACAGAGGGTTTTTTTCCATTGTCTCGAGTATAAGCTGAGTTTTTTTGTGATGAAAAACTCTGCTTATACTCGTGTATATACGTTACTACTTTTTAGTTTTTACTAGTCTCCACTTTTCAAGGATGCATCTCCCTGAAAATCCACCTTTTCTTTTATGATATTACAGATGCTTTTATCTTTCACCAATGCACATTACTTTTCTTATATAATCCTATTATTTCTAATTTGCTCTAGGTTTCTATCTGTAAATACCTTGATGAGGGCAATGGCGTATCCACCATGGGACCTGAAAGAGGATTCTCCCCAAAATCTGTCTTGATACATTTCTAATATGACTACTGCACACATTTCTAAACAAGTTTCTAAATCAGCATTCCAAAGTTGTAACCACTTATCATGACACATGTCATTTCTAAAAATAGAGGCTGGTCATTAAGCTGAAAACAAGTGTCAGTGATAAGGAGCTTAAGTGTAATGTTGTCATCATATATTCTTATACAGTATTGTCAAATCAACTGTTATATTGTGTTTATTGCTTAAAACACAGAAAAGTATTCTCATACTTATATTCAACCATTAAAATGCAGAACAAAATGATAAAATCTTACCACTGACTTTGCTCATTCCTAGGACAATATCTTCATAAACTAGTGATGAAAGAAAACATTAAATCACATACAAGTGAGAACAAATTGAATGCATTCTATTTTGCAATGCGATATAAAATCAGCTACAAATGGAAATAACCATAACCATAAGTAAGAAATGCTTACTATCCACGCTAGGAACATTTCTGTTCTAGTCAAGCATGTGATGAGTGTGACATGCAAAAAAGCCATGCATTAATCTTCTTCATTGCATTCTTAACAAAAAAGTGCAAGATTTCTTATTGGACTTTGTTTATACAGCAAAACTCTAATTGCTGTTTCCAGAAAAATGTTTAGTCAGGTAAATGTCAACAAAAGAGATAATTCTTCATGGACTGGATGGTTATTACAGAGCTACAGAAACAGTTAAGCCGCAAATTGAACACCAAGATAGAAATACATAAATGAATATTTTTATGGGAAGTGACATGATGCAAAGTCATATAAATAAAGCTTCCTGAGATGAGCCATGAAGTTTTTAGGGAATAATAAGGAAAACAAGATACTGACAACTCAAAAATATATATGTATCCTAATCAATATGTAAGTGTTATAAACACCTTTATGTGCTCTGTCCTTGTCTGCCCTTTGTTTTTTATTTTTGCCTTTGTTCTACAAAATTATAATTAGGTGCACAACCTTGTCTTCATATACTTAGTTCATTATCATTATCGGTAGGTAGATCAGCACAAACTTTTATGGCTGAAAAGAACAGATTTAACATGTGTCAAAAAAACACACCCAGATGAAATCTGACTGCCACTTTTATAATAACTTTTTTAAAGCATAACTAAACTTTCAGTAAGATTTTATAACTCAAAAGTAGAAAGGATAATAGCAATCTATTGTATTGATAATAGTAATCTACCTTATTAAAGAAATATGTTCCTGTGTCTGTCTTTTTCCCCTGCCTTTCTTTATTATTTAAAGAGAACCTGTCAGGGCGATTTGGGGCACTAAATCCTCACAGGATCCTTATGGACCTGTGGTTTAGTGCCCAGAATCACGCTCTATAAGGTTCCTTGGGCGCAATTAAAAAACTTTTATAATTACCTTCCCTCCTGAGCTCCATGCACCGGTGCTCTGCTGTAAGTGAAGCTGGAGTAGTACACCCTGGCTTTACTGCGCAATAAAGCCAGGTACAAATCCCAGCTTTAGAGAGCATTGCGAGAAAAGGCGCGCGTCAGACAAGGCGCGCGTGAGTCTGAAGGGCCTCATCGAACTCGCATATAGGTAAGTATAAATTTTTTTTTTACACGGGGACCACGTAGAGACCTAATTGAGGCTGATTTGGGGTCCTAAAGCACTGGTCCATATGGACCTGCAGTTGTTTTAGGGTCCAAAATCGCTGAGAAAGGGCATTTTTAAGCAGTTGGTTTATTTAAAGGAAACCTACCACTTGACGTGGTAGGTGTAAGAAGGCAATACCGAGCACCAGCTCAGGATGAGCTGGTGCCGGAGCTTATTTTTGTTAGTGTTTTAAACCACTGTATCGCGGTTTAAACACTTTTTAAACTTTATAGCCGAAGTTGCTTTGGTGCACCATGCGCACGACCGTGCACGCGGCTACATAAGAAGTGAAGGAGAGCTGCACGCACGGTCCCGTGCATGGTGCGCCTAAGCAACTTCGGCCATAAAGTTTAAAAAGTGTTTTTAACCGCTATACAGCGGTTTAAAACACTAACAAAAATTAGCTCTGGCACCAGCTCATCCTGAACTGGTGCTCGGTATTGCCTTCTTACACCTACCTTCCTTCAAGTGGTAGGTTTCCTTTAAGCAATCAGTGGTGTACAGGGATAGTTTTGGTCCTCATATACCACTGACAGCTCAGAGATAATGGAACCTTATGTTTCCAATGACTTAAAGGGGTTGTCCACTTTTAGCAAATAGTTCATATGGTTTGTGTGAGGAAAAGTTATACAATTTTCCAATATACTTTCTGTATCAATTCCTCGCGGTTTTCTATATCTCTGCTTGCTGTCCAATGGATAGAATTCTGTCCATGGACATGTAGGTGCACGAGCCATTAGTATTTCATTAGGTGCACGAGCCATTAGTATTAGGCTCATGCACCTATGTGTCCATCACATGACCATGGACAGATTTCTATCCATTGGAAGGAAACACAGAAACTTTCTTTAGCAGGAGATCTAGAAAATCTGGAGGCATTGATACAGAAAGTATATTAAAAATCATATAAGTTTTCATTACACAAACATTATCAATTATTTGCTGAAAGTAGACAACCCCTTTAACACTGCTCACTGCAACAGGAAGAGTGGAAACAGACACAGAGAACCTGTTAGGCAAGGTTTACTATTATTACCTGCTCTATTCATTTAATAAATAAAAAATAGATGTAAAAGTGCTAGGTCATCTATCTCCCCCAGTTCCATATAAGTGAATGGGGTAATCGCCGAGCATGAGCACCGCTTTTGGAGCATTTTTGGCCCTTTAGGAATGTATCAGGATTTCCAGTGATCAGAACTGCAGCAGACATATACTGTATCTATCCCTTATCCTCTGTGTCCACAATGGACGCATTGGGGCAGATTTACTTACCCGGCCCATTCGCGATCCAGCGGCGCCTTCTCTGCACAGGATTCGGGTCCGGCTGGGATTTAAGAAGGTAGTTCCTCCGCCGTCCACCAGGTGGCGCTGCTGCGCCGAAAATAATCTTAACGCCCCGGAATGCACCATCCCATAGCAGGTGAAGGTGAGCGCTTCCCAAGCGACACATTTCGGTTTTTAAATGCGGCGGTTTTTCCGAATACGTCGGGTTTTCGTTCGGCCACGCCCCCCCCCATTTCTGTCGCGCGCATGCCGGCCCCGATGCGCCACAATCCGATCGCGTGCGCCAAAAACCCGGGGCAATTCATGTACAAGCGGCGAAAATCGGAAATATTCGGGTAACACGTCGGGAAAACGCGAATCGGGCCCTTAGTAAATGACCCCCATTATTCTGCACTGTGGTAGGATAATACTGCACTGAGCCTCATATTGCATGGCTCAATAATGATGAATTGGGCTGTGGATAAGAAGAGAGCAGAGGTTCTGCATGCATCATTAGGCATTAGCAGCCCAAGCTTAATCCTTATGTTGACCTTTATATTGCTCCAACAAATAGATGGACAGCTACTAAGTAGGACTATGTTACAAAATTCCTAATACATTTCCTACATTTACAAATATGGATCATGTATTTTTTTTTTCTCTGCGTCCGTGTGTATAATAAATAGGTAAACACTGTCCTTGAAGAAAGATGTGTTCCTATGTGTTTGGGCACCCGGCCATAATCAATGTACAGTCTGCAGAGCAAGGTGAGCATTATACATGGTAGAATTAAGTAGTACATCTCTGTCCTTTACCGTCAGGATTATTTAACATCACTGGGCTATTTTCTGTTTTTAAGTTTGTTGTAGTATCTCATGCAAGAAAGAAAAAAAAAATGTGCTTACTTTTTCCAGAAAGTTCAAGAATAGACACATCTTGGCCTCTGTCGTCTTTCAGAGTAGCCTTATATTCACCTTGATCTTTTTTAGTCAGCTGTAAATGAGGGTATTTTATATTAAAATTAATATTTCTATTAAAATAAAAAAGGATAAACTTTCTTATATGGTATCATATCTTACATCCATTTGGATCAAATGTCTATGTGGACTCTTAAGGAATTAAGAAAATTGGTCTAATAGTTAATTACCTGGCAGAATCATGTACAATACACAGAAACAGTGCAAATCTCTTTGCTTATGTGACTCTCCCAATATTTTCCAGGATAGATCACCACTGCAAGCAATGATTGGCCTTTATGGTGACAGCTACACAACTGGAACATTTCTGCTGAGGTCGGTGATGGGCTATGGGTGTAGTGCTCACCTTTGAGGATAGTGATTGGCTGGAGCAGTGACTTGGCCTGAACGTCATAGGACCTCAGCTGCGTAGTAGCCCACACTGGGCTACTGGCACTGAAGCAGAGGAGCTAGATAAGATTGTTTCATTTTATTCACTACAAAGATGCAACCTTATGTTTAAACCTTACAACCCCTTTAAGACCCCTTTGTTTTTTAAAATAGAGTGGCACTGTAAATTAGAAACACAAAAAACAAAATCTTACTTCTATTATTCCACAGGGTAAATGTTAGATGGGCTATGATTTATTGTTAACTATTTTGGGACACATAATGTGAGATTGTACCTTAGGGATGCGGAATATGCATACTCCTTGCTGTAGATCTGGAACATCCAAGGCATCAACTGGTACTTCCTCTTTATACCACTTAAATACTGTTTCCTTCTTTGTGTTTGCTACCTGTTAAATCAAAAGCATTCATATGAAATCTTTTATATTTCAATTTTGTTTAATCATATTTATTGATATTAAACATTGATCAAAAAAGGATCATTGATTCATCCTTAAGATAACAGGGAAACCTACTTTGCCTTCTCCACCAGTCTTCTGGTGAAGAAGGTGACGACAATTTCCAACCGGTGGGCAGGTAGTGGGCAGGGGTGTGGCCCATTACTTTTACTATAGTCTCCACTACAAAACCAGCTGAGACAATAGCAGAAAACTCAGCCAGGTGAGACCTGGTCTAAACAGGTCCGACTTAGTGAGCCTCTTAGTAGACTCTGAGGGGAATTTTAAGGATGGGGTTTAAAACACCATTTTTAATAAATTGAACCCGATTTCTTAAGTTTTAAAAAAAAGGGCAGGACAAAGTGGAGTTTGTGATAATTTTTCAATGAAAGTTTAGTGCTGAAATAGTCAAAACAAATCAATAGTAAAATAAAAGATTGAATATGGAAACTGTATGTTGATTGAAATAAATTGTATCTTTTTAGTCAAAGTTATACCATAGCCACTTCCCTGAACTCGGACAATGGAGGGGTCTGTCTGTTACTAATAGGCAGATTCCCTGCAGATGACAACATGCTAGGTACATAAAGTAACAAAGGCACAACAGAGTAAGATATTTATGCATAATTTTTGGCATGTTTAGTTTTGTGGGAAGAAGGTCAGTTAATCATATTCTGTTAAACGGAGAGCTAAGGGAGGACACATCTCTAATATGGTTGGCTCCATACTTCACTGACACTTTTGGCTATTAAAATGAAATAAGATATAACATAATTCACTGTATTTCTTGTATTCTTTTCAGAAGTAGATTTTCTAAATATTCTTGATTTTAAAGACTAACTTATAGATGTAATGTAATGCCACTGGCCGGCAATGATTTAAGGAATACTCACCTTGCAAACAAGCAATACTTCACATTCCTCTGTAACTTCCCAATACAAATATTCCAAGAAATGAGGACCTGTAGATTACAGAGATGTATCTATTTAAGACACAATATCCAAATAATACATTGCATCGATTGTGTTCTACAGTATGGGTTTAGGGCTAGGGAATTATTCTCAAAGGATAATTCATTACCAGGTAAATAGAGATACATTAGCTACTACTGAGACTGTAGAATATTGAGTTGTGTAAGGTAAAATATAACCTAATAATAGAAGCAAAATAATTGCAATTGAAATAAATAACCATTCCATTAGGACATTAACATCTTATGAAACAGATATAATCATATTCAAGTAAATCACAGTCAATTTCATTTCAGCATTTTAAATTGAAATCCTCTTTTATGTAAATGCATGTAGTTATTGTATAGTTTATCTGTTTAATATTGTGGATACAGTGATGGGCATGTTATTATGAAAGGTTGTGTCTTGTGTGACTCAAAATTGCATGTACTGGACCCCAGACATTGACTAGGTTAAATGTCCCAGGAATAAATTAAGCCTGGAGGACTCATGCTCTTGTAAACATGTGAAAATAAACATTTTACTTCACATAGATGTTGTAAGTGGTTGCCTTAAACATAAGTATAACAATGTATTTTACTTTTTGTATTGGTTATTAATTTTAAAATTTTCAATAAACAAAGGAATTTTTTATAAGCTGAAAACTGGGTTTGATCATGTGCTGCTCACACAGGTCTAGGCCATGTTACAACACTTTAACCCTATTCCACACGTATGTCCTATACACAGGCCAGAGGATAGGTTCTGATGTCTAGGGTTCCCACTAGCACCAGTCCTCCAATTACAAGCACACAGGGACCATTTCCTTGCATCTCACTTCTTTTAGCTTATGTATCTGTACAGCATCCAGCTATATTCTATGGCCCCACAAAGTTCATAAGATTAGCAGAAGGCATGCCCCTTTTTTCATGATTGGCAGGGGGAACTTAGTGATTAGACCCCCCCCCCCCTGTGATCAGTCACTTTTCTTTTGCCACATGTAACCTGTTTAGGAAAGATCAATAAAATAAAAATCTCAATAAGTTGTGTAACAAACTGACTGCAGCCAATGGTTGAAGCCTCAAGAACTGTGAAGTAACTATAAACAGCACAGTAGTCAGATCCCTCAGAAAAACTGGGTTGTGTCATTTGCATCTATTTTTTAGAATCAGCTGTGACATAAGTGATGGACGGCCAAACCTGTTATCTGCTAGGGGCTACATCCAGGAGCTTCTTTATATATTTGCCAAGTTTTCATTACAGGTTGCTGGTTTTACTAGTCTCCTTTCACTTTATGATCTCCTATTGTTTTTTGTGTTTCTTCCTGTGTTTTCTGACCCTGCTAGAATTTTCACTAATTTCTTGCCTTTAGATTCTGTACCTTGTCATCATCTTGGATAGTGTTGAGGGGATACGAACTGCAAAGTTTGGGTTTGTACCAAACTTTGCCAGTTCAGGTCCCATGGACCTGACCCTAAATTTCAACCCTTCTCCCCACCAGTAATGCCCATGATCAGTGATGGTATAGATTGTAGGTGTTAACTCTGTAGTTTCTGTGGGAAAAGCTGGTGGCAGCATTTAAATCAATGGAGTTTGTGTGTGCCAGCACACAAAGTCACATGGATGCTCCATTGTAGGGTGGACGACATTCCCTGATGCAAGCAAGGATCGCAGGTGTTAGCAGTGTGGGTTCCGCCAGACTTTCCTAATGCGGGTTTGGCTGAGCCTGAATTTTCACGGTTCTGCTGATCACTAATCTTGGATTTGACCAGGTTTGTCTGACCTTGCTTTTCAGGTCAAAGAATATGTCTAGCATTTCAGATAATCCCCATTTTGGAAAATGGAGCTGAACAGGAATACAAGACACAGACCGCTGGACTGATATAACATTTTTTTGTGGAAAGACGGGACCTTATTTGTAATTCTAGACAGCGCTGTTAATCTGAGAGATTGCATGGATAATGTTTTACAACCACATACAAGGTAACATACTGCACAGTAACAGCATCACATTAAAATGATCAACTATGTTATATTAAATATGTGAAATGTATGAATGATTATGTCCTATAAAGCTGCATGAAAATAATTTTAAGAGGCTCAATATGATGAGACTGTAGGAAACACTTTCATCAGAGTTATTTGCATATAGGAATGAATAGACACTACTTTTCCACTTTACGTTAAGTGTAATGGTGTGTGTTCAAATTCCATTTTAAGTGATGAATTTCTGCAATTATTGAATGAGAAATTTATAGGATAATTTTTGCAATTTACTGACAGTTTTACCATGCTAATGAGACTGCTTTTAAAAAAAAACAGGTATAATATAGCTTGCCATTTAACCCATGGAAGCTCTTTTCCTGCTCAGAATTCATAAATATTTAATAACGATTTACAATGGTATTTGTAAATGGATTGTAAATGCAAATGGATGTTATACTGTAAATATAATTAGGCAGAGTAATCCAGTTCTTAGATTTATCAGGTTTTAGCATAAAAACAATGAAATAATGGAATTTGTGAATGTAATCAAATTTATTAAAGGGGTTTTCCAATTTCCACTATTTATGTCAGATCCATAGGATAAGCCATAAATAGTTAATAGATGCTGGCCCAACTTCTGGGATATGCGCCTAACTCAGGAACAGGGATCTGCTGATCTTCTTGCCATAAGCAAGTTAAATGGAGATTGTGCCAGACACATTAGTGAGGAAATAAATATATCTTCTGTGCTTTTATAGAGCTTTCCAGCTGAGGGAAGGGGGTCAGCAGTTTTGGAGGTACTGCTTCCACAGCTATTATCTATTTATGAATAACATGTGGATATTTTATAAAAAAATCTACATGGGCAAACCCATTTTAGCCACTTTTTAAATAAACACATATGTATAATGTACTATTGTATTACCTTGTTTCCTGATATATTCCTTTCTTTGAAATTCAGCTTCAGCCAAAAGTGCCTTAAATGCTGCAAATATAAATATACAAGTTACCACTGTTAGAGGAACAAGTAGTGACCATGATAATCATGGAGCTCGAAAAAATATAAAATGGGATAACCAATAGTTATACTGTAGGTTAAAGACAGGAGAAGCAAATCTGAATTTGCTTTAGAATGGAATTCAATAATACTCATAATACAGAATTCAGTATAGAAAGATAAGAATTACTTACTGTGCCCTAAATACTACTTTTCTACAGGAAACATGTGAATTCCATAAAGTAATAGCAAATCAGAAAATAGGATATGTGATTCATGTCTTGGCTTAAAAATCTAAATTCAAGTCACTTACCATCTCCAATGAGAACTAATGAAGATTGGTTCTTGGCCTTTCCATCTTGGATCTGTACTGTGTAGGTTCCCTCATTCTCTACTGTAAATTTGTCCATGACCATCTCAATAATACCAGCAGCTCTGTCAAACTTAATGCGGTGACTCTGCAAAAGGTGAAACCAATAGAGGAAGTATTATATATTATTAGATTAATATAATATATAATATTTTAATATTTTCTTTTTTTAGTGTCTGAATAGGGTCCAAGGAACCATTCCAATCCATGTAGTAAATCAACCAGTTAGCAAATTGTACAAACCATGAGCCACTAGATACAGGTGAACAGAAAGAGGTATATTAGTAATTAGTGACATAATTTATTTTATATCTATTACACTTTGCACTGGTGCTATTGATGTAAGTGGGACCATAGCAATATTTCCTTACACTTGGGTATCCGCAATGGGTTTAATATACCAATGGGTAAAATACTTAATGGGAGAAGTCATCAAGGCTGGCCTATGATGTCTGGTGTTCCGGGCTCCTAATTATGCAAGCCCTCGCCACTTCCCTCTCCCACGATGGGTCAAGCTAGGCGGAGGACAGCGATCAGAATGTAGAGGAGCGTATGTGAGTATCCTTAGATGTTTAATTTCCTTTAATTTTTACCATCTGCATACTGCATACCCAATTTACTAAGAGGTTTTGGTAAAATTAAATCTCTACAACAGAGATTTCAGATGTAGACTCTACTGGCTTTTGGGGAAAAAAGGTTTAAAACTTAAGAGTCCACATATATCAGGGCTTGTACATCTTAAATCAAGCCCTGAAATAGTTGCAATTCCTGGTGCACAGCCAGGAATTGCACCTATTTCTCCTCTAATACCACCTCCACGCAGACCAAGTGGGCCAGCTCAGGTTGTTCGTGCCCAGCACCTGTAAACAAGCTATGGCACAATTCTACACCAGGTAGGAACTCTCAGCTCAGCTCATCCATCCGCTGGATTCATTAAGGGGCTGGAACCTACTGACATATAGGGGGACATTTAGCACAAGATAAACGTGCCCCCATTGACCCAAAACAGACAAAATGCCCTTGATTCTTGGACATTTCATGCCAAGGTTCAGTTTCAACTACATCAGTGAAAAATAAATCTGTTGCAATGAGTTCTGTCACTGTATTAATTTATTATTAGTTTTTATATTCTCATTTTCAGAGTATTTCATAAGAATTAACTACTTTTATCAAGTTTTACAAAGTCCATTTTAAAGTCAAACCTTACTTCAGACAGAAATCCCTAACATGGATATTTCTTTCTAAGCATTGATTCTTTTCCCTAACACTGCCCAAGACAATAATAGCCTAATAACAATGGCACTACATGTTTCCCTGACTCTCTTATTAGTATTAGGCTGTGGACGCTTCTTAAGCTGTTTATACTATTAATTCTGTTGATCTTACTGACAATAAATCCACCAGAACCAGGAAGCATTTTATCTAACGTGGAACACAATAAGACTTTTAACCAATCCACTGCACAAGAAACTCATGCTGTTATGTTACAGAAACATTGCTTCAGTAAGTGAGAAAACAATAATTGTATCTACTCCTTAAGGGGAAAACACAAATATATTGAGAGATTATGTAACAGATCAATATTAGCTTTGGATTATTATACAGATCAATATACAAAAGCCCACACAATTCCTTTCGGCAATGGGAAATATTACAATAATCTTTTGTTGATACTGCTGTACATTAGCGGTTTATATTATGAAAAAAACAGACATTGGGTTTCGGAAAGGTGGATTAATTTGCTGCTAGCGCTATGCAGCTGTGTTTTGAATCATCTTATTACAGCGAACAGCAATTGGTGTAATTCTTCTTGAGGGACCCATATTCCATTCCATTGCAATAAGCTATGATATTAAGAAGTAGCAGGGTAAGTGTACAGTAACATATCCTCTTTTATAGGATTACATTGAGGCACATAAGAACAATATCTGAAGGGAGGAAGAAATGTACTAACCTCACTGTCTTTTATCTCCAAATCGTTCACAACAAACCTAAAGCTCGACTCTGAAGACAAGTTCTGGGCTTCCAACCAGAAGCGTACTCTGCCTTTCTCCAATATTTCATAGGCCAGTTCTGACTTCAGAGGAATAGCTGAAAGTAGTTACACATAATGGGGGTCAAGGAGGCAAGAATACAACAAAAATAAACCACACCTATCTTCAATCTATCAAGGCATGAGCCTTGTCTTGTATTGCATCTAAGTTTAGATATTGTATTGTTTAGACACTGTAGATATTACACACTATATAACCTCATTAATGTTAAGAGTAGTGAGTAAGGTTGGGTGAGTAAGGGTGGCTCTGCATCTATCAATTATGTCTTGTTAGCAGTTGTATCTAAACTTGAGCCCAACCGATGAAATTAGGCTGCATTCACACATATGTATGGGGAAGGTATATACAGCTGATGTATATACAGCCGATATATTTACCCCATACACTTCTATGGCTCACGACCCTGTACGTACCGCGCCGTAGCCCATAGAAAGATAGGACATGTCCTATCTTTCTACGTGATACAGCGGTGTGTGCTGTATATGCCTACAGCACGGCAGGCATACATCATCTGAATGTAGCCTAAGGTGCACAGAATACATCCATGTCAGGGTCTTTGAGAGAATATAGCCAGATCCAAAACATTTCAAAAACATTTTATGATCTTTCTTCTGCAGTTGTCCTCTGGCTTAGTGGAGAAATCCGGAGAGAAACGGATAGTGTGGACAAATACACAAATCTCTGGCCTACAAAAGTGTGCTGTAGATAAAATGAAAGATAAGGGGACTTTGTTTTGACTTTTTTATGAATGATAGGGAACACTCTGATCAAAATTGTCATTATTCAATATCCTAATGATAAGAAAATACATAGAAATGCTTATATATTCATCATGATTCTGGATGCCTAGTATTCCAAAAAGGGTTTGTGTGCTTTCTTGATACTGTAAGGGTTTTTCCAAGAAATATTAATGGGCTATCAACAGGATATGTCATTAATATAAGTTGGGTTGTAATAAATTGTTTATTATTATTATTATTATCCCTGGCAATCCAGTATAAAATAAACAGATCTAATGTGGAGCATCTGTGTCCAAAATGTAGTGTCAACGGCCTTGAAATGCAAAAAAAAAATTGTAGAAAAAAGACCAAAATATATACTCTCATAAAATGTCAGTTTTAACTAATAATGTAGTGGCACTTTGCAACAATCGTCTGCTGCATATTCAAGTTTATTAGACTGACAACTGACATACAACTGTAAAGTATAAAAACTTTTGCCCAAATCTGCACTAGGCAAAAATAAGCAATTCTCTAATTTACTCTAATTAGCTATCTGCAGGTGTTTAGCTGCTAGAAAAGGTTTGACCTTGCCCCCAGGCTAATCTCCATTTGCCATGCTTTTTGGTTGCATGGGAAACCATATATTACAGCTAGAGATGACCGGAGGCTTGTTGAGAGGGCCTGTAGTGATGTCACAAGCATGTGACTCATCACATGCTTCAGGTCGGCCAATTGCAAACAAGCTGTCCTGCACCATTTGAAAGTACTTAGTTTGATGCAAAGGGCCTGTAGTGGTGTCATAAGCATGTGATGAGTCTCAGACTGACCAATTACAAACATGCTCTCCTCATCTGGCTTTAGTGGGATGAGCTGATATCACAACCCGGAAATACCCACCCACATCAGAATTAGCTGAATCTGAATCTAATTTTATATATACCAGATATATATCATCTTAGGAAGCCAGCAACATGATACAGGTATCGTTGGAATTGTTGTCAAAGGCTCTCTCCAGCTGTGCTATCACTATTTTTTGTCAGTAACTTTACAGTTACACTTTAAGGAATAGTTAAGGGGTAATTCTTAATTAAAACCCCATGTCGAATATTTCGGTGCCTTCACTTTGCAGGTTTAAAGCAAAAATATTCTTTAAGTGTCTTTGTTCATTGTTTTGGCTTTTATGCCACAACAGAACATCCACGTTTAGATTATATGACAGTCGCTAGAAGATGGCAAAACTTTCATAACCCTAAAAATTGATGTACATGAGATAATACTGCTTGTTTCTCTGTTGGAAGGTCAGACCGTGCACCGAATATCACTTTAGCAAATGGGGATTAGACCATCTAAATCATTGATTCTAACATGGATAACTTTTTCAATAATGTTGATGTTTAAAGAGACTTGACCTATACTGTGAAATCAGATGGAATGAAGAGAGATGCAACCTTGAAAAAAAATCTATATTAAGTTCAGGGATCAGGATGTTTCTATCTCAGGTCACTGCCATTTTATCAGGGAAATGTCATGAGCTTCGATATAATGAGTTCTGTGCTGGTATATGCTTTCTATGGTGGAGATCTCTGGCATATATCATTAATGTATATCAGAACAAGGCTAATCAGTTACATCATGTGACATATTGAGTGCCATGTTTATGGTCTATATTTGTTCTATGCGATAGTGTTGGAAAAAAATCATACAACTGAACATAATTCATATGTAAAAAGGTCTACTTACTGGGATTTCTGATTTCATGGCTTAGAGCCATGAGACGTTCCAGTTCTAGGAAGGTAAAAAGGAAATAACAGTTAATTATCCGTATTGCATACTATATAGAATAGATAGATGTAGATAGTAAGGTATTGTAGATCAATAGATAATTTGTCTTTTAGAAGAATCATGCACAGATGTCCTCATATAATTAATGCTTTTCTCAGTAATTTAGCAGGAAGTAGTTTGATGAAGAGGAGACAAGCATGTGATTTATTGAGCTAAGTCGCTAATCACATGCATCCTTCTTCAGTTCCCAGCCAATTATTTTTTGGCCTTAGATTCACTGTGCAGCCATCATCAATTCAATTCTTTTCAAACTTTTCCTATGTCCTGCTGTCAAAGGCAGCCATCAGATGCCAGCAAAAGCAGATCATACATCTTCATGAATGTTAGATTTAGCTTTGTAATATTTTGCTATAAATGAAATCATTTCCATTCCTACCTTCAGCATCTAGCACATAGCTAGATGAAATGCCATCAGTATCACTAACTGCCACCGAGTATGTCCCCAAGTCATCCTTATCCGGGTTTTTAAAGTATAGTTTGGAGCTATAAGAAAAGAAAGTAAATAAAATTATACACAAATTGATATATTAAGAAGTTCATGATTAAAGTAATTTATTTAACACTAAAAACATACTTTTCTCCAATAGTTTCTGCCTTGAATTTTTGGTCATCGTTGATTTCTTCATAGGCTTTGCACCATGTGAACTGAGAAGCTTCAGAAATCTCAGTACAGTTGTAAGCAAGGTAAATGTTCCCTTCTTCGTCCACTCCTGTAGTAATCTCCTGTACACCTACAGATACCAAACACTATTGAATATTGTTGTACAGTGATCCTTTGAATGATAGAAGCTAGTGCCATGTGCAGATGACCCTGTGTTGTTCCTGGCCGGTGGTCCCTTGTTTGCGAACCTGTCATTGGTTTGTGAGCAGCACTCACAACAGAAAAAGACTGCCACAAACACAGACAGGAATAAAACCTGCCCTATGATTTGTAGCTCAGGCGTCAGCTCATGCACAAGGACTTTGATTCCACACCTTTAGCATGAGTACATAAAAGTAAATAGGGATGCATGCAAGCTCATGGCCAAACTCTACATTTGTATTAGTAGATCCTTTAAGATACTGCAAGAGGTTGGGACATGGCTGAAGAAATCATGGGATAAAATCACTGACTATTGCAACACAAGCAGCTACCAGGACATGAAGGACCTAGTGCCACTTAAGAATCAGAAATTAATATAAGGAACACTCTTATTTTTGGGGAAACACAGTAGCGAGATGACTCAACATACAGTTTACAGTTACTTTATGGAGTAGTTTAGATTTAAAGGGGTATTCCAGGAATCAGCATAATTCATATACAAATTAGTACTCAACATATAAGCTAATATGTAATTAGTTGTTATTCAAAATTTTGACATAGACTGTAATGAGGAATTAAAATGCTACTGGCCCTTGATTCAGTCCGTTGATTTTCTCTGCGCGGAGAAGACACAGGACGGAAGATGCCACTGGTCACATGTCTACATCACATGTCCTGCACCTGCCTGGGCAGGTCATGTGATCACCACTAAGTGCAACCAGTATGGCCAGTTTTGTGGTGAGACCTCATCTCAGTGAGGTAATGTGCAGGGATGGCAGTTACACATCATTACTATGGTAACAGAGCAGGACAGTCTGTTAGATCATAAGAGGGAGTGGAGCAGAAGATGGAGGAGAAATTACTGAGAACTAAAGGATCATGGAACTTGTAGTTTTCAATGGCGGCCATCTTGGTGATAACTCCACATACTTAAGAGAGGCCTTAAATTTTGTAAATCATAAAATCAAACTATTTAAGCTCCATTTTGTGACTAATGACATTGAGTTTTGGAGTTCTGTTATATCAGACGCTCATATTCCTGGAATATCCCTTTAAGTTGTAGACAAATATCTGATTTTTACATGTATTTAGTAGGTGGTTACAATGGAATTGTATGTTTCTAGGGCATCTTCTGTTTTGGTGTCATTAGTGGTTTTATGCCAAATCATTGCCATTCCACTCACATCCCAAAAAGACCCTCAAATAGGATCAGCCTTCCTACTTAAACTTGAAGTAAGGTTTTTTAAGACATTAAGAAGTATCAGATGGTTTATGTCTTGCCTTGTACAGTTGTTTCTTATAGTGATGTTGTCCTAACAATCAGTTATTTGCAGTCATTCCAGTTGTTTCAGTCCATGCAATAAACTGTATGCCCACAGGGAAAATATTGTATGACGTGGGGCCAATTTGAATACATATTCTTATATGATGTAAAGAGATAACTAACCTAAGGCTTAATTTCTTAATTAGGGCACGACTGTGCTATAAAACAGCAATCCTGACTGTGTAGTTTACTAATGCATCACAGTTATTATATACATTATTCATTATCCTAAAATGAGAAATTTTCTTGGGATTAGGGTAATGATGAGAAAATGTCTTCTGTTTTGAGAAATCAAAATCATTTGCATATGCACTTACCTGGCCTTGCCTGGACAAGTACCGGCTCTGAAATGTCAGATGGTTTACCAATGCCTGCTGCATTCACAGCACGGATTTGGAAAACATATGTTTTGCCTTCTTCCAGTTCCTTGACCTTCACATCAAAATAAAAAATATGACATTTAAATCAATATGATAGGAAAGATTTACTAACTTTAAAATGTTATTAACAATTACAGTCAGGCCTCATCTGCTTCCGAAAGTGAAGTGCCCTTGTTGTGGCCTGGTGGAAAGTCTATCACTGGAAAGCCACATATAAATATAATGATATAGATAAATGTGGAGTATGTTACTATTATTGTGTGTGGCTGGTAGCTCATATAACGTGAGTTATATTACAGAGAAATGAAGAAGCTACATTTTATATGCAATTGTACCTTTAGATAGCGGTTAGATGTTGCAGTCTCATTCACTCTTGTCCATTGTTCGCCCTCAAATTCTTTGTAATCGACAAAATATCCCACAACAGGGCTATTTCCAGAATAAACAGGTTCTTTCCAGAGTATCACCAGGGAGGAATTCCTGACCTCACAGAATGTAAGGTCATATGCTGGCCCTAAATTTTTTTTTTAAAAAAAGGAAAATAAATTATTGGCTCTTACTCAATTTTCTATTAGTTGAAGTTTATTGTTCTACCAATGATTTGAGTTAAAAGAAAAAATGGAGCCTGCTCTGTTATTAAGGGAAGAAAGGGGACCATCGACTGACAAGTAGGACAGCAGCTATTCCTCACCTTTATATGAGCCAAAGGCCTCACCTTTATATGTTGCTCGGTTGAAAGTGAATGTGACCTTAAAGGAAAGCTACCATCAAAATCCATCATCAAAAACCAAAACTGTGGTAATCTCCTTATATTTGCTATCCATGGCTTCCACCCATTTAGCGATGGGTGAGCCAATTGAACCCATTACACTTTATCTAATATGGGAGCATTTGCTCTCATCATGCGCTCTTACATAATACAGAGCCCCAGGTAGTCATACAAGGAGGGTCTGTAGATTGTGTCTTAAGTTGAATTTGTATGTAAGTCGACTGTATATTTTATCATTGTAATCCCAGCAGAAACTTTTTTGGGCTCTGTGACAATCAGGATTTAAAATTGGTTTCCACACACTGTAAGCTCATACAGACACCTTGTACAAACAAAACTGTTGTGATGATTGTAGCTAAAGCAACAATAATTACCAATATCCAGAGGTCCATTTGTAAATGGGGTCGTATGTAAGTCGAGTGTTCTTAAGTAGGGGACCGCCTGTATTGACATGACACATACATTCACTGTGTTTAGAGTGAAAAATGTTGCCTTAGAAGAGAGATGAGCAGATCTGAACTTTCCATTCTGGTTTGGGGCTTGACCCAGACATATTGCCGGACTGGCAACCAAACAGCCAATGTGGCACTATGTTCGGGTCAATCGGGATGTACCCAAACCCCCAATCTGAATGGAAAGTTTGGGTCCACTCAACCTACTTATTAGGTCCTACTGTCCAGAAGTTTTTGTGTACTTCTTTGGATCTTTTTTACTAGATAGATAGTATGGGGGTTTATCTAATGCTGCTGCCTGTGTGCCAGTGTATGATAGCCCTGCGAGCATCTGGTTTGCGTGGCTTTCTCTCTTTAATGATTCGGCAGGGGCCTGCACATCATTTATTTCGACACAGAACTAGAAATAAACACAACCGGCGGGATTTTAACATATAAAATTTGCGACACCAGCAAGTGTGTGCAGACACGGGGAGAGGAAGCCCCATGCCACCTCCTTCCCTCCACATCCCTTTGTGTTTGTTTATAAGATATCACCTTTATTTATTCACTTTGTCTTCAACGCGTTCCCGGCATTCCCATTACAGAACTACGTTGTTATCTTTCATCGTGCAAACAACATTTTCCACAAAACTGAAAAGATGTGCCAGATTTCGTGATCAAAGTTTTGACTGATTATCTGCTCATGGGAGCTCCCATCCAGGAAACTGTGACATTACTCTGAGATGCTCAAAGGTAGATAGTGGGAGCCTTTCTTCGAAATGAATATATCATGTAACAATAGCAAATGCCCCATGTAGATAAGATGAAGGCGGTGATGTTACATATTCTGTGCATACAGAATTTTACAATCATAGAGTGTATCTCCAAGTCGATAAAGTAGAGGGAGTAAAACTGGTATGCTCTATTTCATCCACAAATTTTTAACACTTTCTACATGTGCTAATTTGTGAGTACAACGAATTACTTTTTGCTGTATATTAACATTTTCTTTAATAAAACAGAACATGAGTGCCTGTATGTGACTCCATTAACTTTAGAGCTCACTGCATCAAACATAAATCAGTGGTTGTGTAAAGTTAAGGCTCTTCTGTATTATCTTGAAAGCCACAGTAACGCTTCGTTTGGAAAAAGTACACAAAATGCTCAGGAAAAGGGTAATGACCAGAGATGATTGAGTTGGAAACAAAGCTCTGGCAATATTTAGAAGATAGTTTGGGCATAATGTATCTGTTGTTTTATGGTATTAAAATGTGTTCCTTTGCCTTCACCTTTTATTTCCTTCATCTTCACTATCATAAACAATCAGATAAAGAAAAACTAGAACAAGTGATTGTCTCTACAGCTGAAAACAGTGCACGGTTACGTTTACATGAAACAGCCATTGGATCATAACAAAGTATAGACTTGCTCAGTTCTGCAAAATCAAAGTCTTCATACAAGTAATTGCATTTATTTTGGATGAAAAGACCTGAATGGGACACTTACCTAGATAAGCTATAAAAGCCGCAACATATGATCTAAAAATTTGTTTAAAACGCATCTTATAATAAAACCTCCAAACCGCTAATTGTTGCGCTTATCCACTCTAGTCCTGACTACAATAACTCCCTTACTAATCGGTCGTCCACACTCTCCTTTACAACTAATCTTAATGCAGCAGCAAGACTGGTCTGTCAGTGCAGATTGCTATATGGATGGCTCAAATCTGGTCCAGTCACTGCACTGGTTATAATAATAATCTTTCTTTAATATAGCGCACACAGATTATCCAAGTGCTTGCAAGGGCTATGCCAATCGTTCCTGGTTACAAGTCTTCTTCCAAAACAGTTTTAAACAAGTCAACCTCATCCACAAAATTTCTCATCATCTGTACCTCTTTACCTCTCCTTCCTCATCCAGTCTATCGCCCAACCCCGATGCTCTTTGATCTGCCATGATATAAGTTGCTCTTTTATTTAATTTAAAAACTCCTACGCTTGTCTCACAAACCTTCTCCTGAGCTGCCAACAATTCTCTGTGAACCCATATGCTCAACAACCAACACATCCCATCAGGGGCGCGTGCTAGGGTGGTAAAAGATCGGGGCACGGGGCCCCAATGATCATGGTGATTGCACTTTCAGTATGCCACTTTGTTACAGACCCCCTCACATGTGGTTTGTGCCAATAACAGGTTACTTCTGGTATATACAGCTACCGGAACAAAGGAGAAATCCCCCATCCACCAATCTTATGTTCCTCTATGTACCTACATCTGGTTCCCTGGCAGTGTTATCTGCTGCAGCCCTAACAACTCCCCAAATACGTGTAAGGCTGCGCTCACCGTTGTCTGGATTTAAACAAAGCCAGTGGGTGTTACCATCACTGTGTATACTGGAAAATCATATTGATCAAACCAAGGCCTGTCCTATTAAAGTGTCCACGCTGCAATAAATAGTCCCAACACAGCCCCAGGTTAAATAATGTGACTCCACAGCACCCCAGAAGTAATGTGCCTCACACAGCCCCCAGTAAGTAATGTGCCTCACACACAGCCCCCACAGTAAGAATGTGGCCTCACACAGTCCCCCCAGTAAGTAATGTCCTCACACAGCCCCCCAGTAAGAATGTGCCTCACATCCACCCCCCAGTAGTAAGTGCCTCACACACAGCCCCCCAGTAAATAATGTGCCTCACACAGCCCCCCAGTAAGTGAAGTAATGGCCTCACAAGTCCCCCAGTAAGTATATGTGCCTCACACCAGCAGCCCCCCAGTAAGTAATGTGCCTCACCACACAGCCCACCCAAGGACTAAGTAATGTCCTCACACAGCCCCCCCGTAGTGAATGTGCCTCACAGCCACAGCCCCCCCAGTAGAGTAATGTGCCTTCACACACAGCCCCCCATAGGAATGTGCCACACACAGCCCCAGTAAAATAATGTGCCTCACACAGCCCCCCAGTAAATAATGTGCCTCACCACCCAGCCCCTCACCGCCCAGATTACTCAAATACTAGTGCCCACACAGTCCCCCAGTAAATAATGTCTGCCTCACACACAGTTCCCCCCAGTAAATAATGTGCTCACACAGTTCCCACCCCAGTAAATAAGTGCCTCACACAGTCCCCAGTAATAAAGTGCCTACACACAGCCCACAGGAATAATGTGCCTCACACACAAGCCCATCCAGTAAATAATGTGCCTCACAACAGATTCCCACCACGTAAATAATGTGCCTCCCACACCCAGATCACTCCCCCAGTAATAATGTGCCTCACACAGATCCCCCAGTAAATATGTGCCTCACACACAGCCACCAGGAAATAATGTGCCTCACACAGCCCCCCCCCAGCAACCACCAGGAGTTGCCACCACAGCCCCCCAGGAACATAATGGCCTCACACAGATAAGCCACCAGTAATAATGTTTGCCTCACACACAGCCCCAGTAAATAAGGTGCCTCACACGCCCGCAGTAAATCATTATGCCTACACAGGCCCCCAGTAAATAAGGGCTGCCTACACAGCCTCCCCAGTAAATAATGTGCCCACACAGCCCCCCAGTAAATATGTGCCTACACACCGTCCCCAGTATAATAATGTGGCCTCACACAGCGCCCCCCAGTAAATAATGTGCTCACACAGTCCCCCCCAGTTATAAATAATGTGCCTCACACAGTCTCCCCCAGTAAATAATGTGCCTCACAACAGTGCCCCCGTCAGTAAATAATGTGCCCACACAGCCCCCCCCCCCCAGTAAATAATGTGCCCACACAGCCCCCCGTAATAATGGCCTCACACAGTCCCCAGTAATAATGTGCCTCACACGTCCCCAGTAAATAATGTGCCTCACCAAGAACACCCCCCAGTAAATAATGGCCTCACACAGCTCCCCAGTAAATAATGTGCCTCCACACAGTCCCCCAGTAAATAATGTGCCTCACACCGCCCCCCAGTAAAAATGTGCCTCACACAGTCCCGTCAGTAAATAATGTCCCCACACAGCCCCCCTCCCCAGACAGTAAATAATGTGCCCACACAGGCCCCCCAGTAAATTAATGTGCCTCACACCGTGTCCCCAGTAATCATAATGTGGCCTCACACAGCCCCCAAGTTGAACATATGTGCCTCACACAGCCCCGACTACCAGCCCCCAGGAAATAATGTGCCTCACACAGCCCCCCAGTGAAATAAGTGGGGCTCACACAGTCCCCCAGGAAATAATGTGCCTCACACAGTCCCCCAGTTAAATAATGTGCCTCACACAGTCCCCCACGTAAAAATGGCTCACACAGTCCCCCAGTAAATATGTGCCTCACACAGTCCCGTCAGTAAATAATGTGGCCCCACACAGCCCCCCCCCATAAATAATGTGCCTCACACAGCCCCCAGTAAATAATGTGGCCTCACACAGTCCCCAGAAATAATGGTGCCTCACACAGTCCCCCCAGTATAATGTGCCTCACACAGTCCCCCAGTAAATATTGTGCCTCAACACAGCACCAGGAAATAATGGCCTCACCAGCCCCCAGGAAATAATGTGCCTACACAGCCCCCCAGGAGAATAATGTGCCTCACACAGTACCCCCAGTATAATAATGTGCCTCACACAGTCCCCAGTAAATAATGTGCCTCACACAGTCCTCCAGTAAATAATGTGCCTCACACAGCCCCACAGTAAATAATGTGCCTCACACAGCCCCCAGTAAATAATGTGCCTCACACAGCCCCCCAGTAAATAATGTGCCCCACAGTCCCCCAGTAAATAATGTGCCTCACACAGTCCCCCCAGTAAATAATGTGCCTCACACAGTCCCCCAGTAAATAATGTGCCTCACACAGTCCCCCAGTAAATAATGTGCCTCACACAGTCCCGTCAGTAAATAATGTGCCCCACACAGCCCCCCCCCCCCAGTCATAAGACAGATGTGCCTCACACAGCCCCCCCAGTAAATAATGGGCCTCACTACAGCCCCCCATGTAAATAATGTGCTCACCACACAACCCACCAGTAAATAATGTGCCTCACACAGCCCCCCAGTAAATAATGGGCCTCACACAGCCCCCCAGGAAATAATGTGCCTCACACAGCCCCCCAGTAAATAATGTGCCTCACACAGCCCCCCAGGAAATACTGTGCTCACCAGGCCCCCCAGTAAATAATGTTGCCTCACACAGCCCCATGTAAAATAATGTGCCTCACACAGTCCCCCCGAAAAAATGTGCCCACCCGTCCCCCAGTAAATAATGTGCCCACACAGCGCCCCCCCCATGTAAATAATGTGCCTCACACAGTCCCCCAGGAATAATGTGCCTCACACAGTCCCCCCAGGAAATAATGTGCCGCCACACAGTCCCCCCAGGTAAATATGTGCCTCACACAGTCCTCCAGGTAAAATAATGTGCCTCACACCGACAACCCCACAGAAATAATGTTGCCTCAAAGCAGTACCCCAGTAAAAAAGTTAAAAAAAAGTTTTTTTTTGTGCCTGCACACAGTCCCTCCTCGTAATAATGAGGCCTACACAGCCCCCCAGGAAATAATGTGCCTCACACAGCCCCCCAGGAAATAATGTGCCCCACAATGTTCTCCCCCTTCCCTAGTCCCTATCATGTTTCTCACCTCACAGATGCAGCTCTCTCTCTCTCTTTCTGTGCCCTGCTTTCCCCTGCAGGTCATGTGATCATGACATCATCACAGGTCCTTGAGCCTCTGGAACTCCCGGAGGTAAGGTCCTTGCAGGGGAAAGCAGCGCCTGCACTCGTTCTCATCACGATCTGAGGACACAGATCGTGATGAGAACGAGAGGGAAGGAATCTCTCGGGCAGCGGGGCAGATGATCTGCTGACCCGAGGAGATTCGGGGCACTGGCCAAAAGATCCGGGGCACGAGCCCCGGATCTTTTGACCTAGCGACGCCCCTGCTCCCATCTATGTCATCTGGTAAGCACTAGATGCCAATCTACAGGCTACTTTGCATTCCTATTCTTGTTGGTCTCTGTATAAAAGATGATGGCTGATAACTGGTTCATGTAGCAGCATTCTTTATTTATTTTATCATTTTATCTAATTATTATTATTTTTGGGTGTGCCCTTACAACCTGGACATATTGCTGGATTGGCTATCAAGCAGCAAGTCCAGTAAATTAACGCCCCTAGCTACCAACTATGGCTGTGATTGGCCAAGGGGACACTCCTATCCAATGAAAGCCATGGCTAGTTAACATGCCGGATTTGCTGTTGCCAATCCAGCAAATTACAAAGAATGGCTGGACCATTGTATAAGCACTGTTACATCTTGTGTCACCCTTCCTTCGCATAGATTGTTAGCTCTTCTCAACAGGGCCCTCATTCCTATTGTTTCATATGACTATGTTATTATTCTAATGTCTTATCATATATGTACATCATGATCAGTAAAGCGCCATATAATATGATGGAGCTATATAATAATGTATGAGGTTTTTGGTTAATTAAAACTGGTGGATTAAGACATGGTATGTCACATTCATGTTTCGGTCGTTGGAGTCATTTGTAAATCAAATCAATATGTGTTCATTTAAAACCACTTGCAAAGCATTTAAAACTTAGTGTCACTTTAACCCCTGATCAGCCATCAGTATACTGTATTTATTGATATGGAACAAAAATGATTAGAAAGCTTCAAAAGTTATCAATTAACCATTAAAATAACAAGATATTTTTATGTGGACACCGAGGTACTAAAGTCATGGTCATGATGGGTTAGGACCCATTTATTTTTCACTTGTATTTCAGATAAATTAATTAAGTGCATTATTGCTTATAAAAAGCATAGATTGTAAACTGTCATAGTTTTTAAGCTTTCATTTCAACAGATGGCTATTTTATTGCTCTATAATGTCTTATGTTGTTTATAAAAGAACTCTGATTTGTAAGGTTCTTCTGACTAAAATGATGCCATATAAATAAAGTTTCATTATTATATCAAAGATCAGATATCTAGACATATTTTATTATCGTATATACTCGAGTATAAGCCGACCCGAGTATAAGCCGAGACCCCTAATTTTACCACAAAAAAATGGGAAAACCTATTGACTCGAGTATAAGCCGAGGGTGTAGTATACAGCGAGCTAGCCCCCTGTAGTATACAGCCTGTCCCAAGTAGTATACAATCAGCCTGCCCCCATGAAGTATACAGCCTGCCCCCATGATGTATACAGCCTGCCCCCATGAAGTATACAGCCTGCCCCCAAAAAGTATACAGCCTGCCCCAAAAATATACACCTGCCCTCGTAGGCCTACGAATAATAAAAAAAAACTAATACTCACCCTCCTACGATACTCACCTGTTGGTGCTATTGGCGTCTCCCGTCCTCGGCGGCAGCTCCCGGTCCTCGGCGGCAGCTCCCGGTCCTTGGCGGCGGCTCCCAGTCCTCGGCGGCGGCTCCCGGTCCTCGGCGGCGGCTCCTGGTCCTCGGCGGCAGCTCCCCATCCATTTGCGGCGGCTTCTCTCTTCATCTTATCTCACGTGCCGGCAGTTGCGTCCATGCGACTTGCCGGCGGGTGCACAGTGTGATGCGGCGGTGTCGCCGCTGATGACGTCATCAGTGGCGACACCGCTACATCATATTGTGCGCCCGCCGCAAGTCGCATAGACGCGACTGCCGGCACGGTGAAGATAGAAGAGAGAAGCCGCCGCAAGGATCGGAGCTGCCCGAGGACCAGGAGCCGCCGAGTGAGTAATTTTTTTTTTATTAACTCGTGTTTTTTTTTTTTTTATTAACTCGTGTATGTGCCGAGATGAGGTTTTTCAGCACATTTTTTGTGCTGAAAAACTTCGGCTTTATACACGAGTATATACGTAGGATTCTGAGGATAATTTAATTTTATACAAAAGAGTAGTGATTTATTTAATGCCTTGCACACCAGTTTTCATGATTTATTGGCCCCATTGACGTTTTGAAACAAAGGTCATAGGAGCAGAAGCTAGGTGATATGTTCAATACATCTTTATAGTATAATATTTTATAACAAATCGGCTTACTTCACACAAAAAATTTGGGAATTTTATTGGTGGACAACTTCACATAAGCCACTTTCTTTCCTGAAAATCCAGATGCTGTGACACAAAATTCACACGGGTTCTGATCTTATGTGCTGCATATTACATTGTGTAGAAATTTTATTAGTAAAAATTGAACAATGCATTTTGGGAGCTGAATGCTCCTGTAACGGTCGCACAGACAACAGAACTAAAAGTCTATGAGAAGAGTCCGGACGGAGGAGTCTGTTTACCAGTGGACCCTCTGGACCAGCGCGGGAGATGGTACGAGGCCCGCGGTGGCAGCCAAGGTATAGGATATACAGGAAACAGTCCGAGCCTGGGATGGCAGCAGGAACACAGAGGAACACTGGTAACGCTGGCACGGACTGGAGACACCACTGCACTGGAGCCCTGGAAGGCACAGCAGGAAGTGTATGAGAATGCTGGAGACAGGAGACATGGAGGTGCCTCGAAACGCTGGAAGACAGGAGACACGGAGGCATCTGGAATCGCTGGAAGCAGGAGCGTCTGGGAATGCTGGTGGGCAATCACTTCAACAGGAACCGCTGTGGGAAGCGAGGTGTAAATACCTTGGAAGTTCCATTAGAATGCTGAAAATCCGGCCAGGAAGGAAGGGAGGTGCCAGATTATAAGGGTTGAGCCAGATTAGCGAACTCCAATCAGGAGGACACTGGCCATTTAAGTCCTGAGAAGTCAGCGTGCGCACCCTAGCAGCAGGAGTGCGGCCTGGAAGGCAGGAGGCTTGCGGCTTACACGCCGGGACCCAAAGCACAGCCAGGAGCCAAGAGAGAGAAGTCCGGGCAGGGGGACGGGAACAGCCACAAAGCGGAGCACAGGTGTACCCACGATCCGAGACATGGATCGCGGGAGCACCCATGACTGTACCCCCCCTCCTTTAGGGCCCCTGTTCTCTTTCTTCTTCAACCTCTTCTTTCACCTCCTCCAATTCATCTTGGTGATGGGACACCTGAGGAGGAAAGCAAAAACAGGACAAACCCCATTGAGGTGTTTGGACCTGGCAGAGAACAAGCTGAGGATATCCTCGAGACGTCAGGAGTGTCCTTTGGCCGAGAGATGTACTCTGCTAGCTTGCATAGACTCCTCTGGAAGCAGTACGGTCGGAGGCTGAAGTGGCTCTTAGGAAGCCGGAGCAGCACTGGAAAGCTGCAGAGGCTGGAACGCCTCTTGGAAGGCTGGAACAGCTTTGGGAAGTTGCGGAGGCTGGAGCGGCTCTGGAAAGCCGGAGGCTGGAGAGGCTTATGGGAAAGCCGGAGACTCTGGAGAGGCTTCTGGGAAAGCTGAAGACTCTGGAGAGGATTCTGGGAAAGCCAGAGACTCTGGAGAACTTGAAAGCTGAGGAAGCACGGTGACCTGCTTTTGGAACACCGGAGCCAAGCCATGCTGACATGGAAGCCGGACTTGTAGTTGCTGACAATCAAATAGCTGCTGAGGCATGGAGACAGGCTGGAGTGGCCTGCAGTAGCCGGGAGTCTACCCTCTGTTGGAGCAGGGTGGCAACCCTACTCAGATCCTCTCCCCAAGAAAAAATCAGTTGAGACTGCTGGGCGAGAACATCTATCAACAACTGGTATGAGTACCTTGGAACCTTCCATGATGGGATCCAAGGCCTTGGCGGGGTCCATGGCAGGATCTTGCTGTAAACCGTCGCATAGACAACAGAACTAAAAGTCTCTATGGGAAGAGTCCGGAGGGAGGAGTCTGTGGACCAGTGGACCCTCTGAATCACCCTCTGGGAGATGGCATGGGGCCCGCGATCTGAGACATGGATTGCAGGAGCACTTGTGACAGCTCCCTTTGTTAGATGCAAGATAAAATGCCTAAGGTCACAAAGTGCTCATCTGTTCATTGTTTTTTTATCTTAAACCTAAAAAAGGGAGAAGTATGCACCCAAAAATGAACAGTTCCATTTTAATCAAATTTCTACTTTATCAAGAAACATTGTGGGGGTCATTTACTAAGGGCCCGAATCACGTTTTTCCATCGGGTTTCCCGAATATTACCGTTTTGTGCCGAATTTCCCCGGATTTTTGGCGCACGCGATCGGATTGTGGTGCATCGGCGCCAGGATGCACGCGGCGGAAATCGAGGGGCGTGGTCGAGGGACGGATTTGGAAAAACCCAGGAATAGCTTGGTGAACTCCGACAGACTTTAGCGTAGCAGCGACACCTGGTTGACATCGGGCGCACTACCTTATTGAATTGCCGGAAGACCCGAATCAGCGTCGGAGAACCTGCCGCTGGATCGCGAATGGACCGGGTAAGTAAATCTGCCCCTGTATGTAGTTTATGAAGGCAGCACATAAGATGAGAACTTACATTTTGTCTTGCTGCTCACTGTTCTGTATTGACCCTAGTCCACAGAAGAAGCAACAGCTCCTCCTAAACATAAACTTCCAATACAGTTGTGTCTATGGTGAGCGCCTATGATCCCTACCTATTATACCTCTACTACTGGATACTGGAATATTTTCATGATTGAGCTCAGTATTACAAAACATGGTCAACCCAAAAAGTCTATACCTAGCTTCAGATTGCAAATAACTGTATCATGTGGTCTTCAGGGAATTTTTAATTGATCTTTTAGCCCAATAGGATCCAGAATCTACACAGGGATGAGTATAGTTAACTTTCATAATAAACATATTCTAAAACTGCCACTTGACATACCAACAGTATGTCAGACACACCAGGAATGTTTACTGTACTTTGACTATGAAAAGTTACATTTTAACTTTAGCATGAAGGTTACTTCAAACGCTTCTCTACAATAAAACTCTCGCTCTGGAAATATATCTTGTATATGTATGTACTTGTAAAGTCAATGGGACTTACCTGGCTCAGGAAACGTCCAAGCCTCACACTTAAAGTGTTCACTTGGATCAGAAGGAAGACCAAGACCAGCAAGGTTGCTTGCAGCAATCCGATATTCATAGTATGCCCCTTCTTCTAGGTTTTCCACCTGTGTGCAATGATGAGAAAGACAATAATCTTGTGAACTGACAAAAATAAAGTAAAGCAAAAGTTATACATTACTGAAGAAACTCTCTCAAGTAAAGTATTGCTTGAAAATTCAGTGATTGGTACAATAATATTGTTAGCAATGGGTCATGAGTTTTATAAAGGTAATGAAATTTACTGAGAAAATGTTCTGTAAAACCTGATACTTCAAACAGACTACAGATTTCCTACGGAGCACATTTGAAAACCATCCACATTCAGAGTACAAAGAATGGATTGTCATTATTATTCCCACAATGTTATATAATCATAGGATAATAAATTGGAGATGTCAGCTACAAAATCAAATAAGTCTTCTAATGAAGAACATACTTTTCTTGGTCTTTCACCTCAAGGTGTGTACTGAAAATATGATTCACAACAAATAATTGAGTCCCAAGTATTTAAAGGGATTTTCCCATGAAGAAAATTCTCAAATTTCAATCCCCTAGTAATGTTAACACGATAAATATAATTTTTAACCCTTCACTTCACAATTTTACTCAGTTTTATTGCTGTTTTAGCTCCTTTAATTCCCTAGGCTGGTCAGAGTAAAATTCCAGGGTGTGGGCGGGGATTGTCTAACCAAACACATTTTGATCCATCTAGTTCTGTGTGCTGACAATGCGGTGAGATTGTCAAGGTGGAGGATTATATACACTTTAATTTACCTTCTAGTCATACCACTAGTATCAGAAACATAGAAAAAGAAATGAGACAGACCAGAGATGAGTTGATGAGATCCGTTAGATGCCTATTACCCACAATGACACACTCAGCTCTTCTACATCTCTGCTATTCCACAACACACTTGATATGTTGTGCCTTCCTGGTGTGCCTCTCCAGATAAACAACTTATCTGTCGCTATCATGTAGTTCTTCTTATGCTGCTGCCTCAGGAACTCAGTGGGGGTCATTGACTAAGGGCCCGAATCGCTCTTTTTCATTTTGCGCCAAATTGCCATGGGTTTTTGGCGCACGTGATCGGATTGTGGCACATTGGCGCCGGCATGCATGCGACGTAAATCAGGGGCGTGGCCGTCGGAAAACCCGATGGATTCGGAAAAACCGTCGTATTTAAAAATGTGTCGCTAGACACACGCTTACCTGCACCCAGGATAGGATGGTGAACTCCGGCGAACTTCAGTGCAGCAGCAACACCTGGTGGACATCGGGCGCACTACCTTAGTGAATCGCCAGAAGACCCAAATCCTCGACGGAGAACGCACCGCTGGATCGCGACAGGACCGGGTAAGTAAATGTGCCCCAGTGTCTCTGTATCAGTGTGCATGAGTGAGCTACATCCTGGACTGCAGGGGGGCGGGGCTAGAATGCAAGGAGCAGAGAGAGAAAAACTCAGCTGCACGGCCATCACACAGAAATCCAAGATGGCTTTCCCGATCCTAAATCAGATGTTACGGGGTTTGTGTCTAGGGGAAACTGAAATTGTGCACAGCAGGACTGATAGAGACAGGTTGAAATTATCTGTGAAATGCTGTATTTTTGTTAATAACAATGAACTAGAGAATGTATTATTTTGTTATCCTGAGTACATTTAAGAAACCTGTCTTCGTGGGAATACCCCTTTAAAGAGATTCAATAAATGGATACAAGGAACTTTTACAAACAATACTTTATCGCTGTACCAAACCTGAATAGTTTCCAAAGGTCAAGCCATTTTATTCAATTTATGCATATTAAACAAATATAATTTAATAAACCATCTTGTCATTTGAATAGTCTTTTTTTAAGATCTTAAAGGGAATCTGTCAGCAACAATTATTACAACAAACAACTACCAAAAGTTATGATACCTATGAAGCAGATAAATATTTCCAGATCCTGCCAATTTTAGCAAGTGTAGTGGCATCAGTCAGGAAAATTTAGCAGGAATTTTGTTAGTAAAAATTGGACCATTTGTTTCAGGAGCTGAATTTGAGCCCTAAGGTAGCGTGGTGCTTATCCATGCACAAGGATATATCTTGTTTTATCAACCTTTTTAAAAAAATATGTCTGGTAGATTTGTCTGGTTAGTTCTGATAATGTATGAGACGCTGGAACTAGGCAGGGTTGCCTTCTATCTCTCCTCATATTTGCCCTCGTCATGGAACCACTTCCATGTATGATCAGGGCAAACATGAATATAGAAGGTATTGAAATTGGTCAAAGGAATCATAAATATCAAATATTTTTCTTCCCAACTTAATGACAGAATTACAAAATTATTCTAAATTGTCCCTATATAAAATTAATCTAAATACATCTGAAATATTAAATATTTCTGTACCTAATAAAGAATCTATTGGCTTAAAAGACAAATCCCCCTTTAAATGGAAAAATGTGAATAGTTACTTGGTGATACAGTTAACATCGGATCCAAATAGGTTATTCTTAAATAACTTTATACCTTTAACAAATCAGCAATGAAAGACCTGGACCAATGGACTAAAGGAACTCCATGGTTTGGTAGGTGCTCTATCATAAAAATACCTAAAGAATAAATACCTACATGGTAGCACTTTATCTCCCCAACCATCTCCAATCTTCCCTATTTTGGATAATCCCAAATTTGCACAAGGAAGAGAAGATCGGGATTCAGAGAATGGGCACAATCTGGAAGACTTCATGCTAGGGATTTTATAAAAGACAATGGGGCCCATTTACTTACCTGTCCCTTTGATGCTACCGATCCCGGATGTCCGCAGAAGATTTGGAGCTGCCACGATTCCCTAAGATCATGTGACCAATTTCCTGCATGTGCCGCTTCCCCGCTCAGGTCTGCCGGAGTTCACCATCTTCTTCCCGGTGCTGATCTTGCAGCACCATTTTAAAAGTTCCACAGTTTGTCCGAATCATTTGGGTTGTCTGACAGCCACGGCCCCGATTTGTGTCATATGAATGCCAGCGCTGATACGCCACAATCCGATCACGTGCGCCAAAAACCCCTGTGCAATTCAGGGCAAAACGGAAATATTTGGGAAACCCGACGGAAATGCGTCCGACGGACCTTTAATAAATGTGCCCCAATGTCTTGTGGTCCCTTGAAGAACTTACACAAGAGAAACCTAGTCATCTAGGCTACTGGAGGGCAAAACAATTACACCATTTCTTAAATTCATTACCACCTGCCAGTTAAAACTAACATCATTTGAGGAAAGATGCCTAGGAGAAGGACTTATAGCACAATCTTTTTCAGTAATATTCATGCAGCTATTTGATAGGGAAGATAGAGATAGACCAAGTTTCATAGAGACATTGGGAAGAGATTTGGAGATTGATATAAAAGAACAACAGGAAAATCAAACAATGTGCGAACACGACATAGAATTAGACCCCACACTTTTTCTTCTCCATATTTTAAAAATCCCAATAGAGAGATACAAGATTTGAATTTTAGGCCCCTTAATTAATGCAGCTACAGAGTGTATTTCCTCTAACTGGAAGAGCATTTGTGCTCCCTCATGTAAAGAATGGGTTCTGAGAGTTGTGGAGATAAGAAGGATGGAGGATTTTGTTTTGCTTTTGTTTGTTGTTATATGGAAGGGTAGGGGATTTGTACCGCTAATAAGTGCCGGTGAGTGATTTACATATGCGCTAATTCAACATAATCCATAGTACATAATCTATTATTGCTTTTGTTTGTTGTTATATGGAAGGGTAGGGGATAAGTAGATTATGTACATATGGATTATGTTGATTAAGCATATGTAAATAAGATGCCCAGCACGGCCACATCACAGGAAAAAAGATGCCCAGCACAGCCACCCAACAGGAAAAAAGATGCCCAGAGCAGCCACACAACAGGAAAAAAGATGCCGAGAGATGAGAAGCGAGAATGGTGAGAGGAATCATCATCGGAGCAGCGGGTGCAGGATGATCTGCTAGACCCGAGGAATTCGGGGCACTGGCCAAAACGATCCTGGGGCAAATGAAACGAGCCACCTATCCCATTTTGACTAGCGATGCCCCTGCGCCCCAATCTTATGGTCATCTGGTTGTCACTAGATTGCCCACCAGACAGGTGGCTACTTTGGCATTCCTATTCTTGTTGGCTCTGTATAAAAATGATGCATGATAACTGCTTGTCATGGTGCCAGCATTCTTTAGTTTACATTATTATCATTATTCATCTAATTCTTATTATATGTTTGGGTTGCTCTTTAACAAACAACCTGGACATAGTGCGGACTTTGCTATCAAGCAGCAAGTCAGGTAAATTAACGCCCCCTATCTACCAACTATGGCTGTGATTGGCCAATGGGACAACTCTATCCAATGAAGCATGGCTAGTTAACATGCCGGATTTGCTGTTTGCCAATCCAGCAAATTAAAAAGAATGGCTGGACCATTTGTAATAAGCACTGTTACATCTTGTGTCCCCTTCCTTCCTTCTTAGATTTGTTAGCTCTTCTCACAGGGCCCTCATTCCTATTGTTTCATTCAATATGACTATGTTTATTATTCTAATGCTTATCATATATGTACATCATGATCCAGTAAAGCGCCCATATAATATGATGGAGCTTATATATGGTATGAGGTTTTTTTTGGTTAATTAAACTTGATTAAGATGGTATGTCACATCATGTTTTCGGTCGTTCCGTTGGATCCATTTGTAAAACAAAAATCAATAGGGTTTCGTTTAAAACCACTTGCAAGCATTTAAAACTAGTGTCACTTTAATTACACCCCCTGATCAGCCATCATATACCTGTATTTATTGATATGGAACAACAAAATGATTAAAAGCCTTCAAAGTATTCATTAACCATTAAAGAACAAGTATTTGTTATGTGGAGCAACCACTGCGGTAAACGTAAGTCATGGTCCATGATGGGGTTAGGACTCCATGTTTATTTCTGTCACTTGGTATTTCGATAAAGTAATTAAGATTCATTATTGCTTATAACAAGCATGATTGTAAACTGTCATAGTTTTTAAGCTTCATTCAACAGATGGCATTTTATCTACTCTATAATGTCTTATGTTGTTTTATAAAAGAACCTGATTTGTAAGGGTTCTTCTGACTAAAATGATGCCATATACATAAAGTTTCATTATTATTAATCAAGATCAGATATCTAAACATTTTTCTACCCAGTTAATACTCGAGTTAAGCCGAGCCCGTAGTATAGACCGGTGCGCCCTAATTTTTCTTATAAACCAACAATAAAATGGTGGACAACCTATTGACTCGCGTATAAGCGAGGGTGAGTATACAGCGAGCTAGTCCCCCTTCGTAGAAATACAGCCCTGTCCCAACTGTGGTATAGTCAATCAGCCTGCACCCCCCATTAAGTATACAGCCTGCCCCCATGATGTATACAAGCCTGCCCCCATGAAGTATCCCCTGCCCCCAAAGTAATACAGCCTGCCCCAAAAAGTTACAGCCTGCCCCAAAAAGTATACACCTGCCCTCAGTCTGCCTAGGCGAATATAAAAAAATAACTAATACTCACCCTCCTACGATACTCACCGTTGGTGCTAAGTGGCGTCTCCCGTCCTCGGCGCATCTCCGGTCTGGCGGCAGCTCCCCGGTCCTTGCGGCGGCCTTCCCAGTCCTCGTCGGCGGCTCCCAGTCCTCGGCGGCGGCTCTGGTCCTCGCCGGCAGCTCCCCATCCATTGGGCTGCGCGGCTTCCTCTCCATTCTATCTCACGTGCCGGCAGTTCGTCTGCGACTTGCGGCGGGTGCACAGTGGATGCGGCGGTGTTCTGCGCGCTATGCGTCATCAGTGCGACCCTGCGTACATACATCATTTGTGTCGCCCTCCGCAAGTCGGCATAGAACTCGACTGCCCAGCCAGCGTGAAGATAGAATGAGAGAACGCCGCCAGAAAGGATCGGAGCTGCACCAGAGACCAGAGAGCCGTTCCGATTGAGTAGTAATCTTTTTTTTATTACAATCGTGTTTTTTTTTTTTGTTATAACCGTGTAAGGCTGCCGAGATGAGTTTTTCAGCAACATTTTTCTTTATAGCGAAAACATCGTCTTAATACACGGAGTATATACACGGTATATTCTTTAATTATAATTTTTAATTTTATATACAAAAGCGTAGTGATTTTATTTATGCCTTGCACACGCAGTTTTTCATGATTTTATTGGTACCCGCCATGACACGTTTTGAAACAAAGGTCATCAGGAAGCAGAAGCTAGGTATCATCAATACACTCATTTATAGTATAATATTTGGCTGTAACCAATTCAACTCGGGTTGACTTCACCCACAAACAAAAAATTTGGGAATTTTATTGGTTGACAACTTCACGGATAACGCCACTTCTTTCCTAAAATCCAGATGCTGTGACACAAAATTCACACTGTTCTGATCTTATGGCTGCATATTTACATTGTTGAAATTTTTATTAGTAAAATTGAACAATGCATTTTGGGAGCTGAATTCTCTGTAACGGTCCGCACAGACAAACAGAACTAAATGCTATGGAAGATTCCGGACGAGGAGTCTGTTTCCAGTGGAACCCTCTGACCACAGCGCGGGAGATGGTACGAGGCCGCGGTGGCAGCCAAGGTAATAAAGTATATACCTGAACAGTCCAGGCCTGGGATGGCACAGGAACACGAGGACACCGGTAACGGCTGGGGCACGACTGGAATACAGAGAAAAAAACCACTTGCATCTGTGGCCCTGGAAGTCAAGCAGGAAGTGTATGAGATGCTGGGACCGGAGACATGGAAGGTGCCAGTCGAACCCGCTGTAAGACAGGAACACGGAGGCATCTGGATATCGCTGGAAAGCAGGAGCGTCTGGTGTAATGCTCGTAGGGCAATCACTTCAACAGAACCGCTGTGGGAGCGAGGTGTAAATCCTTGGAAGTTCCATTAGAATGCTGAAATACCTGCCAGGAAGGAAGGGAGTGCTTGAGATTAATAGAGGGTTGAGCCAGATTAGCGAACTCCATCAGGGAGGACCTGCGTGGCCTTTAAGTCGCTGAGAAGCGTCAGCGTGCCGCACCCAGCAGCAGGAGTGCGGCCTGGAAGGCAGGAGGCTTGCGGATACACCCGGGGACCGCAAAGCACAGCATGAGCCCAACGATGAGCAAGAAGTCCGGGAGGGGGACGGGAACGCACAAAAAAGCGGGAGCAGCAGGGTACCACCCGTGACCGTAGAATGGATCGCGGGAGCACCTAACTGTACCCACCCCTACCTTTAGGGCCCGCATGTCTCTTCTTTTTCATAACCTTCTTTCACCTCTCCAATATCTCTTGGTGCTGGACACTGAGGACAGAAGCAAAAAGGACAAACCCATTGAGTGTTTTGACCTGGCAGAGAACAAGCTGAGGATATCCTCGAGTACGTCAGAGTGCCTTTGGCCAGGATGTACTCTGGCTAGACTTGCATAGCCTCTTCTGAAGCAGTTACGGTTGGAGTGAGGGCTGAAGTGGCTCTTAGGAGCCGGAGCAGCACTGAAGCTCAGAGGCTTGGAACGCCTCTTGGAAGGCTGGAACAGCTTGGGAAGTTGCGGAGGCTGGAGCGGCTCTGAAAGCCGAGGCTGAAGGCTTATGGGAACCGGGACTCTGAGAGGCTTCCTGGGAAAGCTAAGACTCTGGAGAGGATTCTTGGAAAGCCAGAGACTCTGGAGACCTGGAAAGCTGAGGAAGCACGGTGACCTGCTTTTGGAAGCACCGGAGCCACGCCATGCTGACATGGAAGCCGGACTTGTATTGCTGACAATCAATACTGCTGAGGCAATGGAGACAGGCTGGATGTGGCCTGCAGTGAGCCGGAGTCTACCCTCTGTTTGGAGCAGTTTGGCAACCCTACCAGAGTCCTCTCCCCACGAAAACGCTTGAGACTGCTGGGTCGAGAAACATCTATCAACACAACACTGGTGTACAAATGAGCTTGGAACCTTCCATGATGGGATCCAAGGCCTTGGCGGGTCCACTGGCAGGATCTTGCTGAAAAACCGTCGCATAGACAACCAGAACTAAACGTCTCCTATGGAAGAGTCGGTGGAGGAGTAGTCTGGTGGACCAGTGCTACCTCGGAATCACCCTCTGGGAGATGGCAATGGGGCCCGCGATCTGAGACATGGATTGCAGGGCACTTGTGGACAGCGTCCCTTTGTTAGTATGCAAGATAAAATGCCTAGGTCACAAAGTGCTCATCTGTTCATTGTTTTTTTTTAATCTTAACCTAAAAAAGGGAGAAATATGCACCACAAAATGACAGTATTCCCATTTTAATCAAATTTTCTACTTTATACAAGAAACATTGTGGGGGTCATTTACTAAGTCCGTAATCACGTTTTCTCCATCGGGTTTCCCGAATATTAGCGTTTTGGTGCTCGCAATTTCCTCCCGGATTTTGGCGCACGCGGTCGATGTGGTGCATCGGCGCCAGGGATGCACGCGGCGGAAATCGAGGGGGCGTGGTCGAGGGACGGATTTGGAAAAACCCAGAATAGCTTGGTGAAATCTCCGACAGACTTTAGGCGAGCCAGGCGACACCTGTTGACATCGGCGCACTACCTACCCTTATTGAATTGCCGAAGACCCGCAATCAGCGTCGGAGAACCTGCCGCTGGATCGCGAATGGACCGGGTAAGTAAATCTGCCCCTGTATGTAGATTTATGAAGGGCAGCACATAAGATGAGAACTTCCTTTTGTCTGGCTGCATCACTGTTCTGTATTGACCCTAGTCCACAGAAGGAAGCACGCTCACTCTCCTAAACCTAAAACTTCCAATACATTTGTGCTATGGTGAGCGCCTATGATCCCTACCTATTATACCTCTACTACTGTGATACTGGATAATTTTCATGATGAGCTCAGTATTCATAAACATGGTCAACCCAAAAGTCTATACCTAGCTTCAGATTGGCAAATAACTGTATATCATGTTGGTCTTGCAGGAATTTTTGATCTTTTAGCCCAATAGATCCAGAATCTACACAGGGATGAGTATGTTAACTTTCATAATAAACATATTCTAAAACTGCCACTTGACCTTCCAACAGTATAGTCAGGACACACGGAATGTTTACTGTACTTTGACTATGACTAAAAGTTCATTTTACACTTTAGCATGAGGTACTTGCAAACGCTTCTCTACAATAAAACTCTCGCTGGAAATATATCTGTATGTGTTATGTACTTGTAAAGTCAATGGGACTTCCCTGGCTCAGGAAACGTCCAAGCCTCACACTTAAATGTGTTCACTCTTGGCATCAGAAGGAACCAGACGCACAAGGTTGGCTTGCAGCAATCCGTTTCATCGTATGCCCCTTCTTCTAGGTTTTCCACACTGTGTGTCATGATGAGACGAGACATACTCTTGTAACTGACAAAAATAAAGTAAAGAACAGAATGTTATACATTACTGAAGAAACTCTCTCAGTAAAGTATTGCTTGAAAATTCAGTGATTGGTACAATAATAATTGTTAGCAATGGGTTCATGATTTATAAAGGTATGACATTTACTGAGAAAATGTTCTGTAAACCTATCTTCAACGATACGTATTTCCTAACGGAGCACTCTTGAAAACATCCACATCAAGACGTAAAAGACAAGAATGGATTGTCATTATTATTCCCACAATGTTAATATAATCATAGGATATAAATTGGAGATGTCAGCTACAAAATCAAATAAGTCTTCTAATGAAGAACATACTTCTTGTCTTTCACCTCAAGGTGTTCTGAAAATTGATTCACAACCAAATAATTGATGTCACCAGTATTTAAAGGGATTGTCCCATGAAGAAAATTCTCAATTTCATCCCTAGTAATGTTACACGATAAATTAATCTATATTAAAAAACCCTTCACTTCACAATTTTACTTCCAGTTTTCAAATTGCTGTTTAAGCTCCTTTAATTCCCTAGGCTGGTCAGAGTAAAATTCCGGGTGTGGGCGGGGATTGTCTAACCAAACACTTTTATCCATCTAGTTGCTGTGGCTGACATGCGGTGAGTATGTCAAGGTGGAGGATTATATACCTTTACATTTCCCTTCTAGTCATACCACTAGTATCAGAAACATAGAAAAAGAAATGAGACAGACCGAAGATGAGTTGATGAGATCCGTTAGATGCCTATTACCCACATGACACACTCCCTCTTCTACATCTCTGCTATTCCACAACACACTTGATTGTTGTGCCTTCCGGGTGTGCCTCTCCAGATAACACAACTTATCTGTCGCTATCATGTGTTCTTCTTATGCTGCTGCCGGCGTGCATGAACTCAGTGGGGGTCTTGACGGACAAGTGCCCGAATCGCTCTTTTTCATTTGCGCCAAATGTGTCCATGGGTTTTTGGCGCACGTGATCGGATTGAGTGCACATTGGCGGCCGGCATGCCTGCGACGTAAATCAGGGGCGTGCCGTCGGAAACCCCGATGGATTCGGAAAAAACCGTCGTATTTAAAAATGTGTCCTAGAACACGCTTTACCTGCAGCCCAGGATTAGGATGGTGAACGTCCGGCAACTTCAGTGAGGCAGCAAACACCTGGTGAACACGGCGCACTACTTAGTGAATCGCCAGAAGACCCAACTCTCGACGGAGAACGCACCGCGAGATCGCGACAGAACCGGTAAGTATATGTGCCCAGTGTCTCTGTATCAGTGTGCATGAGGGCTACATCCTGGACTGCAGGGGGCGGGGCTAGAATGGCAAGGAGCCGAGAGAGAAAAAACTCAGCTGCACGACCATCACACAGAAATCCAAGTGTTGCTTTCCCGATCCTAATACGATGTTACGGGGTTTGTGTCGAGGGGAAACTGAAATTGTGCACACACAGCAGGACTGATAGAGACAGTTGAAATAATCTGTGAATGCTGTATTTTGTTATAATACAATGAACTAGAGATGTATTATTTTGTTATCCTGAGTACATTTAGACACCTGTCTTCGTGGGAATACCCCTTTAAAGGATTCAATAATGGATACAAGGAACTTTTACAAACAATACTTTATCGCTGTACCAACCTTGAATAGTTTCCGCAGGTCAAGCCATTTTATTCAATTTAGCATATTAAACAAATATGTAATTTAATAAACCATCTTGTCATTTGATAGTCTTTTTTTAGAAATTTAAAGGGAATCTGTCATCAACAATTATTACAACCAAAACTACCAAAAGTTAGATACCTATGAAGCAGAAAATATTTCAGATCCCTGCAATTTATCAAGTTTAGTGGCATCAGTCAGGAAAATTTCAGTAGAATTTTTTGTTAGTAAAAATTGGACCATTTGTTTCAGGACTGAATTGAGCCTAAGGTAGCGTGGTGCTTATCCATGCACAAGGATATATCCTTGTTTTATATCAACCTTTTTAAAAAAATAGGTCTGGTAGATTTTGTCTGGTTAGTTCTGATAATGTATGAGACGCTGGAACTAGGCAGGGTTGCCTTCTACTCCTCCTCTATTTGCCCTCGTCATGGACCCACTTCGATGGTAGATCAGGCAAACTGAATTATGAAGGTTTGAAATTGGTCAGGAATCATAAATATCAAATATTTTTTCTTCAACTTAATACAGATTACAAAATTATTCTAAATTGTCCTATATAAAAATTAATCTAAATACCTCTGAAAATTAAATATTTCTGTACCTAATAAAGAATCTATTGGCTTAAAAACAATCCCCTTTAAATGGAAAAATGTGAATGTTACTTTGTGATCAGTTAACCTGATCCAAAGGTTTATTCTTAACTAACTTTATACTTTTAAACAATCAGCATGAAAGACCTGTACCATGACTAAATGGAACTCCATGTTTGGGTAGGTGTGCTCTAATCCATAAAATACCTAAAGACTAAATACCTACATGGTAGCACTTTATCTCCCCAACCATCTCCAATCTGCCCTATTTTGGATAATCCCAAATTTGGCACAGTCGAAAGAAGATCGGGATTCAGAGATGGGCACATCTGGAAGACTTCATGCTAGGGATTTTTATAAAGACAATGGGGCCCATTTACTTACCTTGTCCTTTTGATGCCTACCGATCCCGAGATGTCCGCAGAGATTGTTGAGCTGCCAACGATTCCCTAAGATCATGTGAACCATTTCCTGCATGTGCCGCTTCCTCCGCTCAGGTCTGCCGGAGTTCCATACTTCTTCCCGGTGCTGATCTTGCAGAAACAACCGTTTAAAAGTTAAATTCCACAGTTGTCCGAATCATTTGGGTTGTCTGACGCCACGGCCCCGATTTGTGTCATATGAATGCCAGTGGCGCTGATACGCCATCAATCGCGTCACTTGGCACCAAAAACCCCGTGCATTCAGGCCAAAACGGAATATTTGGGAAACCCGACGGAAATAGCGTCCGACGGACCTTTAATAAATGTGCCCGAATGCTTTGTGGTCCTTGAAGAACTTACACAAGTAGAACCTAGTCATCTACGGCTACTGGAGGGCAAAACAATTACACCAGTTCTTAAATTCATTACCTACCTGCCGAGTTAAACTAACATCATTTGAGGAAAGATTGCCTAGAGAAGACTTATAGCACATCTTTTTAGTAATATTCATGCAGCTTTTTGATAGGGAAATAGAATAGACCAAGTTTCATAGAGACATTGGGAAGAGATTTGGAGATTGATATAAAAGAACACAGGAAAATCAAACAATGTGCGAACACGACTAGATTAGTACCCAACACTTTTTTCTTCTCCATATTTTAAAATCCCAATAAGAGATACCAAGATTTGAATTTTAAGGCCCCCTAATTAAGTCGCGTACAAGTGGATTTCCTCTAAACTGGAGAGCATTTTGCTCCCTTCATTAAAGAATGGTTCTGTGAGAGTTGTGGAGATAGAAGAGGATGGAGGATTTTGTTTTGCTTTTGTTTGTGTTGTTTAGATGAAAGGGTAGGGGATAGGTAGATTTTACATATGATTATGTTGATATCAGCTATGTATACAACTCACCGGCACTTTATAGGGACACCATGCTAGTAACAGAGGCACCCCCTTTTCCTTCCAGAACTGCTCATTTCTTCGTTGGCACATGTTTCTACAGGTGCTGTGAAGCATTCCCTCAGAGATTTTGGTCCCTATTGACTTGATGGCATCACACAGTTGCCGCAGATTTGTCGGCTGCAACAATGCTCAATTGGTACCAAGGGGTCCAAAGAGTGCCAAGAAAATATTCCCCACACCATGACACCACCACCACCAGCCTGAACCGTTGACACAAGGCAGGATGGATCCATGCTTTCATGTTGTTGAAGCCAAATTCTGACCCTACCATCCGAATGTCGCAGCAGAAATCGAGACGCATCCCTACCCTTCCATTACCAACCAACAAAAGCAAAACAAATCCTCCTCCTTCTTACTCCACAACTCTCACGAACCCTTCTAATATGAGGGAGCACAAATGCTCTCCAGTTAGAGATACCTCTGTAGCTGCATTAATTAAGGGCCTAAAATTCAAATCTTGTATCTCTCTATTGGGATTTTAAAATATGGGAAGAAAAATGTGTGGGGTCTAATTCTATGTCGTGTTCGCACATTGTTTGATTTTTCCTGTTGTTCTTTTTATTCATCTCCAAATCTCTTCCCAATGTCTCTATGAACTTGGTCTATCTCTATATCTTCCCTATCAAATAGCTGCATGAATATTACTGAAAAAGATTGTGCTAATTCCTTCTCCTAGGCATCTTTCCCTCAAATGATGTTAGTTTTAACTGCAGGTGGTAATGATTTAAGAATGGTGTAATTGTTTTCCCTCCATAGCCGTAGATGACTAGTTTCTCTGGTGTAAAGTTCTTCAAGGACCACAAGACATTGGGCCATTTATTAAAGGGTCCGTCGGACGCATTTCCGTCGGGTTCCCAAATATTTCCGTTTGGCCCGAATGCACAGGGGTTTTTGGGCGCACGTGATCGGATTGTGGCTATCAGCGCTGGCATTCTATGACACAAATCGGGGGGCCGTGGCGTCAACAACCCAAATGATTCGGACAAACTGTGGATCTTTTAATGGTGTCTGCAGATCAGCACCGGGAAGAAGATGGTGAACTCCGGCAGACCTGAGCGGGAAGCGGCACATGCAGTAAATTGTCACATGATCTTAGGGAATCGGGCAGTCAAATCTTCTGCGGACATCCGGATCGGTAGCATCAAGGGACAGGTAAGTAATCCTGCCCCTTGTCTGTTATAAAATCCCTAGCATGAAGTCTTCCAGATTGTGCCCATTCTCGAATCCCGATCTCTCTTTTCTTGTGCAATTGGGATTATCCAAAATAGGGAAGATTGGAGTATGTTTGGGTGAGATAGTGCTACCATGTGGTATTATTATTCTTTAGGTATTTTTGATGATAGAGCACCTACAAACCATGGAGTTCCTTTGTCCATTGGTCAGGTCTTTCATTTGCTGATTTGTTATAGGTAATAAAGTTTATTAAGAATACCTATTTGGATCCGATGTTAACTGTCACACCAAGTAACTATTCACATTTTTCCATTTAAAGGGGATTTGTCTTTTAAGAAACCAATAGATTCTTTATTAGGTACAGAAATATTTAATATTTCGATGTATTTTAGATTAATTTTATATAGGGACAATTTAGAATAATTTTGTAATTCTGTGTCATTAATGGGAAGAAAATATTTGATTATTATGATTCCTTGACCAATTTCAAACCTTCTATATCATGTTTGCCTGATCATACATGGAAGTGGTTCCATGACGGGCAATAGAGGAGAGCTAGAAGGCAACCCCCTAGTTCCACCGTCTCATACATTATCAAACTACCAGACAAATCTACCAGACCTATTTTTTTAAAAGGTGAAGAACACAATGATCCTTTGCATGGATAACACCCTACCTTAGGCTCAATTCAGCTCCTGAAACAAATGGTCCAATTTTTACTACAAAATCTGCTAATTTTCCTGACTGTGCCACTAACTCTGCTAAAATTGGCAGATCTGGAAATATTTATCTGCTGCTTCATAAGGTATCATAACTTTTGGTAGTTGTTTGTTGTAATAATTGTTGCTGACAGATTCCCTTTAAGATCTTAAAAAAGACTATCAAATGACAAGATGGGTTTATTAAATTATATTTGTTTAAATCGCATAAATTGAATAAAAGGGCTTGACCTTGGAAACTATTCAGGTTGGTACAGCGATAAAGTATTGTTTGTAAAAGTTCCTTGTATCCATTTATTGAATCTCTTTAAAGGGATTCCCACGAAGACAGGTTTCACTAATGTACTCAGGATAACAAAATAATCACATTCTCTAGTTCATGTTATTAACAAAATACAGCATTTCACAGATATTTCAACCTGTCTCTATCAGTCCTGCTGTGCACAATTTCAGTTTCCCCTAACACAAACCCCGTAACATCTGATTTGAATCGGAAAGCCATCTTGATTTCTGTGTGATGGCCGTGCAGCTGAGTTTTTCTCTCTCTGCTCCTTGCATTCTAGCCCCGCCACCCCTGCAGTCCAGGATGGAGCCACCTCATGCACACTGATACAGAGACAACTGGGCACATATTACTTACCAGCCTGTCCTGTCCGCGATCCGCGGTGCGTTCTCCGTCGAGGATTTGGGTCTTCTGGCGGATTCACTAAGAGTGCGCCCGATTCCACCAGGTTTGCTGCTGTCACTGAAGTTTCGCCGGACGTTCACCATCCTATCCTGGGTGCAGGTAAGCGTGGTGTCGAGCGACACATTTTTAATACTGCGGTTTTTTCCGAATCCATCGGGTTTTCCGACGGCCACGCCCCTGATTTACTCGCATGCATGCCGGCGCCAATGTGCCACAATCAAATCACGTGCCCAAAAACCCATGGGCAATTTGCGCCAAACGAAAAGAGCGATTCGGGCCTTTGTCAATGACCCCCACTGAGTTTCCTGAGGCAGCAGCTAAGAAGAACAACTAATGAATAGCACAGATAAGTTGTTTATCTGGAGAGACACCAGGAAGGCAACCACATATCAAGTGGGTTGTGGAATAGCAAGATGTAAGAGCTGAGTGTGTCATTGTGGGTAATGGCATCTAAGGATCTCATCAACTCATCTCGGTCTGTCGCATTTCTTTTTTCTATGTTTCTGATACTATTGGAATGACTAGAAGGTAAATAAAGTGTATATAATCCTCCACTTGAACAATCTCACCGCATGTCAGCACAGACACTAATGATGGATCAAAATGTGTTGGTTACAACTCCATCCGCCCACACCCTGGAATTTTACTCTGACTCAGCCTAGGGGAATTAAAACAGCACTAAAACTGAGTAAATTGTGAAGTGAAGGTTAAAATTATCTTTATCGTGTTAACATTACTAGGGGATTGAATATGTGAGAATTTTCTTCATGGGAAAATCCCTTTAAAATACTTGGGACTAAGTATGTTGTTGTATCAGTTTTCAGTACACACCTTTAGGTGAAAGACCAAGAAAATATGTTCTTCATTAGAAGACTTATTTGATTTTGTAGCTGACTCTCCAATTTATTATCCTATGATTATCTAACATTGTGGGAATAATATGACAATCCATTCTTTTGTACTCTGAATGTGGATGGTTTTCAAATGTGCTCCGTAGGAAATATGTAGTCGTTTTGAAGTATCAGGTTTACAGAACATTTTCTCAGTAAATTCTTACCTTTATAAAACTCATGACCCTTGCTAACAATATTATTGTACCAATCACTGAATTTTCACAAGCATACTTTACTTGAGAGAGTTTCTTCAGTAATGTATAACTTTTGCTTTACTTTATTTTTGTCAGTTCACCAGAGTTATTGTCTCTCTCATCATTGCACACAGGTGGGGAAAACCTAGAAGAAGGGGCATAACTAATGATATATCGGATTGCTGCAACAACCTGCTGGTCTTGGCTTCCTCGATCCAAGTGAACACTTTAAGTGTGAGGCTTGGACTTTTCTGACCAGGTAAGTCCCATTGACTTTACAAGTACATACATATACAAATATATTTCCAAGCGAGAGTTTTATGTAGAGAAGCGTTGAAGTACCTTCATGCTAAAGTTAAAATGTAACTTTTCATAGTCAAGTACAGTAAACTTCCTGGTGTGTCTGACATACTGGTTGGTAGGTCAAGTGGCAGTTTTAAATTGTTTATTATGAAAGTTAACTATACTCACTCCCTGTGTATTCTGGATCCTATTGGCTAAAAGATCAATTAAAATTCCTGACAGACCCATGATACAGTTATTTGCAATCTGAAGCTAGGTATAGACTTTTTGGGTTGAACCATGTTTTGTAATACTGACCTCAATCATGAAAATATTCCAGTATCCATATAGGAAGGTATATAGGTAGGGATCTACCGCTCACCATAGACCAAACTGTATTGGAAGTTTATGTTTAGGAGGAGCTGTTGCTTCTTCTGTGGACTAGGTCAATACGAAACAGTGAGCAGCAAACAAAATGTAAGTTCTCTCATCTTATGTGCGCCTTCAAATCTCATACAGGGCAGATTTACTTACCCCGGCCATTCGCATCCAGCGGCAGGTTCTCCGACGCTGATTCGGGTCTTCCTGCATTCAATAAGGTATAGTGCGCCCGATGTCACCAGGTGTCGCTGCTACGCAAAGTCTGTCGGAGTTCACCAAGCTATTCCTGGGTTTTCCAAATCCGTCCTCGACCACGCCCCTCGTTTCCGCCGCGTGCATCCTGCGCCGATGCACCACAATCCGATCGCTTGCGCCAAAAATCCGGGAAATTCGGCACAAAACGGTAATATTCGGGAACCCGATGAAGAAAACGTGATTCGGCGCCCTTAGTAATGACCCCCAACAATGTTTCTTGTAAAGTAGAATTTGATTAAAATGGAACTGTTCATTTTTGGGTGCATCTTCTCCCTTTTTTAGGTTTAAGATTAAAAAACAATGAACGATGAGCACTTTGTGACCTAGGCTTTTATCTTGCATCTAACAGAGAGCTGTCACAAGTCTCCTGCAATCCATGTCTCAGATCGCGGGCCCATGCCATCTCCCAAGGGTGATTCAGAGTGTCCACTGGTCCACAGACTCCTCCCTCCGTACTCTTCCCATAGAGACTTTTATTCTGTTGTCCTATGCGACTGTTTTACAGCAAGATCCTGCCATGGGACCCCGCCAAGGCCTGGATCCCACATGGAAGGTTCCAAGGTACTCATACCAGTTGTTGATAGATGTTCCTCGCCCAGCAGTCTCAAGACGATTTTTTCTTGGGGAGAGGATCTGAGTAGGGTTGCCACCCTGCTCAACAGAGGTAGACTCCCGTCTACTGCAGGCCACTGCCACCTTGTCTCCATGCCTCAGCAGCTATTTGATTGTCAGCAACTACAAGTCCGGCTTCCATGTCAGCATGGCTGGCTCCGGTGTTTTCCAAAAGCAGGTCACCGTGCTTCCTCCAGCTTTCAGCTCTCCAGAGTCTCTGGCTTTCCACAGAATCCTCTCCAGAGTCTTCAGCTTTCCCGAAACCTCTCCAGAGTCTCCGGCTTTCCCATAAGCCTCTCCGCCTCCGCTTTCCGAGCCGCTCCACCCCGCACTTCCCAACGCGTTCCAGCCTTCCAAGAGGCGTTCCAAGCCTCTGCGCTTCCAGTGCTGCTCCGGCTTCTCAGACCACTCAGCCTCCGACCGTACTGCTTCCGAGGAGTCTATGCAAGCTAGCATAGTACATCTCTCGGCACAGGACACTCTGACGTCTCGGGATATCCCTCAGCTTGTTCTCTGCCAGTCCAAAACCACCTCAATGGTTTTGTCCTGTTTTTGCTTTCCTCCTCAGGTGTCCCATCACCAGATAATTGAGAGGTGAAAGAGAAGGTTGAAGAAGAAAGAACAGGGGCCCCTAAAGGTAGGGGGGGTACGTATGGGTGCTCCCGCGATCCATGTCTCGTTCGGGGTACACCCTGCTCCGCTTTGTGGCTGTTTCCCGTCCCCCTGCCCGGACTTCTCTCTCTCTTGGCTCCTGGCTGTGCTTTGGTTCCCGGCGTGTAGCCTCCGCAAGCCTCCTGCCTTCCAGGCCGCACTCCTGCTGCTAGGTGCGCACAGCTGACTTCTCAGGACTTAACTGCCAGTGTCCTCCTGATTGGAGTTCGCTAATCTGGCTCAACCCTTATAATCTGCACCTCCCTTCCTTCCTGCCGGATTTTCAGCATCTAATGGAACTTCCAAGGATTTTACACCTCGCTTCCCACAGCGTTTCCTGTTGAGTGATTGGCCACCAGCATTCCCAGACGCTCCTGCTTCCAGCGATTCCAGATGCCTCCCTGTCTCCTGTCTTTCCAGCGTTTCGAGCACCTCCATGTCTCCTGTCTCCAGCATTCTCATACACTTCCTGCTGTGCCTCCAGGCTCCAGTGCAGTGGTTGTCTCCAGTCCGTGCCAGCGTTACCGTGTTCCTCTGTTTCCTGCGGCCATCCCAGGCTCGCTGTTTCCTGTATCTATCCTATACCTTGGCTTGCCACCGCGGCCTCGTACATCTCCCGCTGCTGGTCCAGAGGTCCACTGTAAACAGACTCCTCCGTCCGGACTCTTCTCATAGACTTTAGTTCTGTTGGTCTGTGCGACCGTTACAGAGCATTCAGCTCCCAATGCATTGTTCATTTACTATAAAAATTCTACACAATTAATTGCAGCCATAAGATCAGAACCCGTGTGAATTTTGGGTCACAGCATCTGATTTTCAGGAAAAAAGTGGCTTATTGAAGTTGTCCACAATAAATTCCCAAATTTTTTGTGTGGTGAAGTAACCCGAGTTATTGTTACACCTAAATATTATACTATAAATGAGTGTATTGACTATACCCCCCCTAGCTTCTGCTTCCTATGACCTTTTGTTTCAAAACGTCATGGCGGCCAATAAAATCTGAAAAACTGCGTGTGCAAGGCATTAAATAAATCACTACGCTTTTGTAATAAATTAAAATCTTATCTAAGAATATACCGTTATATACTCCTGTATAAGCCGATGTGTTTCGCATAAAAAAAATGTGCTGAAACTCATCTCGGCAGCCATACACGTTAAACTTAAAAAAAAAAATACACGATTGAATAAAAAAAAAATTAATACTCAATCGCGCGGCTTCTGGTCTCTGGCGCTAACTCCCCGATCCTTTCTGGCGGCTTTCTCATTCTATCTTCACGCTGGCTCGGCAGTCGGTCTATGCGACTTGCGGCGGGCGACACACAATGATGATGTACGCGTGGTCGCCACTGATACGTCATCAAGCGCGCGAACACCGCCGCATCCACTGTGCACCCGCCGCAATCGCATACGCACTGCCGGCACGTGAGATGAATGGAGAGAAGCCGCGCAGCGCAATGGATGGGGAGCCTGCCGGCCGAGGACCAGGAGCCGCCGCGAGGACGGGAGCCCCGACGAGGACTGGGAAGGCCGCCTCCAAGGAACCGGGAGCTGCCTGCCAGACCGGATGAGTGCGCCGAGGACGGGAGACGCCACTTAGCACCACGGTGAGTACGTTAGGTGAAGATTAGTTATTTTTTTATATTCGCTAGGCAACTGAGGGCCGATCGTGCTGTATACTTTTTGGGGCAGGCTGTATACTGTTTTGGGGCAGGCTGTATTGCTTTTGGGCAGGCGTATGCTTTGTTTGGGGGCAGTAACTTCTGGGGCAGGCTGTATACTCATGGGGGCAGGCTGTATACTTATGGGGGGTGCGAGGCTGATTGATATACCTAAGTTGGGACAGGGCTGTATTTCTACAAGGGGGACTAGCTCCTGTATACTACACCCTCGGCTTATACGCGCGTCAATAGTTTCTCCCATTTTTTGTTGGTTTATAAAAATAGGGCGCTCCGCTATACCTACTCGGGTCGGCTTATACTCGAGTATTAACTGGTAAAATTAAAATGTTCTAGATATCTGATCTTGATTATAATCGAATGAAACTTTATGTTATATGGCATAGCATTTTTAGTCAGAAGAACCTTACAATCAGGTTCTTTTATAAAACAACATAAGACAGTTATAGAGAGATAAATGCCATCTGTTAATGAAGCTTAAAACTATGACAGTTTACAATCATGCTTGTTTATAAGCAATAATGAACTTAATTACTTTATCGAAATACAGTGAAGAATAAAATGGAGTCCTACCCCATCATGGACCATGTACTTAAGAGGTTACCGCGTCGGTGCCCACATAAAAATATCTTGTTATTTTAATGGTTACATTGATACATTTTGAAGGCTTTCTAATCATGTTTTTGTTCCATATCAATAATACAGGTATATGATGGCTGATCAGGGGGTTAATAGTGACCACTAGTTTTAATGCTTTGCAAGTGGTTTAAACTGAACCACTATTGATTTTTGTTTTACAAATGATCTCACAACGACCGAAAACATGATGTGACATACCATTCTTAATCAAGTTTAATTAACAACCAAAAACCTCATACTCATATATAAGCTCATCATTATATGGCGCTTTACTGATCATGATGTACATATATGATAGCATAGAATAATACCATAGTCACATATGAACAATAGGATGAGGGCCCTGTTGAGGAGCTAACAATCTAAGATATGCGAAGGAGGGACACAGGATGTAACAGTGCTTATATACAATGGTCCAGCCATTCTTTTTAATTTGCTGTGATTGGCAAACAGCAAATCCGGCATGTTAACTAGCCATGCTTCTGGATAGGTGTCCCCTTGGCCAATCACAGCCATAGTTGGTAGATAGGGGTCGTTATATTTACCTGGACTTGCTGTCTTGATAGCAAAGTCTCCACAATATGTCCCAGGTTGTTTTAAGGCAACCCAAACATAAATAAGTAATTAGATGAAAATGAAAAATTAAACTAAAGAATTCTGGCCCTACTGACAGCAGTTATCACATCATCTTTTATACAGAGACCAACAAGACATAGGAATGCAAAGTTAGCCACTGTCGAGATGGCATCTAGGTGCATACCAGATGACCTAAGATTGGGAGCAGGGGCGTCGCTAGGTCAAAATGGGATAGGTCGGCTCGTTATGCCCCGGATCTTTTGGCCAGCTGCCCCGAATCTCCTCGGGTCTAGCAGATTCATCTGCACCCGCTGCTCCGAGATGATTCCTTCCCTCCTTTCTTCAATCACGATCTGTGTCCTCCGATCGTGATGAGAACGAGTGCAGGCGCTGCTTTTCCCCTGAAGGACCTTAGCTCCGGTAGTTCCCAAGGGCTCAAGGACCTGTGAGGATTCATGAATCACATGACCTGGCAGGGGAAGCAGGCACGAAAGAGAGAGAGAGAGCTGCCTCTGTTAGGTGAGAAACATGATAGGGACTAGGAAGGGGAGAACATTGTGGGGCATAACATTATTTCCTGGGGGGCCTGTGTGAGGCACATATTTTCCTGGGGTGCTGTGTGAGTCACATTTATTTACTAGAGGGACTGTGTGAGGCACATTTATTTACTGGGGGACTGTGTGAGGCACATTATTTCCTGGTGGGCTGCGTGGTCACATTATTTACTAGGAGGACTGTGTGATGCACATTATTTTCCTGTGGGGACTGTTTGATAGCAACATTATTTTCCTGGGGGGACCGTGTGAGGCACATTATTTACTGGGGACTGTGTGAGGCACATTATTTTACTGGGGACTGTGTGAGGCAACAAAAAAAAAGTAGATTATGTACATATGGATTATGTTGATTAAGCATATGTAAATACACTCACCGGCCACTTTATTAGGTACACCATGCTAGTAACGGGATGCACCCCCTTTTGCCTTCAGAACTGCCTCAATTCTTCGTGGCATAGTTTCTACAAGGTGCTGGAAGCATTCCTCAGAGATTTTGGTCCATATTGACTTGATGGCATCACACAGTTGCCGCAGATTTGTCGGCTGCAGGCACTCAAATCACCTTTCTTCCCCATACTGATGCTCGGTTTGAACTACAGGAGATTGTCTTGACCATGTCTACATGCCTAAATGCACTGAGTTGACGCCATGTGATTGGCTGATTAGAAATTAAGTGTTAACAAGCAGTTGGACAGGTGTACCTAATAAAGTGGCCGGTGAGTGTATATTAGACATTTGTTAAATAAATTTAAAATTAAAAAATGTGAAAAGCTCACAGCTAAAGTAAAGCTCTCTTGATATCTGGACATCTCTGGATATAGGGTCATGAATCACAGTAAATGAGCTCTAAATATTGCTAAAATATTGAGAATATGCTACTGAGAAAAGATGATCCATAGGGGTGCTGTGTGTTGGATCCCCAGAAATTAATGACTTATCACTAGGAAAGATCACAAAAACCGGTTTAAATGTCAGGGGTCAATGTGTTTTCCACCTAGTTTTCTAGTCAACTGTAATAATGTCATCAATTACAGTAAATATTGTAAAAGTCACCTCTAAGCGCTGTAACTATTGCTTTTTTGCTTAATTCAAGCAATTGCTCTGTTTTAAACCATGAAAGGGAATGTAATGGAATGGAATCAATAATAACATGCTGGTTGTGTGGTACTTCTCTGACTGATCCTGTAATGAGCTTGTAAACAATGAGCCACTAAACAATTATAGCAATTAGAAACAAATGACATTTACACAATCCATTTACTGTGGGCTCTATCACAATGCAATAAATTCTGTCTTATCTGTGTATTTATAGTCTTAATAATGCTAAAATCATCATGACATTCTAGGGAATTGTTCTAGTGCTTACCAAGATTTCATGTATTCTTAGCCCAAGTCAATGTAACAGAATAGGATCACATCTACACTGATGAGTATGATAGTCTACTGACCACTGTCTATTTCCAAGGGGATAATCCAACCACAGAGGTCACCCCCTCTCCAAATCAAGATCTACATTTTATAGACTGAGGATGCATTTTAAGAGAGCGAGTTGGGATGGATAGCTGAGTCTAAAACCAAAAGTTATCCGAATATATGTTCAGTGTATGGCCAGTATGTATTGTGACACTGTGACAACAAAAGGAGTGGATGATCACTATATGTTCCCAATATATATTTTCTCTGGGGAAGCTAGACTGGAAATGGTAAATCCAAACATAACTGGGTTTTCCTGACCTAAAGTACCTTGGTAAGGGTTTCAGTTAATCCTGTTTTTGAGCCTGGATTTTTATGGAATGATAGGCCAGAATGGGGTTTCTGTTAACTCAAGTATTTAAGGCGTTGTAGCTCAGGTCTTCCATGAGCTATAAAGTACAATATAGGGGAGACGTGTGAATAGACAGAGTCTAACTGTCTGTAGTCTCCTATACTGAGATCTGTGTGCCAGTCTACATTCAGTATGTGAGATAAAACACACCATTTTGGTTTATACAGGGAAAATCATGTGTAAAGTTCTAGCACAGCCAAGCGGAACCTTAGAACACGTATGAATGGCCACAGATACAGAAAGAAAATTGGCTTTTTAAAGCAAAATCTTTCAAGGTTTATTCTCCTTATGCAAAATGGCAGCTTCTAATCGGACCATTTGAACAAATTTCATCTGAAATCAACAACAAATCAAATTTCATTTGAATTTATTGGTATGTCCTAATGATATGCTATTCCTGTGCCTAATGCTTTACTATCCTTTATTGGATTATTCTATGGACTCTTGGAACTCACCTATATACGCTTTTTAACCCAATATATGTAATTGTATGTCAACTCTATCTTTTACCTTTTTATATTATGGTATGTAGCAGTCTGCGCTCTTATTATTGTCCCTCATACCCATCCAAAGTTCGGGGGTTGCATAGCAACAGCTGACAACACTTGTTCGGAACTCTGAAGATGGAATCAGGTAAACATGGGTACATTGATGTGATCTGTAGCTGAGCCTGTTCACTTGAGAATATTGTTTTTATCCTACCTGCCTTTTGGGGATTTAGAGGTGTTCTCATCTTCTCCTGAGGAGCGATCTGCAATCTTCTCATTGCATCGCTTCTGGGAGGCTGGATAACTTTGAGTATTTAGGGATTTTAGTGAGTGATCTGATGTTTTAGTTTAGGCCATTTTTATGCATTGAAGTTTTCTAAATGTACGTTGATTTCTCTGATCCCGGGTACTGATTAATTGAGCTGGAAGCATTTTCTAAAACCTCCAGTGCCTGGGTATGTATAAAACAAACGGTGGATAATGGGACAGATTTATCAAGCTGTCTGAAAGTCAAAATATTTCTAGTTGCCCATGGCAACCAATCACAGCTCCCCTTTAAAATATTCATGAGCACTGGTAAAATTAAAGCCGAGCTGTGATTGGTTGCCAAGGGCAACTAGAAATATTCTGACTTTCAGACAGCTTGATAAATCTGCCCTAATGTCTTTTGTATTCCTTAGGAAGGTTCTAGTATGGAACCGAAACTGGACTTGTCACATCTTTCCAGTCGAAATGCTGTAAGATGACTCTGGTTTCCCTGTGGGTTTACCTAATTACAACTGCATTTGGGCTTGTTTTGCTTGCTGATACAGAGCTATGCTAAATATATTATACTAGAGCTGGTTTTATAGTAAAACAGTAAAAACATGAGATGGGTTTGCTTTTATTTAGTGAAGCCCATTCATATTTAGGGGCTTTAAGGATTAATCATACTGGTGCTTCCCCTACCCTGGGGACCCACAAATGTTCTACAGTACACCTTAATATACTAGCATTAACATAAAAATCCTAACAACAATCATTACAACAGGATTCGGATGACCAGTTATTCAGAGGTTGCAAAGTAGCCTTTAACTCTGTCATTGAATATTCAGCTTGTAAGGATACAAAGGGTTTATATTGCTACCCATTTTAAAGTGGAACCCACCCACTTTACTTTACAGGCAATATTGAAGTTCTTTCCATAATTGCTATTGTCTAATATATTCTTGCCAGAAAAACATAAGTAACATACACATTTTCCTTTATAGTGACTAGTATTTGTACAGAATATTCAGCATGAATAACATACTGTAGATTTAATGCCATCTCCAAACTATTGTATTCTTTCCAGGGTTTGGGCATGATAAATGAGTTCTCTTCTATCAGACACAGAATAGGCAGCATGTGCTGACAGCAGTGTCCACAAAACCTGGACAATCAAGAGCATGAAAATTACATCAAAAGAGAAAATTGGACACTACATAAATAAATCCTTACATTTTAGGAAAACAGCAGCTGTTTTTAATTATCTTTCTGTTGTTGTCATAATAATAGTTCTAAAAGGATCTACATTAAGTTATATACTCAAACCCCAACTGGCCCAGGTAGACGTATATTTTTAGGAAAATCTATTGAGGTGGAAATATATTTTGTTAGTAGGCACTCTTTTTTGTTTTTTTTTTTAGATAGAAACACTAACCACGCCATTATAGTGGCAGTTAACCTGCTAGGTAAGTGAGTTAACTTTGCATGTTCACACAGTCTGATCAGCGAACAGTAATCAACCTCACTGACAAAATAGACTCACCCGCAACCCCTGTCACCTGCCTAAAATGCCTTGCAAACCCTATTGGTTATGGACTACTGGTCCACAATCCCTACACTGACTTAGTGCACAGGAAAGAGGACCATACACAGAGGGACAAACAACAGAAGGACAAAAGAGTCAGAACTATTTGCAGTGAAGCACATAATCAAATAACAAGGAGAATGGTCAAATACCAAAGCAGAGGTCAGATACACTCTATAGAAAAGTAATAGCAAACAGAAATAGGGAAAGTTTGTAGGAGACAACATGGTGTAATGGAAGTGAGCAGATAGAAAAGGAGCTCCTGATGCCGCCCTCAGCAGCTGACTAGACCGGCCATACATCATTTAAGCTAACCATCTGTTGAATAGCGCTGAGCTGCAGGGGAACCAGATATGGTTCAATCAGTCCTAATACAGCAGCAACCTTATCCATAGAATGTAACTTAGAAGGTGTTAGATTATGAATATTAAAGTCAAAACTGAGATTGATATAATATGGACACTGACATAGCTTGCCAGCAGATGGACATTGCCTGAAGCCTTGGAGTGGTGTCATAAAAGACTTGGTGATTGATCATGTGTCACCTATGTGCTCTTTCTCAAGGAATATCCTGTACAATCTCCACAGGAAGGGTTTATCCATTAACTTGGGGCATAGATCAAAGGCATCAATTTCCTGGTGGTCAGGAGAGCTGTGTTGTTGCAGGCCTATTTCTATTGACTCAGGAGAGTAATAAGCAAACATCTGTTGTTGAGAGGTGATACAAGGACACTTTCCCATGGGAAGCCCTATTGTGTCAGCTGGGCAATAAATATCATCCCTGGGAGGTCACCCAAGCCATTTGGGACAAAGGCCTGAGGAAAAGTTACCAATTCCAAGTACGAGAGCGCCATCCTGAGGAAGGAGTAAAAGACAACACCAAGGAGGCCAATATCCTATTACCGGAAGCTGATTGGCGACAAGTCATCATGAAGGCCGGAAGATATCCGAGTAGGGGTGGAGTCATGGGCGTCTGTGGGTGTGATTGTGATAGCAGTTGAGCTATATATGTATGACCAAATCTTGAGTATAGAGTTAGTTAGTTATAGTTAGTAGTTAGTATATAATATATAGCCTATAGTCTTGTGTCTGTTAGTCATGTAGTCTTGAGTGTAGTCAGATACTGTGTGTATCTTTAAATCCCAGAATAGGACAGTGAGGAGGCATTTTATCTTGTATTATTTTCTTTTTATATTTTGTCATCTATTATACCTTTTTAATTAAATAAGCCTTTCTCCAAGTTTGGACTCTGCATCTTCAAGGAACAACCCCTAGTTAGAGCAGGTAGAAAGGAATAACCCACAATTTTACAGAAGGCACTGATTTTCCTCTGTGTATTTTGTGTGAACTATGGCTGTTACACTCTCCTTTATAGGGGTATTCCCATGAAGAACAGATAAACATACTCAGGTTAACAAAATAAGACTTCTCTAATTCACTGTAATTAAAAAAATACAGCTTTTCACAGACATAATTCTAACCTACCTCTATCAGTCCTGATGCATACTATTTTGGTAGCCCTGGGATCTGACCGTAAATCTTCTGACTATGGACAGTCAGGGCAGATTTTTCTCATGAATAGCTACTCCTATTTGCACGAAGCAGTATGCCCTCCAGCCCCTTCCCCGCTGCATTACAAGACAAAGTCAGACGCAGACAGTTTGTGCCAGCAAGCAGCATAGTGCAGAGCCTTACTCTACAAACCACAGATAAGATCTTTAGAGCACGGGAAGGAGGCATAGCAGTGTTGTCTGTGTGTGTGTGTTATAGCTGAGATATAGCAGGCTGGATGGAATCATTGTGTTTAATATCCATTTCATGGATCTCAGCATCTCTCATCTTTGATCTGTCTCATCTCTCTTTTTCAATGTGTCAAATACTAGTGAATATTCAGAAGCTAAAGGAAAGTGTAGATAAACCTGTGTCCTGATGATATAAGCACATTGTCAGCACACAGCATCTCATAGCACTAGAGGAATCATGAAGTGTCTGCTAAGAGAATCTTACACTGACCATCACTGAGTTATAGGAGCTAAAACAGCAATAACTATTGTAAAGTAGTGGGTTTAAAATGATCTTTATTGTGTATACATGGCTAGGGGATTAATATTTTAGAAATTTCTTTGGAAAACCCCTTTCATTCTAAGATGGCTTTTGGATTGCTGCCTGTTTCTCTAAAGATAGTAAAGGTAGATGCAGACAAGATACAGAAAATCCACTTGCGATAGAAAAATTTACATAGGTGTTGATTGATTTTTCCATGCAGTGATGTTTCAGTTGTAGAATACACATTTCTACATAGATAGATAGATAGTGTTTTTCCAGGGATTTTTTCGGTTCCAAACGCTCGGAATCAAACCTTTTTGTTATATTTAGGTTTCTTTATTAGCTTAAGTAAAATGTGTTTTGAGCCCGAACTTTATGCATAAAGCACTTTATGTAACTGATGAAGAGCCCAGTTCTGGCTCAAAATGTGTTTTTACTTAAGCTAATAAAAAAAACTAAATATGACAAAAAGGTTTTGTTAACTGGGAGTTAAGGCTACACCCCTCACCTGTAGCAGTTAATTTAAATATTACTTAAATAAAGTTTTTTAACAAGTTAAGTTAGGTTCCAGAATTATTAAATTACACATTGGAGCAAAAGCAGGTGGGAGGAATCTACTATTAGATCTACTTCTGATGTCAGATTCCTCATGGTAGGTTTCCTTTAAAGTTGATTTAAAAGTTCTTTCCATGACAAAGTTTCGGCTTTGTCAAGCCAACACCAAAATGTTGCATGGCATAAAATTCACCTTTAAATCACATTTGGTCCTGTAAAGCTGCCTCCTCCCCTACTTTCATTACTGAGATTCCCTGGCCAGAACCTGTAACCGCTGCCTCAGATTTTTCCATTAGATAGATGGATGATAGTTAGATGATAAATATATGGATGTATGGATAGTGGATCAGCATCACAAAGGTTATACTACATTAGAAAAGACCCCAAGCTTTAAGTGGCATGTATAAATATGTAAAACAAGATGTGTCTTTCTTTGTAACAGATAATATTATATAATTCAATTTACTACAAAATGAAACTGAGAAGTATAAAATTAACCCAGACCCTTGCGATTTATAGTGTATACTATTACAATAATGCATAATTATAGGAAAAATTTGAAAGGATTAAAACCTAAGGAAACCATTCCATTAGCTAAGAGCTGTTGAGGAGATAAAGATTCATCACCAGGAGATGGAGTAAGCTCTAAAATAATTGTGTGAAAGTACTATTAGATCTGCTTTGTCCAAATTACTTGCAGATGTAATTTGTTTCATGAGCGCACAATGGTATATTATCTCATTGAGTTCTGACAGATTGATGACTGTTAAAATCTACTAGTTACAGTATTCCTGGCATATGAACTCGAAATGCATCAGTCTGTCACATAAAAAGAATACCACAATTGTGCTAAATCTCATTAAACTTAAAGTGCTATTTCCATTTGCCTTCAGTCTTATATTGTGCAAAATTACTTCAGGGAATTTATTTGATTCTAAATATGACTGCATGTCTTTATTCCCCATTACTTATACATTACTTATAACACCAACATATCTTCCAGCGCTGTAAACAGAGTATAGGCCCTCAGAACTGTCCTTGTCCCCAATGGAGTTCTCAATATTCCCTATTGAAACACACTCACTGGGGGTAATTTATCATTCGTCCTGTTCCTTATGACAGTTCTGTGTCTATCTTTGGAGCTCTGCTGCTGTCGGATTCATTATAGTGGCTTTGGTCCTTGATAAATCTGCTGGCAGTGCCTTATGTTGTGTCACAGCACATAGAGAGTGGAGTCAATTTGCACCAAAACTTGGGTCTAAATGGGAAGTCACAATTCATGAATTCAGTCCTTTTGTGAAAACCTAGTATATGAAAATAATAAATCTGGTGCAAAGTGATTTTGCACTGGCCTATGTTCATTTGGCGCAATTGAAAACAGCCACAACTGTGACAAAACAATGGCAAACATACACATACTTAATGTGAAACCCAGTGATTTATTTGGGTTCGGTTGACCATTTAATTTTTATGAGGGATTCCTGGCTCTTCTTTGTTCCTTTTGTTCCCTGGGATATGAACTGAAGCCAAAGGAGCCTGGCAATGGCTTTTTTTTCTTTCAGGCAGCCAGAACACATGCATTACCAGCCAAGCCAAGCATTCATGTAAAGAGAGCAAACCACTGAGACACTGTACACTCGCACTTGAAAGATCACTTAACCAACAGGTGGTGTTAACTGGTTATATTAGATGATAATTCTTATTTTAATAGTTTTCAACGCACTATATTTAATAAAAGGTACCATATCCTGCAATGTTTACTTTGGCCAATAACAGACTGATACTTGCTAATTCTCAAGGGGTGTGAATGCAGCAGTCACCTCATTTACAACAAAGGTAAAACAGGCAGGATTACAATAGAAGGTAACACATCTATCACAGACTCCACTTCAAGCCATATGTGATATCACAGATGATCTACACCTCTTATCTGCACATAGCATGCCTGCAATACTATGCATAGACGTTAAAGGGGTATTCCTCCCGAAGACAAGATTGTTAAATATATTCAGGATAACAAAATAACACACTCTCTTATTTACTGTTATTAACATAAATACAGAATTTCCCAGATATAATTCCAACCTATCAGTCCTGGTGTACACAATTTCAGTTGCCCCTGGTTTCCGACCCTGGATATGCTGCCTTTAATGCTGGCAGTCATCTTTTCTGATGCTGTGGAGCTGAGCTCTTCTCTGCTCTCCGCCTCTAGCCTCCATCTTTGCATTCCAAAATGTGCTCACACTCACCCACTTCCTGCCGGCAAACGAGAGGAGAGCTACAAGCTGCAGGCAGATGAAGCCCTCCCCATCCTAAGGCATTGAAATTTGAGAATTTTTTTTATGGGCAAACCTCTCTAATGATGCAGCTCCAGACTATGGCTTCCCATGGGCATGAGGCCATTGTAAAACATATCACTAAATGCTGTTACCAGAGCTCAGGCAAGATGGCTGCTCCAATAATAAATACTATATACTATTATCATATAATGATTTGCAATTTGCCAGTTAAGTTTAGGATAATAAGCAGCCACCGTAATGCAGGTGGGAGGAAACACTACTATAAAAGCAATATAATAATATATAATAGCAATGAAGCCTTTTCTCGTGTCTTGTCCATATGCTGGTACAACCATTTGATGCTCTACTATGAGCCCAGCATAAATTGTAGAAACAGTTCCAGTGTTGCCTAATGATGTACACTCAACTGCCACTTTATTAGGTACACCATGCTAGTAACGGGTTGGACCCGCTTTTGCCTTCAGAACTCCCTCAATTCTTCGTGGCATAGATTCAACAAGGTGCTGGAAGCATTCCTCAGAGATTTTGGTCAATATTGACATGATGGCATCACACAGTTGCCGCAGATTTGTCGGCTGCACATCCATGATGCGAATCTCCCGTTCCACCACATCCCAAAGATGCTCTATTGGATTGAGATCTGGTGACTGTGGAGGCCATTTGAGTACAGTGAACTCATTGTCATGTTCAAGAAACCAGTCTGAGATGATTCCAGCTTTATGACATGGCGCATTATCCTGCTGAAAGTAGCCATCAGATGTTGGGTACATTGTGGTCATAAAGGGATGGACATGGTCAGCAACAATACTCAGGTAGGCTGTGGCGTTGCAACGATGCTCAATTGGTACCAAGGGGCCCAAAGAGTGCCAAGAAAATATTCCCCACACCATGACACCACCACCACCAGCCTGAACCGTTGATACAAGGCAGGATGGATCCATGCTTTCATGTTGTTGACGCCAAATTCTGACCCTACCATCCGAATGTCGCAGCAGAAATCGAGACTCATCAGACCAGGCAACGTTTTTCCAATCTTCTACTGTCCAATTTCGATGAGCTTGTGCAAATTGTAGCCTCAGTTTCCTGTTCTTAGCTGAAAGGAGTGGCACCCGGTGTGGTCTTCTGCTGCTGTAGCCCATCTGCCTCAAAGTTCGACGTATTGTGTGTTCAGAGATGCTCTTCTGCCTACCTTGGTTGTAACAGGTGGCGATTTGAGTCACTGTTGCCTTTCTATCAGCTCGAACCAGTCTGCCCATTCTCCTCTGACCTCTGGCATCAACAAGGCATTTCCGCCCACAGAACTGCCGCTCACTGGATGTTTTTTCTTTTTCGGACCATTCTCTGTAAACCCTAGAGATGGTTGTGCGTGAAAATCCCAGTAGATCAGCAGTTTCTGAAATACTCAGACCAGCCCTTCTGGCACCAACAACCATGCCACGTTCAAAGGCACTCAAATCACCTTTATTCCCCATACTGATGCTCGGTTTGAACTGCAGGAGATTGTCTTGACCATGTCTACATGCCTATATGCTCTGAGTTGCCGCCATGTGATTGGCTGATTAGAAATTAAGTGTTAACGAGCAGTTGGACAAGTGTACCTAATAAAGTGGCTGGTGAGTGTATATTATCATTAAATTATTGAAAGAAAATGTTTAGCTTCTATGTTCTAATGCCATTAAGCAAGTAGAATTTATTTCTTACTTTCTTCATAAATTTTTACCCAATGTTCTGACCCTTTTTTGGCACCATGTAACTATAGAGAATTTCTTATCTGTATTATATTAGGCATGTCTGGCATGTAGTGGATGTACTATATTATAGGTTATTCTCTGATCGTGGACACTGGAGTTACAGGGTGATCTCAGTAGATATTGGAACATGTTTTTTGCACTTTTCTTGATTCCAGCTAAATATTATAAGGCGGCTGCTATAATTTATGTGGAGAGATAAATGGAGGAACAGAGAGAAAAGATCTGTCATTGGTAGTCTCTATTAATCTACTGCAACTTGCAACATGAATACTAATAGTCTAAAGGAGTTGTTTCACTGCTTTGATCTTAGAAAATGTCATTTAAAGCACCTTTTGCATCTTAGAATTTCCTTAAAATCTTCCTGTCATGATGGATATACTATATCCCCAGATTAAGTATGGTGCAGGGATATTATTTATAGCTGACATCTGTGTAGCACAGAATTTACATGAAATCAAATAATTTCATAAAAACATATTTAGCTCCCACCTAGCCTCATGTTCATAGACATTTGGAAATGTGTATATTTGGAAGTCATATTTCCAGACATGTTTTTTTTTCTTCTATTTATGTTACTAAGTGGGGAAGACCTTTGAAGGCCACCATATTGGAGTAGGACTATGACTAAGGTTGATGTAGGTCATTGTACTGTCCACATGAAAATTTTTAACTGACTGGAATAAAATTCATATTGTATCGCACCTCGCTGGATGCTGGATTTGATCTAAGAAACTAAACATTTATGTTCTCCCACTGTCTTCATGCTTTTCCCTTGCACCAGACTATTCAAACCCTCCTGTTGGTGAGCTAACTTTCTCTTTAACGTTCTTGCACCACATTAATTATCCAGCATCGGGCACAGTGATAAACTGGCCAGCCCCCCTGCCCCTGGCCAGCACCCCTGCCCCTGGCCAGCACCCCTGCCTGCCCTGGTCTCTAACAATTCCAACAAAACTGTTGGAAAGAGGGCTTGTTACATGACTCCCCCACTGTGTTACTTTGAGACACTTTTGATCAATCACCCCGATATATGTTAAACACCCAGTAAAAACATTTTTTACCTAAAAAAAAGCACTATAACTTTTACATTTTACAATACTTTTTCCTCAATTATATAAGGCTAAACATGAAAAAATATATACAGAACTTGACTGGGTACACATTATGGAGTATCTGAACTATGTTGGTTTATAATATATAGTAAAACACAGATGCTTCAATCCAGGACTAACCGTATAGATTCTTTCTTGAATTTGTTTACTATTGACTTCATGCCAGTTCAGATGATCAGCCTCTCGCTTATCAATGTAATATCCAGAGATATTAGCTCCTCCGGTATATTTGGGCACCTTCCACCCTAGGGTCATGGATTGGCCATCACAATTCAAAAGAGTGATTCCATAAGGATGTGAAGGAGTTGCTGAAAGGAAAAAGGAAAGGTATTTACTGGTTTGCATAGGTTAGAACAAGTGGCTGCTTTTTTCCCAAATAAGTGTCACACCTAACCATGGGCTCTGTATAACATTGGTGCTAAAATCTGCTGAAGGTCATTGAACAAAGAAGCCATGTTTTTCTAAATTTGTACAATTCCTTTCAATCGGTGTGAAAATATCTATATTTTAATACTTTAAATTATTTTTTTTTCTTAAATAGGTAACCTACAGTCAAAATATACTGTAGTTTGATATGTGCTACATTAAGGTTTTTCATGGACCAGTCTCACAACAGGATAGTTGAGCTGTACATCAGTGGGAATCTCCCTCTGCTTACAAAATAGATTTTTTAAGTGTATGGATATCTACTGAATGTGTTACCATTCACAGACATTAGATCTGTGTAATATAATGTGCCAGAAAGGATCTCTGCATGGGGGGAGAGGGTAGTTCCTATCACAGTCACTAATGATAATTAAACAGTTATTAATAAGGTGCTCACAGTGCTGTCTATATAAAGAAAGTACACACTGTGATAAATATTGTGAAAAAATCTGTTTCTTATGGAAGTCTTCTTCAATAGGCATAAATTAATAAGGCATGCAGCTATCTTTAATAACATATTAAATGGAAAAAAGTCTCTATAAACTATCAAGGGGAAGCAGATGTTAACCTGCTATGAAATAACCCAAAAAGTGACACTTTTGGAGTTATTTATTTTATCTGTGTTTGTTTTAGCTAGTATACGCCTGTCTTTTTTCCATCTGATGCTTTGGTAAATTATCAATCTCACTTTTTCCTTGTGTTAAATAGTTTTTTTTTTTCAGATCTTTTTTGAGACATTTGTTACAAATGTCCCAAAAATCTTGCACAAATGTCTCAAGTCACTTCTTTCCATTTTCCAAGTTTTCTTTAAAGAGGACCTGGCTCCCTAAAAAAACGCACTGCTTACTAAAGTAAGCAGCTCCTAGTACAACCCCATTTTTAGCAGTGTTAAACTGTTAGCTTTATCAGAACCCTCCGATAAAGCTAGCAGACACTGCAGTGCCATAGCCTCAGAATGCCAGACTGAGCTTACAGTAGTTTGGCGTATTCATGAGGGGGTGGTCCAAGGAGGACGGCAGTAGCCATAGGCCGGCGGTGATTGTCAGGCTTCATGGGGCATTCACCCCTGGCCTATGGCATGTGAGGGGCAGTCCGGGGAAGAAGCAGCGCCTCGGACCGCTGTAAGATCGGTCCAACGTTCTAAGGCTATGGCTCTGTAGTGTCTGCCAGCTTTATCGGAGGGTTCTAATAAACCTGCAGTTTAACTCTGCTGAAAATGTAGTTTTTTTAACCAGAAAATGGCGCAAATTTTAGACAATTTGAAATCATAAATGTCATCTGCGACATTGAGCACATCTGAAATAGAAGATAAATGTGTTTTACTGACAAAAAAAAACAAATGTCCAGGCGCAAAAATTGCAATGCACCAGAAAAAGACAGAAATAAGCAGTAAGAAAAATCAAGATAATCAAGATAAATTACCCCATTTATGTAACATATCTCTGTTACAAAATAGCATAATTATTCATTACATTACTACTGGGCAAGACTTCATGTATTTGACTCCATTTAAAACTATTGAAATGTGTGGATATGATCACCAAGTGAGGATTAACTGAAATCTTGTGTTATGAAACCAATTCTACATGATTTAAAGTTGTGGGAAGTAGAAGATTAGTAGAAATTTCAGTGAACTGTACATGTGAACACACTATTTGAAATAACATACCATGTGGTACACCTCCTCCTTAAAGAATAGGAATAAAATTGATATTAAAACACAGCTGTATTGTATGAATTTATCATATATACTTATCTTAAGCTACCCTACCCGGCTATAGCCACTAAATAGTTCTACCATTGTTTTTTTTTAGGTGGACAACATAACAATTTCTGCAACTTTATTTGTTATGTCAATGTTTTTTAAGACAAAAATAGAGTGTGTTTTTTACAGTCACATAGCTGTACACTTTATAGATACATTCGGCAGATAAAAATTGCGGTATCTTGGCAAAAGGGAAACGACTAAAACATAACTTTTATTAATACATAGTTAAAAAGATGTGCCAAAGCCCATGTGTTATACTAAGAGGAAAAAAAGTATTTGTGGTGACTTTAGCACCTGCTGTATTTGTACTGTACTAGACATATACTAAGATTGTCCATGAGTAATTGCATGATTATAGCAAATACTGTAATGAGGATGGTCCCCTGATCATATATATTCCTCTGAAAAATGCATTAAATATCTTATTTTCATAACATTATCATGGGACAGCACTTATGGTATATGCCACTGTCTATTATTACATATATAAATTCTCATTTATCCTTTTTTGCATCAGGAGAACATTTAAAGGACATCTACCACCAGGATGAAGGATTGTAAACTAAGCACACTGACATACTGGTATGTGGCCCTTCCAGCAGGATCTGCTCTTCTTTTAGTTCTTATGCAATGATTTTTACAAAAAAATGCTTTTAAAAGTATACAAATGAGACTGAGGGGCTCTAGTCTCACTAGATGTTAATCAATAAGTAATCTCATATCCTGTGGAAAGGGGATGACTGTATACCATGAGCCAACCCCTTTAAAGTAAACCTACCATGAGGATTCTACTATCAGAAGTAGATCTGATACTAGATCCCTCCTGTCTGCCAATGTCTCTTTCTGTAATTTAATAATCCTATAACCTAATTTATTTAAAAAACTCTCAGTGCCCGACCAGGCTAGTACACGCCCCAGTAGTCTCTGCAGTTAATTTACATATTACTAAAATAACGTTTTTTAAAAAGTTAGGACAGGTTCCAGGATTATTAAATTACAGATTAGGGTAGAGGCAGTCAGGAGGAATCTACAATCAGATCTACTTCTGATCATAGAATCCTAATGGTAGGTTTCCTTTAAGACTGTCTAGTCTAGGTTTATGCTGCACTCACTGAATTCACAAATTCCTTAACATTAACCTTAATATACCTTAATATTAACTTTGAGATTATTTTTAAACCATAACTGTTATTTTTCGCTTTTAGCAATGCTGAAGCTTCTTTTTTTTTAAAGGAAACATGAATGCACAGCCCTATAAATGCTCCCTAAATATCAGCTATAACAAGATATATGAGGGTGATATGTCCAATTTTTATCATTTCATTTTTGGATTCCAAAACCCCTATCTGATCAATGGCAAGCTGCTTTGTGATTTAGAAAGGTCTATAAAAATTGACAGAAAAAAACCTTTATGGACAGGAATCCATTTATGACAGGACACTTACTCAGAGCAGCTTTAACGGTTATGGCTTCAGATTCTTGAGAATTTTCACTGACACCGACAGCATTAACGGCCTTCACACGGAAAATATACTGTTCTCCAGGTGTTAGACCATGAACTACGAATCTGAGGGAAGGAATTTGGTAACATCATCACAAGCCCATTGAACTACTCACTTCTTCCACGGCTTCATTATACTTTGAGTTTGTCAAACATTGTATTAAAATGTGCAGTTTAAATAGAGCTAATTTTTCCAATAACCTCACAAAAACCGTGTCAAACATAGCTTATTTTACATTTTTTAGTAGCGAAACTTCAATGTAAAATTATCAAAGTAAAATTCTGGCATATAGTCAAAAGCTAAGCTGCAAGCCCTTGGCATAAGTGCGAGAGCTAAAGCTAGATCCACCAGCTAAGAGCTAATTACCACAAACTGCCATAGACTATAAAATGATACCATGCTTCTATATTCTCCAGAAAGTGAAGTATTAATTTGTGTAATAAAATATTTCCACATGACCACATCGTAGTGTTGGTTCTGTTTTTTTGTAAAAATGTAAGTTAAAACTTGTTCTAAAAGAACTCATTACACTCTATAGCACATGCAAAAGCTAAATAGCAATGCAGACACCTATATTCTTGGTCTTGGCCCACATATATTAAAGTCCTTGTGCCAGTATTTTGTCTGACTTTACACATTCTTTTTAGTGCCAACTAAAAAGCACATGTATTTATAAAGTGTCTGCAATACATTTATGTCGCAGCTGCACTATGCATGATGCAACACAAAGTTCTGCACTCCCTTTGTTAAAGGTACACCAAAAATAGTGCAAAACCTGGCATGTAGTCAGCCCCATGTTGCTTAGGATATTGTAGGTGACGAAAAGAGAATGTACATAGATATATCTCTGTTATGGTTTAACAGATATCTTTGTGATATCTGGCTGGATGCTATCTGCTCAACTACAAAATAAAATTGAAGTGTTGGTTCATCAAAAACACTATTTATTTCAGACAGTAATTTCTAGGCCTAGCTGGTGTCTTCGCCAGGCTGTCAAGTTGCACCTACTGCATTTACAAACTCGACAAACTCCAACTGATTATTGAAGGAACAGTGATCCCATGACACCTGAACTCTTCTCTTACTTTAACTGTTCTTCACTTCTAAATACCACAGACGACACACTCTTTGGCTTTTTAAGGCCGACTACATGTTGTGTAGGACACAGACTTAGGGATCATTGAAGATTATGGTCTCCAATTATTCCATCTCCCTACAGATACACAGAACTCAATCCATATATTCATCTAAATACTGCTGGATGTACAACTGAATGGAGTTGTAGTGGGCATCACATGCAATGTGCTTTAACTGAGGGACTACCAGCGATAGCTCAGTGTGGAACAAAGCTGTACATGGCAGCCCCATACACAGTGCTGGCACCACAGTGGTTGTGTTTGATCTACAACTATATTCAGATAATGGAACAGGTTCCTCATTCTCGTGATTACTGGTGATACCAAAACATGGGACTCCACCAATAAGCAGAAGTGGATAGGGATAACTACAAAATATGACAGAACCCCTTCAACTAACATGAATTTATAAATGTACAGCTTACCTGTTGTATTTAATAGGTTTGTGATTGCAATGGTCCCAATGGTTAGAGCCGACCACAGATGAGTCTATATAATATCCAATTAATTCCTCCTCTACCTTAGCTCTATCAAACTGTACAACAACTGATGTTCTAGTGTTTCTAGATGCCAATATACGACCAGGAGCAGATGGCACAGCTTTAAAAAAAAGACAAGAATGTAAATGTGTTGTCAGTAAACAAGAGTACATAACAAAGACTGGCAAATAAATCAAGAGATAATAGCAACAAAGCCCTGTGCAGTATATATGCATGTAAAATGGCATCTAATTTCCATATGCAGATACTAATGAAACAGAGGTAATTCATTGTTTGCATCCATTTTTCCATAGTAATAACTATGTGAATAAATATTTCTCAATAGATTTACTTGAAGTCCAATAATGGAGACGACATCAAACAACATGTCACTATAGTAATGGCACTAATAATGTAGATAGCGTAAAAGGAAACATTCAAGAAGTTCTTTACCCAGACGTTCCTGTGCTTGTATTGGCGGGGTGACTTCAGAAGGCTCACTGACACCATGCTTGTTGACAGCGATAACTCTGAAATTGTAAGATTTTCCTTCCACTAAATCAAATACTGCATAGCGTGGTGATCGGACTGGGATCTCAGAATTGACCCTCTGCCAGCTCCCACTGCCAACCATTGTCTGTAAAACAGAAAATATTACTCCTGAGCAAGATGAAAGGTACAGAAGACAAGATCCATGTCAATTGAACCTATTTCATTATTACAATAAACAGGTTTTTTTATTGTATGTTCAGATGGACAAAACAGAATTCTAAAATCTACAGTATGGGCTGAGGTGTAACCTGTTCAAGTTTTGGAGCCCCAATGCAAAAAAATGAGGAAAAGACGCGTTTTGGATCCCCTATGGTTACTGTGCCCATATGTTACGGAATCTCCTACATCTGTATACAGGGTAGTTTTACAGTGAATTATGCCTCAATTGTTGAAAGACTTCTCCAGAACTGCACCAATTTTCTGAAATTCCCTATCCCAGTCTGTTAGACAAACACCCAACCCCCAAAGGTTCAAATGTGCTTTTATACTTATTTATTTTGGCAGGCCTATCGCACTCACTAACTGCATGCAACTTTAACTGTTTAACCAATTCTGGGTACTCCCCCTGTCTGTTATCTGGAAAATACTTCTTTGCTGTGCCACTGACTTTGGACATTGTATATAAGATGGCGGCTGATTGCTGGTTCAAGGAGCAGCATTTTTATTTATAAAATGTATTCATTCCAATCCCTTATAAAATGGCAGGACCATTATACAAGCTCTTATACCCCTCATGCTCATATACCTTACTCCTATTGTTTCATATGACTGTTATTACTCTGTAATGTCTTATATTTTTGTATCCGTTCAACAGAATCTGTATGGCGCTATGTAAATAAAGATTATTATTATTATTATTATTAAGGACCCCTGAACTGGATAATTGAACTTTGCTATAATCACCCTGTTAATCAATGCCCCAAAATAAGAATCAGGATCATATTTTATAAGGGCCAGACTCTGAAAGCCTTCTCTGGTCCAGTACATAGAAGAATTAAGGACAGGAAACTAATTATCATCTCTACCTCTATCTCTATCTCTACCATCATTTCCCTTGATCATTCAGCTTTGCAATGAGATTAGCCTATACAGAGTGTGTAAAGACTAAGTAATTGGAAATATTGGTAGGTTCAATTATATTTTTATTCAGCATACATGTTCCAATAAAAAAAGTGCACAATGCCCTTAGTGTTTAGTCATCAGCTGGCTAGGTGTTAGTAAGAATAGCCTGGCTTGGCCAACGCGTTTCCTGTGCCATCCGACACACTTATTCATGGCTGATATCACGGACGTCTCAAAGTGAGACAGATATTGGGTTAATCTCCATTTTCATCCAGTGAAGCTTCCGTCCTTTCTAGCATTTAATTCACTTTGAGATATCCGTGATATTAGCCATGAATAAGTGTGTCGCATGACACAGGAAACGCGTTGGCCAAGCCAGGTTATTCTTACTAACACCTAGCCAGCTGATGACTAAACACTAAGGGCATTGTGCACTTTTTTTATTGGAACATGTATGCTGAATAAAAATTAAATTTTAATATATCCTTGGACTCGGACGCTGGATTAATTTCTTCCACCGGTTTACAAACGCACATGGTCTGTACGAAATCCAAGACGTCTGACATCCGAAGCCATCACTGGGTGAGCCACAGCAATCTTTTCTTTATACCACTATAGGTTCAATTATCCCTGAGCTGTCAGCGGATAGAGGATAGAAAGCTGATCTACACAAACTGCTTAAATAAGGAAGAAAGGCAGGGGAAGAGACTAGTTATGCTTTAAAAAACTTCAAGACCAATATATCATGTTCAATATGACTTACAAGTCCTTTGGAATTGATTTGTTATTTTCATTGTTGAATACAATATGTACATGTTTTAATAATTTAGAATTGCCTTTTAATCTCCCTAGTAATGGTTACAACAGGAACATAATTCCCCATTTGGGTGCTTAATCTTGGGTAATTTCTCTTGAGTTAAAGGCAGCTTAGCCTTCAGCTGACATCTGACCTCACATTTCCTCTGTATGTGAAATCAGGTATTACATACCACCCATTCAAATGACGGATGCCCATGTACTGTAATATACGCATATGAACTGCTCTCTTTTTCACATGATCCTGTTTTGTATTGTGCACTACCACTGCAGCCAAATGAGACCATAATTGAGCTGTAAAGCGAAACTTATGCACCACTGAAAGATATGTTTTAAAGTAATAAAGTATTGAAACAATATCTCCTGTGAGTGGTGGATACTTTTTGTGGTTCATATTTGATTGGTGGTCTTCGAGGTGATGTTTCCGTGCATCAGAAGATACATGGGTGGGTGAGCTGGACTCTTTTTTTTTGTTTTACTGCTATTCCAGCATATATTCTTTGGACTGGCTGGCAGTTCCATGCTGTACTTGCTGGAATTAGTGGTTTTACTTTGGACCTCTGATTGGCCACAGATGCAGGCCGCTTGTATGGGCCACAAGGGCAATTGACTTTATTGTTTTTAATTTGTAGTTTTTTCATCTTGGTTTCAGGATACTATCGCTACAGGTGCACAGACCAAACAACGAGTGGTTCAGTTATCGTATCAGAATTGGACAGCAAGTTATTTATGAGCTCAATATGACATTTTTCTATTTCATTGTACATTATTCTAATCAATTTTAAAAATATTTTATTTTGTTGGACAACCTATCAAAGAGGTGGAGTCTTATTTTATGGGATAATGACTGTAAACCATAATTCATGTGGAGGGCAAATGACATTAGGAACCTGGCGTTGTATGAGCAGCCCTTCTGTTCTTTTCCATCATTGCATTAACTCAAGAGTCACATTCCCACTACTTAACCAAACTAGAAAACTTCACAAAAAGGTCTTATGTTTCAAGGCTTGCCTTGCATCTAAAGTGTCTTCACTTAAACATCAAAGCTAACTACATTTCCTATCATTATCATAAGACCTACGACTGTCTACAGCGGAAGACCATCTCTAAAAATACACCACAGTAATGGAGTTCCTCTTTTTTATCATGTTGTCATTTACCTTCTCAATGTAATAAACCAGTGGATCTCTGCCACGAGGAACAGGTGGATCCCAGCTGAGAACGACATATGTTTTACTGGTTTCGTGTGCCTGGACATTGGTGGGTGCTCCAGGAATTTTAACTTCACCTAAATGAGAGCCAGTGTTAGAAAAAGAATGGATTTAAGTTTATTCAGCATTGACAACATTTTGAGATCTTTCAACCAAAACAGAATTATTCCAAAAATTGGAATTTAGAACATTTGCAGCTGTGGTTGGATTTTTGGGGGGATTTTTGGGATGGTGCAAATTAAAAAAAGTAAGAAATTATACTGATCCCTAATCCTAAAAAAAAAGATTAATACTCGCTAGGCACAAAAAGTCACAAATTGATCATAAGAAAAAAATGGAAATGAACAAGAAATAGCATATAAAATACTGCTACACAAAATGCTTTTAGGAAGTTACAGGCTGCTATCTACCATTGTATCATGAAGCAGAAAAGTGAATACATCAAATATTGACACTAAAATACCTTCTAGGTCATCCTGATAGATGACAATATCTCGTCCTCCCTCGAGATGGATTGCTGTAACGACAGAATCATTTGCATCACATTATACAACGCTGCTTTCACTCATTATGTTATAATAAACATCACAAACGGGTGTATTGTGTATTAAAGACGTTGGAGGCGTACATTTGTATGTTATGTTGTCTCAGTTCTGTTAACACAAGGACACAAAGGTGTGATGATGTAACTAAATCCCTAGATTAAATAGCATTTTAGCAGCATAAGAACAAAGGCTTTCTGTAGTCTTGCCTTTAGATATAGCCCTTTGATTTATTGACTCAAAGGTATAACAAGGCTTTTTTATGTTCTATTGCGGTGGAATATACTCTGACATCTGTTGTTATATCTCAGTCTTGCGGGAGCTGTGTTCAATATATGTTTCATCTTTCTGCAGTAAGTGGTAATAAAGCAGTATATTGATTAAATGTTCACTATGGCATAAGGATTTCAACACATAAATATGCAAAGGTGTTACAAAGACAGAATCTCATTATAACCTGGATTGTTTCACAAATAGTTTTACTTAAAAAATGCTAATTATACCTATTTATCTATAGTATATAACTATCATTATCCTATTCATGCTCCTATGACTATGATTCTATCTATCATTCCTTTTATCAACTGATCTATATATTATATTTCTATCTTTCAGTCTATTTGCCCAACTGAATATACAGCAGTACAGTAGTTTCAAGCTATCAACACAACAAAATAGCAGATTGATCCAGCATGAAAAATGCTCCAGTAAATAAAATTGTTTTGTCTTCAGAATTTATTAGAAAAATTCTAAACGATCCATAAAACATAACCAGCACAGGTACAGGGTACAGGTAACATCATATAACCTATGCAGTTCCATGATTAAGGCTACATTCACATGACCGTTGGGGGACGCATATACGGCTGCAAGCTTGCGGCCATGTATATGCCCCTATAGGCCGGCAATGAGCTCTGTACGGAGCGGTACAATGCAGCATCCATGCACACCGTACTGTTCCATACCCGGGGGAAAAGATAGGATATGTATCTTATATATTATATCTTTCACAGTATTACGGCACCATGTGCCATGTATCTCTATGGAGAGGGGTGGGGCGAGCAGCGCTCACCCCCTCCTCCTCTTTCGTGCGCTGATGCCTAAGAACATGGAAACATGTAGGTGAGATATTACCTGTACCTGTGCTGGATATGTTATATGGATCGAATGGAATTTTTCAAATAAAGCCTAAAAACAAAACTATTTTAAATAACTGGTGCGTTTTTTGTGCTGGATCGACCTTCTTACTCCAGTCCGAGGAGGGATCTACTGCACATACTGCCACAGAATAATACACTCTGACCACTATACAAGGAACAGAGTTGTCTGCTTCCTGTTATATTCTGTGTTTAGCAGCAGTTATTGGGACTTGGACTCACACTAATTTGTTATTGAGTGAATATTCTTAGAGTTTTTATGCTGAGATCCAAAATGGAAACAACAAAGAGGTTATTTCTAAAAATAGTTTCTTTAAATATACATGTGTGCCACTTTCTTGACATGAAATAAACAATTTTTATGTACAACATTCTTCTATATATAAAAACTTGTGTAATCAAAAAAATAAATAAATAAAGCATAAAATAAATCTCATCTATGTGACGAGATTTTGTGCACCTACTTTGAAGTCGTGATAAATCAGCAGGGTCCAAAGCTGCAACAGCAAAGGAAACCCTTGAAGGTCTACTGATTCCAGCTTTGTTAACAGCCCGGACACGGAAAATGTAAGACCGTCCTTCAAACAGACCAGTTACAGGATATTTGCAGATTTTGACAGGGGAGTCATTGCACTGGATCCAGTTTTCAGTACCAACTTCACATCTATCAGGAAAAATAACATTTCCAACAGTGTTATGGATCTACTCTATATACACAGAAATCCAACAAAATGTATCCGTAATCCGAAAATTAATAGAACAACTATGCAAATTATAAGTGCGTTTATAAGAAGATGTTATTATCATATAATTATAAATGATGTTATAATGTATTTGTACAAGTACGTAGTAGTATAATAGTGTAGAAATAATAGTAAGAAGTCATATCCCAACTGTCAACACGCAATGAAGTCAAGTAGCCCATATACAAAGCTGTTAATGTAGAGGGTGACACAAGAGACAGCAGTGAGTTATACTGTGTCCCCTCCTAGGCTATCTCTACTAACTGGCAGATATACTGGTATGTAATATCTGGGTGTGAGCATAGCACAAATGCCCGGGCCTAAATACTTACTTATCAACAAAGTATCCAATCACAGGAGCTTCACTGGCCGTGTTTGGTGGCTTCCAAGTGACAATAACGTAATCTTTATTTGCGTCATGGCACTCCACATCCATTGGAGCACCTGGTGCCCCTGCCACCAAAGCTGCAGCATCTGCAATTCAAATAGTTAGGCATGAGGCAAAGAATAAAGACTGTGCCAGATAATTGGAACATTTATAAGAGCCCTTAAACCTACAACATGTTCATAGGTTATTCTGTCAATAGGTTATTCTGTCACACGTGCGGCACCGTACCACTCCATACCCGGGAAAAAGATAGGACCTGTCCTATCTTTCCCCGTAATACAGCGCCGTGCGCCATGTATCTCTATGGAGAGGGGCAGGGGTGAGCTGCGCTCACCTCCTCCTCCTCTCCCCGTGCACTGCCGTTGCCCGCTACGGTACGGTACGGGCGGGCAACGGCAGTGTGAATGTAGCCTTAATAAAATCAATCCTTAAAGATTGAATTGATACATGAGTAGTCCTATTTTCTTCTATATTATTATGTTCCATAGTATCTACTTAAATACTGTACATATTTGCACTGTTAAGTCAATTCTAAATGGATAAATTGAGTTTTTGTATAGAAAAGCAACAATAATACTATGCTTGATTTAGATCATGATAGTTAGCGCATGCGCTGATGTATTTCATATCGAACTCTGCAGCAAACCATGTACTAGGGAACTTTCCTTACACCATAAAAGACTCCCTCAAGACTAAATTTTGGTACATATAAATGTCATATTTATAAACACTTTGTAGTCCATATTACTGCAACAAGTAGAAGATAAAATAGATACAGGAGGCGATTACCAGGAAATTTCAAACTTTTGCTGAGTTGTAGAATTATAGCTAACAAACATATTTGTTCTATACACACTTAATAATAGTATTAGTAACTTGGACAAATACCAGCTACAAAGAGAAATCCGCTATGCTGGTTAACTCCTCCTCTGGTGACCATTCTTACAGTATACAATCCTTCATCATCTTTATTCATATGTGTGAATGTCAGGGTTGCACGTCCCTCTCCAAAATGCAGCTGGTGCCACTTGGATTCTTTTATCAGCACATCTGAAAAGGAAATCCAATTGTAAGCAAGTTAAGAGCTATTCTCATGGTGTGAAATGTGCATAGTGAATAATAACACATGAAAAGAAAGCAAACGGTCGTGGCCAGATCATACAAAATACATCATCCTTATGCATCCTGATACTAATGGACAGACGTTATTTCCAATATACTTTATGTTCCGATTTTATATATGGTCATATAGATGTGTCCTTCCTTTCCTCCTGGATAGATGTATTCATATATTTGTTTCACTTTTCAATATCTAGTGATTCTCAATATTAGGTCATGAACTATGTGCCTCAACCCTGTGACTGAGTTAGAAATTGTAGCCTTAAAGGGGTTGCCCACTTTTCAATAAATCTTTACCATTAGACAGGTCTGTGCATGTATATGTACCTGTGTCATTGCCTCCTGTGAGATCTTCAACCTTTCCCTGTTATACACATGCTGCACTTTGCATCTCTACACAACTTCCTGTTTCTCACTCCTTCAGTCTGACTGTCATGGCAGCCTCCAGTGTGTCTATTTTCTCTCCGTCCTTCTCATTGACATACACAGAGAGGTGGGAGGGGGAGCAGCAGGATGAGTCATAATATCCTGCCTCATATCCCTCCTATTTATCAGTATACAGGCATGTAAAAAAAACATCCGAGTGCAGAGTTCACAGAGAGTCAGCACACAGCAATAAAGGAAACATCAGGGATGATGAACCAATTGGTGAGTATTCAGGGATTATTATTGAGGCAATAAAAGCCTTAAGCATGGACAATTAAAAAAAGTATCCAACTCCTTCAATATTGTATTAAATTGGGTTCATGAGAAATTCGGTATGTGTTCTATTCATTTCTATGGGACTTCCAGGGCAGTTACAGTATATGCCAGGAGGCCCATAACAGTGAGTTAACCATTGGTTGAGGATGCTCCTTTCTGTATGGGAAATTTAAGCAGACTTTCACATTCCCATTCAATCACTGGGGTTTGTTGCATAAGAACCAACACTGATCACATGCTTATCTCCTACCCGGTGGCTACATCTTACTCTGCTTGTAGGAAAAGACTCTGAGAAAGAGTCTGAAACTGTCAATATGATAAAAGGTAAAAATACAAGTTTTTTGCAGATTCCACCAAAATTGTGATGAATTTCATAAGTAAATATGTCTCAAAAACTAATATTCATTAATAAATTGCTGTGCTCTGATCCCATCATGATGTCACATCAAAAGTAGTGCTTAGATAGGTAGCTTAAACACAGGGAATAGCTTTAGCTTAATTTTCTATGATCAGGATAATTTTTGCAAAATTTGTAAGTAAAATCAATGTCTCATGACACACCGCACGCCTTAATGTGGACGCCAGACAGCATTCATTTATTTTCTTTTAAGTTGCCGCCAAGTGAAAGGTTTTCCATTGATTATATATGCACAAAGTTCAGCGTAGGACATTTTGATGTTTAAACGTTGATTTATTCAATGTTCAGTCGTCAGAATATTAAATTGGACTTTTAACATTTAATTTGTTCATTGAATTAAAAGTCACTCACCGTCTCTGTACCACTCAGCTTGAGGTCGTAGTCTGCTGATGTCAGGAGTTAAAAGCACAGAGCAAGACAAAGTAACTGTTTCACCTTCTACTCCAAATGTTACACCAAATGTTTCCAGGAATTTCACATCAATATGGGTGAAAGAAATTGCGGCTGTCAGAGGCACTGCAATTACATGAAAGGAATTTTTAGTGATAAAAACATGACAAAAACTATTTATAATCCGGCAAGCACTATAACCCCTGAGCAATTACTATCCTCAAACACTGAGCTTGTCTGATCAAAAGTCTAATTCTAATTCTTCAGGAAACTTGACAGATTAAAGGGATTGTGCCAACGATTTAACATTGTCACCTTTAAATCATCAACGTGACATCAGTCTGATAGAGATGCTTATTAGCAGTAGGCCGAAGCTCTCATACATTATAGCAGCCAAGACTAGTAGCTCACAATTGTGATAGTGAGTGAAGGATGCATATATAGTTATACATCAGAGTTTAACACTGAAGTCAATCTTCCCTGCCTCTGAACATATCCTCCCTTGTGATTGACATCATGTGCAAGACTTCCCTGGACCCAGAACCATAATTACAGTGAAGGGGGTGTCCTTGGGCAAGGAGAGCTTGACTTCAGTGTTAAACTCTTTGCCTCCTTGAATTCATGAATTACATCTCATTTCAAAATTGATTTTCTGGATGATGGCACCACGCCAGATAATGAAAGAAACATCATCTAGAACAGTGATGGCGAACCTTTTGGAGACCATGTGCCCAAATTACAACAAAAACCCACGTATTTATCACAAAGTGCAAACACAGCAATTTAACTCTCTGTTCTACCACAAATTCAACAGAAACAGGATACATCGATAAACTGCCCCTGCCCATACATTCTTACTCTTTCTTAAGTCCGAAGAACCCAAGGGTGCGTTGCTTTAAAATAACGCTGAGAGTAGCATCTACGTTGCCTGTGAATGCAGGTCAATTCTTTGACTCATGTCTGGGTGCCCACATAGCCTGGGTGCCCACAAAGAGGGCCCTGAGTGGCACCTCTGGCACCCGTGCCATAGGTTCGCCACCACTGATCTAGATCTGCAGAGCTGCTTGACAACATACTGCTGGTGGTTTATTAAGTATGATGACAGGTTCCCATTAAGTCAGGGACTGCCTGCATAACAGAGGGGAACATTTATTTGAGAAGGGTACATTTATTTATCAAATAACTGGGGGGCATTTTTCAATTTGCAACATGTTTGCTGTCTTTTTTTTACTTAGGCTCATATAGTGGACTGGGATTATTTTTCAAAACTAAATGTTGCATGAATCAAATATATCACGTACTTCACATATTTGTTAGTTTCTTTAAGTAGTATACTTTTGTTCAAAAGATAAATCTGCATAAGGCCTGTTGCTCATGAGCAAGTTTGCTTTGACAATGTAGTACATGCATGTGCAAGATTTACCAGACAAACCTACAGCAGCATATCAGGATTTGTCCAGGGAAGGACAATCCTCTAATGGTCGCTAACTTTGGAAGAACCATAATACAAATGAATACAAGAACGTTTGATATGGATCTTATCAGAGGAAAGAGGTGCCTCTTTCCCCACTCCCTGGCTGCAAAGATCAAAGTGAAGAAACTGGGGCACATTTACTAAGGGTCCACACGGCGCATTTTCGTCGGGTTTCTCGACTATTTCCGATTTGCGCCACACTTAAGTGGGGTTTTTGGCGCACGCAATCAGATTTTGGCGCAATCGCGATGACTAGCATGTGACACAAAGCGGGGGGGGGGGGGGGGGGGGGGGCGTGGACAATGGACAACCCGACTGATTTGGACTAAGCGCAGGATTTACAATTCAAGTTGTGTTGCAAGACAATGCACTCACATACACAGGGAAGAAGAAGGTGAACTCCGGCGGACCTCAGCAGGGAAGAGACACATGCAGGAAAATGGACGCATCCCCATTGGAGAACGCACCTTGGGGATCGCGACAGAACCGGGTAAGTGAATCTGCCCCACTGTGTTACTCCTCATTTACACACACTTGATTACTGGTTTATTCAAAGCTTGTTGACAGGTGAAATATACTTGCACCGCTGGTTCCTCTAGTGGTTGGCAACACAGAAGGGCAGATTATATAATACAATCTTCCAGATTGTCTCAGAAAGAGAATCAAGAGAATCTGCATATCATATGAGACTTTTATTGAGGACACAGCAGTGAGTAAAATTGGGCTTTGTTCACAGTTTGTGCAACACCCTAACTCAGTCTGAGCGCCCCCTGACTGCTGTACATTGATGTGATTTGAAGTTATTTGGCCCCAATTTAAAATCGGATCAATGTCCAGGATAATCAACAACTATATGTACCATCATGCATAACAGTATAGACTTTATCATGACAATGTGTTCTTGTAGAATAAGTTAAATAAAAGAGTTACTTACAATGTGGCATGTATCCAGGGTGCAGAGGTTCATCTTCTGAACGGTATCCTATAAATGGTCATAATAAATATCATTTCATACTATATTTTCATACCATTTCATATAAAACATTATTCATTCTTGCTTCTGTGCTTTTCAATCAGTGTATGAAAATAACAAATAGATCTAGGTATTAGGTCCTATCTCCTCCATCCAGTTCCAAAATGTCAAAATTTTGATTTGTACTGTTTGAAATGGTGGCAAAAATTTCCGATGTCATGGTGGGTTTAACTGGCCAGTCCTGGAAAGCATCTTGTATCATCTCCTTGTATATTACATCTCAAAGATAATTTACAAATAGAGTTTACAAAACAGTTTATGAAGTCCAACTTTTTTCGATTTGACTACAGGTGTCAATACATTGTATCACTGTATCACAGAGTCAGACATGAAGGACTGTCAATCATCGATAGGACCACCTACATGACAACCTATCAATCAGCTAGCTCTCATCTTCCTGCTCTATAACATGCTGTATTACTTATCCCCACTTCCCCGTTGATAGCCCTGGCTGGTCCTTCTACTCTATTTACAGATCTCAGCTGAGGCTAGTAGGGACATCCTGTACATGATTCGCCTCAGCAATGATATGCTCTGCGTGCCATAGCCACCTCTAGGACCTGTGATTGGCTGCAGTGTTTACCAGGCATAAATGGAGGATCCCAGCTGTCAGCCAACACATGTACACAGAATTGCATTCCCCACTAGAGGAGATGGAAAAAAGGTGAGCAAAATTACTTTCTGTGCACGGTCCAATCATTTCCCAGCATCAAACATTGTCTCTATTGATAAGGTAAATGATGAGACCCAGATGTCAATTTATTTATATATTTGTGGTAGTAATAAAAATGGAACTGCATAATTTATAAGGGAGATTCTTTAAAGGGAACCTGTCATCAGAATATGACTTTTAAACCTGATGACAGGGTCAAATAGCCATCGGTATAAAGATTGCAATAATGCCTTTATAGTCCAACTTCACTGTTCCTGTAAGTTATAATAGTATATAAAAGGTTATCTGGCTCCCTGCTAGCAACCCCCAGCGAGTCTTGGGAGTGTCAGTAAATTGTCACATACAGTATATCAGTTGAAGATTATTCTGCCCCCATTATTTGCTTGGACTCTACATAAGGTTATTGACAGTAGTACCTATATTCCATGGAGATGCATAAAACACTTCACTTACTTTTCACAATCACAGCCGCATTGGTAGATGACTGTCCATGGACATTTCTGGCCACTGCCGTGTATGTAGCAGTGTCATTGGTATTAGTTCTAAAGAGAACATAAAATAACATTATTGAAAATACAAAATGACTTGAAGTTAAATCTGTACCTGATTTAAAATCTCTATGAGCATTTGAGATTTCAGAAGTACAATAGCACGTCTAAAGATGAATATTTATAGGACATGGTCATACTTATGTAAAAATCTAACAATTATATACCATGAACTTATTATTAGGAAACAAAAACTCAATAAAAGCAAATCAATGTTACAAAGTTCTCTTTGTGGATAACAAATGCAATTCGTAAGCACACCACTAGATGGCAGTGCATGGAAGAGAATAGGCAAAAGATTTGATACTGGATGAGTTTTTGAACAGAATTAAAGGTTTGCTTTTATCTTCTCCCCTAGCAACACCAACAATTTAAGCTCCACCATTATAATAACCTATACAATGGGTTCTGTTTTATGGAAAATATTGTATATTATTTATTATAGATCAGTGTAGCAGAGCGAATGCTGGGGATTGAAACAAAAAAAACATTATTGCAATTTTTTTTAATTAATTCTTTTTAATGCCATTGGTGACTTCTGGAGCCACGTAAGTCCCTAATACAAATCAAGAACCAAAGAAAGTAAGGACATCCCACATTTTCTTAAAAATACAGTGAGACCAAAATGTACACTAAATATATCCTTTTGTGTTAATATTGTGTATTATGTCTGATGGCTATGATGCTTGTATTTCAATATGTTTACTGAAACACAGCTGAAGGAGTGTATAGATGGGAAGGCTTGGACTGACATTTATACTTAAATGTGATGTTCTCATCTTGGCGCCCTAAGTATTTTCCAGCGAGTGCCCTGTACATACAGACAAATGTCACCAGGGAAGAGCTCCCTAACACAGTACATTCAAGACCACAGCCAAGAAATTCCAAGCTGTTTTAGGTATCGACAGATCAGTTTGCAGACAGCTCAGCAACACGGTATGAACAGCTGAGGAGCTGGACAGAGACGCTAGTAACTTAGGGATCAAGACAAAAAATTAACAAGTGCTTCTACCCTCAAGATCCATTCACATAGTGAATGGAACATTAGACCGACTTCAATGGGGTACAATCTCTATTCTACACATAATATGTACATTGATGGAAGGTGATCTCCTGTGTTGGGGTCCAAAAGTATTTAAATTAGGAAGGAGAAAAGGGCAGATTATATTTTGGGGTGAAGAAGTGCACTACGGAGGCTGGATAAGGAGTTACAAATGAATAGTTTGGGCACCAACTTGAATGTGTTTGAATGTATATAAATGTTAGTTTATACACCTGGGGACTAATAATCCACTATACATTTCCAAGGAAAAGTGAAACTAGGAATGAGTCTCCTGTCGAGGGTGTGATTTGGATAGTAACATCTTTTTTATAGACAAATTTTTATTGAAAAATATGCACACAATAAAATATACTAGTCATCACAATCAAAATGTCATGACATTCACAAGACATGCATGCAGATTTACATGCAAATGTAATGACATTGTTCACAGGGTGTTAATGTGAAGATACAATGATTGATACATGCAAGGATGACCACATTTCAACTAATAACTCAGTAGAGTACACAGAGCTATCAACTGAGGTTATATGCAAGATCCTTCTATCTGCTAGTACCTAAATAAAGAGGTGGAGGGGTATGTCAGGAGCTCAGCTCATGCCGGTCTAGTACCATGGGGGAATATTACAATAATTCATCTACCGATACCGGTCACAATATCATCTAGAGAATATGACGTGAATGGGGACTCACTACATCTTTTACATACCTTATCAAATTTTGGAGGGTAGCCCCTAAGCTTATAGATCACTTGTTCATATGAGACTATCTGACTCACCAATCTCTGCCATTGTGAAAAGGGAAGGACTAGAGTCGCCCCTTCCAGTATAGCGCAATGTCTCACAATGTCTCACGGTTAAAGAATTTTTCATAGTTAGTCCAGCTCTCCTCATCCATAACCCCGAACAGGCATGCCAGGGGGGGTTCTATGGACAGGTCTCATTATAAGAAGTAACGGTAGATCACAGAGTCCCAGAACGTTTCTAAACATGAACAAGCCCAATGCATAACTCAGAAATCTGCCATTGTGTGTGCACAGCGTAGACATTGGGGTGATGACAGTCTAACCATTTTATGTAGACACAATGGTGTTAAACAGCTCTAGTGAATGATATATAACTGTGTCATTTTATTGTTGACAGCAGGTGAGACATGAAAGTGTGACTCTAGAACATCTACGATTATATCATCATCAAGTTCTGGGATTAAACTCTTCCTTATTTGGAGGACTTGTAGCTGCTGTCTAGTAGATTTGGATAATAAAATCTATTGCCACATGGAGAGGAATTTCCAATTGGCAAAACATATAGTTGTTAATACTCCTGATCTTAGGCACCTATAAGCCGCATGGATGACTTTATAATCAAGAGGCTAATATTTCCCCATTGAACTGTTTCTTATTTGTAGCTCTTCTGGCAATTGAAATGACAAACTACACAGGCTTTACATGCAGAATTCGCATCATTTACATCACATACAGATATCAGGCAAGATGGCAGCTCCCATAATAGTCTATAGGCTTGGCTTTCTATCTAAGAAGTCCACACTATCCTTTAATTGACCATATGCCTTCTACTAGAAATGTTATTAAAAACTTGGAATATGTGATTTTATATGTGAATATAGAACTAACCTCACATATACGCTTTTGGTAACTAGACAACTTCATATATGACCTCACTGTGTTTTCAGGGCATAGTCCTAGAAAGCAGCTGAAGAACTGCAGCAGAATTTTTATAGAATCAGGAAGCTAGCGTGCCATCCTCAGCTGGCGCTACTTCACAAAGGGATTGACCTGGATCATGATGGCTTTCCCTTCTCATAAATGTGTAATGAGGATTCTGTGTTTCATCAGCCAGTGTACTATACCCTGCTTTTCTTACCATAAAATGGTAAATAACTTTAGTGTCATTGTGGCATTCCACCAAGAGGAAATCTACTCCCAGATTTAATATAATGGTCATAGTAAAAAGAGTCTTTAAATGTCTTGGCTCGCCCAAGAGTAAATTGTTTTCAACACATATATATTCATAGCCAGTGTAGGCTACTGTTCTTCAAAAACATTATCTAACAAAATCTGCTTAGACCTCTTTAGATTGTAGTATTCTCTACAACCACATACCTAGTAAGTGTGCTCAGTGAAAAGCCATTAGGGAATTGTAAAAAAAAACATAGGCCCACATGTATTTTAAAAATAGTGTAAACTTTACTATGTGCAGTTTGCCTGTGAAGTGTACAGTGTGCAACAGATTCATGAATTGAGGTGCACGTTCTTAAAGAATCTGGTGCCCCCTGCACTGCTCTGGTTCATGCTGCAGGATTGTGGCGCACGTTGGGTAGAATTATGGTGCACGGTTAAACTAAGCAGTAACCCCTTTGGTCCAAAACTGGCTCAGACACTTCATAAATGCACGTGCAAGCAGTTTACATGTTCTTTCTAGTCCACAGTCAGGCAGAAAACAGACACAAACACTTTAATAAATGTGGACCACGTATGTAATATACAGGCAGTATGTAAGTCAGAACTCTATATTTGTAACCCCAGTGGAAAATTTTTTTGGCCTCTGTGACAATTGCATTTTTAAGATGGTGGGTTGTCATAAAAACCAGGATTAACAATAAAGCTTAACTGAAGACACCTTTGATAATTGTTATCACCGTTTATTGTAGCCTAAGCCAAGTTTGTAACTAGGGGTCGTCTGTAAGTCGGGTATTCTTAAGTAGGGGACCGCCTGTAAAGCTGTTTTCTGGGCTATTTGGATAGAAGTAATTGCTAGTAAATGGAAGTTTTCCAAGGACAGTGAGGGAGATTCATAGAAAATCCAAGAAGTTTGCCAAAGAATAAAAAAGCTGGATAGGGACTTTTTACTATTACCAGGTAAAAGAATATTGCTGGTATACCTTTCTAATTGGCTCATTTCTTTGTGTGTATAAGTATATTATTATCATCGAGTGTCATATAATTTTATTACCATAATCACTGTACATTTGATATTAGTGTCATGTTTTAATAAATATAGCAAAGGCAGCTATTACACTGGTGTCTGGCTCATGCAAGGAAATGAATCATTTTACTAACTGTACATATCACTCTCAATCACCTCTGCCAAGAACTTACAAAAAGACAAACCAATAATTCTGTACTTGACATTGCCAAAAAGTTATGTGGTAAATGCTAGTGTAAGATTAGAATGTGCATGCATGAAAAAATGTCACATGGACCTCTCCGTTTTCACCATTTCACCCCTATACAGGGATGTGTTACTGAGAGATTGCATGGACACTTCCTCTTGTGGTGGTCCCAGTGAGGAAAACAGCTGGCCAAGCAGGCACAGAGACATTGGTGCCTGATACTGAAGGGTCAGGCAAGCAAATACTCAGGAACAGTCAGTAGTCAGGACCGGCAGGGAAAAAGCCAGCAGATAACAGACAGGGTCATGGCAGGCAGCAAAGGATCAGTAATAGGTCAAGGTTGTGTACCTTTTCTCAGACACTGGAGTACAGGGCATACTGTTCAATATAGACCCAGGTGAGCTCTGGTATGCTGGAACACACATTTCTTTGCACACCCCAATCCTTTATTACCAGTGCTGGCTCGAGGTTTTAGTAGGCCCCCGGGCGACAGCCTTAGTGGGCCTCCCTCCAGTAGTCACACTGTCTCTGCCCTACATAGCCACACTGTTCTTCCTTACATAGCCACATTGCCCCCCTACCCCTGTAGCCACACTGCCCCCCTCCCACTGTAGCCATACTGACCCCTTCCACTGTAGCCACACTCCCCCCACCCCCTGTAGCCACACTCTCCCCACCCCCTGTAGCCACACTGCCCCCTACCCCTGTAGCCACACTGCCCCCTCCCTCTCCAGATACACTGCCCCTTCCCCCTGTAGCTACACTGCCCCTTCAGCTAGACTTCTCCCCACCCCCTGCAGCTACACTGCCCCTCCCTGTAGCTACACTGCCGCCTCCCTCTCCAGTTACACTGCCCCCCTCCCGCTGTAGCCACACTGACCCCCGTCCAGGAAAGAAAATAAACTCACCTTTCCTCGTTCCCCCAGGGCCGCGCCTGCAGCCGCTGTCTTTCTTCGCCATATGCCTGCCGTATACGCCGGCCCTGAAGCCGTCACACGTGATCCGATGACATCATCATGTGCGCCAGCTTCAGAGCCGTCGCATAAAGTGCGGAGCGCTGTTTCGGGGGAACGAGGAAAGGTGAGTTTTGGATTCTGCCTCTATGCTGCTCTCCCGACGAGCCATGCATAAAGGCAGAGAATTACACAAGCCGAAAGGTAATCATTTGGACCAGTGTCTTGAAGTGACACTGGTACTATTGATCTGGGGGCCTGAGTGGGCCCCTCCAGCACCCTTGGGCCCTGGCACTTGCCCGGGTTAGTCAGGTGCTGGTGCGGGGCCTGTTTAATACTTTGCTGATTTAGTATTCTTTATGTAATATACCTTATATTATACCTTATATAACTTCTATGCATAAAATGTATGTATTCCTGTGTATAAGAGCAGCAGTTTGATGCAGAGTTCGGCTCATCTTGTACTTTTTGATCAACAGAAGATCGCTTATGCCCTCTGTAGGTTTCCTTCAAGTACAATACCAGTCATGCGATTACTACAACATCCACTATAATGCAAAGAATTACTGACAAACATTACTTACCTGTATATTTCCAAGCTATTTACTCCATATTTGCTTTCAATTCTGTACTTTCCTGGTTCACTTGCTGGGCTAATCAAAGTTTCATTCTTATACCTAATGAAAAGAGTAGATTCATTTCAGTAAAGTCAATAGTATCATAATCACAGCCAAGTTAATTTTACACGGTCTCAGGGTGCTTTGACATCGCTTGGCATAGAATAAGCTGCTTTTGTACTGCATTGCAACAAACAATTTAATTATAGATAATAGCTAGTTCACAAGAGGCGGTGTCACCTTTTTACATGTATCAGAATTGAATGTAAAGATAACACGATGTATGTGGCCTGAACTTCCAACAGTGCGAAAATAAATGAAATGGAAAATGAATATTCAATTTACTTTTCAAGCATTTTTATCATTAGGGTTTTGGAAATCAAGAAAGGGGTTAGTTACAGCAGTGAAATGAAATTTATAACTAAAGAACTGTAGATTTTAAATTAAAGGAACAAGGTTGCATTTCCTCTCATCATTAGGAGAAGAGCCCCCCTATATTGACCAGAGTTGAGATAATATTGTTGAGACAATGTGATCCACCTTCTGTCAGAAATTGCTGAATTGCTCTGAATGGGATCAGGTTTTGGGCTTCTGTGCTTGAAAACCACATCCATGCCTGCCTTTGACTAAGGCAGCTGGCTTTCAGGATCTTTTTCTTAGGAAAAGCTGGGTTTCAGTTTGAGTTCAGTTTATGTGCAGCTATGGCTTGACTAATGGACAGCTGAATCAGTCAGCTGCTGGGAGTTTCCATTACTCATTTTATACTATGCATAGTTCCATCAGAGGTTGCTGGTTTTACAGTATTTTCACCTTATCTTCACTGCTATTGCTATTGAATCAGTCAGCTGCTGGGGGCAGTGTCCATTACTTCCTTTATATTATGCATAGTTCCATCAGAGGTTGCTGGTTTTACAGTATTTTCACCTTATCTTCACTGCTATTGCTCACTATTCTGTGTATCCAAACTCAGCTTCATTTATTCGACCATTCTCTCTCTATACAATTCTGTGCCTTACCACCATCTTGTATTTGACCCTATTCTGTCTGACTTTCCTTTTCCGTCTCTTATCTGTTGTTTGTCCTTCTGTGTCTTGTCTCTCCTCATATCAACCCACTTTCCCTGACTTGTGTTTGGTTATTGGCTTGACGTAGTTATGTGTCTTTGTGTAAACACTAGTCTGTTACCTGTCCGCTCCACCATCCAGCAGCTGCCAGATGAAGTGAGTTTCCCTTTCACCTTGCTGGGTCTCTAAGGGTGTGTTAGCAGGTTCTTGATAGTGGGGTCACCCTTACTAGGGAGCTTTATCTGCTATAGGCAGGGCAATAGCCTTCAGGGACATTGCATGTTTAGTTTGCCACCACTAATGCAATGCGACAGCCAATACTAAGTCTGGTTGTGGTTCATTATTTGTCTGGGTGCATATTATAATTTATTAATTATTTGTCATGATGAGGTAGCATTCAAAATTGACTCTGTCAGTAAGCCACATGCTACTACTTCTTACTCAGAGCACTATAAGACAGTCTCTACCTTAGGTTACTTTAGTCAATACTTTGAATGATTTTAAATACAATGTTACAATTCAGTCAATAAATGAATGGAACATATCATTCCAATACACAATTCATACATATTATTATTATTATTATTATTATTATTAACATGCTCTACTCTATATTATTTATATGTTTGGAATGTTGCATGTTTATTATGTTGAATAAATTTCTTTTTTTTACTCACCACTGTACAAGAGGTGTTGGATATCCTTGGACAGTAAAGAAAAGCTTTACAGGCATGCCTTCCCAAACTGTATGTGATCTGAGACGGACTAGGATATCTGGGGCACGGCTCACACATTCTTCATGGATTTGCCTCTGTAATGCCAACTTTTCCTCTACCTGACAAACAAAGTGATGAGTATTAATTCTGTTAAAATTTCACAGAAGACAGATAAGCAGCTATTCATGTTTTGGTATGATATTTCTTATTATTAATTTCATTCAAGGTTCTCTAACTACAATTATTCTCCCTTACTATGGAAGGCTAGAAAGAAGCAAGCAAAATAATAAAGTGTTACTTTCCACTCATTGCCATTGGGTTCCATCATCATTAAGTTACTAATGCTCCTGGTCTCTGCCGCATTGACTTCTTGGATGTCTACCAGCACCACAGGAGACACAAGTAGAGGTCGAGAATTTGGAGCAATGACCAACTGCAGAGGAATAGTCTAAGAATCACTACACTATCATTTTAGATAGGAGATAAGTTGTAGAGAACCCTATTTAGCATCACCCTACACTACTGTGCTAATTTGACCTAAATCCCAAGGCCACATTTTGAGCAATGGCTGCCTTACCATTCTTTGAATGGACACTTTATCAATTTGCTCTCGCGCCAAGGCTCGTGCAATACGAATGTCCTCTTCCAAGAAGGCAAGCTCTGTGGCATAGTGAACACTGCGGTCATAGCTTCTGTGTTGTTGCTGAGATCTTTGTTCAACTTGTTGCTCGCTGCGTTGTTCAGCATGACGTTCAGCACGTTGCTCAAGACGTTGCTCCTGTGACCTAGATTGTGGAGCAAGACAAATGATAAAACAGAATACTGAAAGAATACAGGATCCTTGTTCAATTCATAAGCAGCTACTTCAACCATTTTGCAGTCCATGCTTTATTGTTACCAAAAAAACGCATCTTCCTAAAGCATAAAGGAAATCTTTATTATACCAAGCCTGACAGGATTCTGTGAAAGCTTCTGAGACAAAGATACATATTTCCATCCTTTTTGAAAAACGTGTTTGAATGGACATATCCCTGTATATTCTGTGTATGGCAAAACAAGATACAGGTTCCACATCTTGAATCCACAGTGGACATTCATCTAAAGAACAATACTAAACACAATATGATAGGAAACATACAGTATCTCACGTACAATTCATGCAATTTATCAAAGCATGCCATACAAATGATTCAAAGACTGTATTAGAATTCGGGACACAATACAACTCAACAAAGTTATAATATAGTACAAAAATCAATGACTTTGGCTACATCCACAATGAATTAGTATTTCTAGTATATCCTATTGCATTATATCACAGTATGTCAGCAAATAAATAAAGCATGCTCCATTTTAATTTATTTAAGCATGAATCTTCTAACTCTCTGAGCTCATGATGTGAACAGTTACAGCAAGTTAGGACATGGTTGCAACAGTTTGAAACACTCTCACATCAATTTACATGGTCCAAAAAATTATTTGAGGTAAACTAAAAACATTGTAAAGAGAAATGAGTAAAATAATCTGCAAATGTATTTAAAAAAAAAGAAGTATAAGAAGGAAAAAAAAGAAAGAGAAGAAAATTAATAAGTGAGTTAAGATAAAAATAAAATAAAAAAGAAGACCAAGGAGATGAAGAGTATCAGAAGATAACCTCATAAAAGAATAAGCAGGAAATATCTGAATAAGAAGGGGAAAGGGAGATCAAGAAGTGGCAAGTCAGATAAAAAGGTAGTAAGAATAGATAGAAATAGTTTTGTTAAATTCATGGGGCCATCCCATTTCCTGCAGCTTTATTCATGATATCCGCCTCTGACATCAAAGTAGCCAAAATAGTGTAAGTATAGGGAGTTGCACTTACAGACCACCTGTGTAGTAAAAACACAATAGAAAGATGATGTGGTCCTGCTATATAAAAACGCTGATATACCTACACTGCTTGGCCATGAATATCATGACCAACCCTCTCACTGTACACGAATAGTAACTGCAGCTTTAAATTATATGTAATATATTGTGGGATGTGGGGTAAAAGTTATACAGGCTGAATATGCTACTATGAATTACAGAGCGGTCTCTGCTCTCCCTGATGTATAGAATATCTTATAGATATAGGATGTGGAGGCAGGGAGTGGAAAGCTGTTCGCAAGTAGGAAGGAGCACAAATAGTTGTGATTAGGCAGGGAAGGTTTAATCAAATGTTCTACCGTTATAATAATATAATATATATATAATAATGCACTAATATACATTTCTATATCTCATGGAGAACAGAGCTAGGCAATTGGCCCTTCCTCTGCAATGCTATGGAACTTTGGGAATTCTTTTGGCTAATGAGGGAAAAAAGGAACTTTATTACTAAAGTGTTTCAAACACCCCGCAACAATATATTAAACATTTCAAGTGACTAAGAAAATGTAATTTCCAACTATGACAAATGATCTTCAAGGGGAACAATGTTTTGAAAAATAATGTTTCATAATGCATTTAATAATACTGTCAGCAGTAGCATGTAAGAGTACATGCATATAAACTTGTGCATGGCCGGGCAGCTCATGTCATCGTGCTGGAGAGGAGGAGGGATGAGCTCTGCTCACTCCTCTCTTCTCCATAGAGCAGCGCAGGGCCTGTACCTTAACACAGCAAAATATAGGACATGTCCTTTATTTTGCTGTGTATGATCACAGTGCAATGAGATGGCGCCATAGTCATCAGGGAGACCAATATCGGTTCCTATTACGTTCGTGAGAATGAGCCTTAAAAGTGTGCAGGGACACACCCAGTTGTCAATGTATGAATATGTTTCATAGAAATATAATACAGATATACAAATAAAAAGATCAATATTACACATTCACACATTGGGAAGTATACAAATATTTACAGATATGTGAAGAATAGTGACAGTGTCACTTTCATTTTTTTAACTAATTTTGGATAAATCTGATCATCCTCCCTACTTCCTTCTCATTTGCTTTTCTGATATGTGTTGAATCCTGCTTTATGACAAGACCAGGAGTTGCTCACTGACATATCAGGTTACATAGAATCTATATGCAGATGGGAGGAGGGAGAAGTGAGTCACAGCAGCTAGATGTCCATCCACCAGCACAGTAAGGACCACAAATTATAGCAGAGAGGAAAATAAAGATTACAAGTCACATGATGACCAGAAATAGTGTTACTCGTCATGTATATGCACCGGACTACTGAATTCTGCAATGTTAGGAACATCATAAGGCTCAGATAATGTAAATCTTACTGGTTGTGTTTAGCATATAGATATAGAAGGTATGCAGGCCTCTACAATTACAATCTCCCCATAAACTTTTAAACTGTCCTTTTTACATAGCATTTGTTTGGTTGGTTGACATCTGGATACCTTTTTGAAATTGTTGCAGTACTGAGGACAGAGCTCAAATGCAGAGGCCTGAAACCACCATAATTATTGTTATTATTTTTTTAAGTACTTTCAATTATTGCAAAATATAAAAATTAATAAATTGCTTATAAAAGCACAAATTGCTTATAATGAACCAGTAGGAGCATGCCATAACTACTACTAAGCTGTAGTATGTTAATATGCTAATGAGATGACATGGCTATTATCTATTAATTGATGGCATATTATGGAAACACATTATTGGGTGATTATATAAGCTTGTTGCTAATTACCCATGCATGGTACACCATAGCATGTACCTTTTTTTAAATGCAGGGACATAGTATTCTTGAACATCTCTATCAGCCCCGCAAACACATTTTACTCTGGAACCGGAAGAAATTGATGATACTCTTTGAGTAGAAGCTGAGCTGCTTCTTCTGTAGTGACAGAGAGAGGAGAGGATGTTGTACATACCTGCTGCAGCTGTCAAATATAATTTATTAATACAATACATGGCTTTTACTTTATAATATACCAATATGTGTATGACAGTTTATCCTCACCATTATTGCAGTCTAATCTAATATTCTTGAGAAAACAATGTATTAAAAGTAACATAGAATCATATATTTACTTTGATTTCCAAAGAAGTTTTTTTTTGTTTGTTTCCTCTTACAATAACCAGTAATCTACATGTTTGGATTATTCCTTTACAGTATTCCCAGATAAGATATCTCAGTACTACATATACCTTTGGGTCCATACGGATGTATAATTGACACATTTCTTACAATGTGATATGTTGCTTTCTATCTCACATCTATTTGATCCCAGTCAAAAAAGTTGATAGCATTTTCCAGCATAATAAATAGATATCTCCCTCGAGGGCAAGGAGCTGATGCCTGAGAGGGGATGGAAGGTCCTCCTGTCACATAAGAAGGTACTAGCATTATAAATAGCAAGTGTGATGCCCTATTAAAGATTTCACTTACAAAGTGACACCTTAGGACGGCACACATAATACCTAAAGGAAAGAACCGCATCACCTCACATTTTCTACTTTTCTATAGAAGCACCAGAAAGACCAAAAACCAAAATGTAGAATGCATAAAATAACACTTTATTAGATCAATTAAAACAAATCCATTTAAAAAGATTAAGCAAAACGTAACTTGTTTGTAAGCAAATACCTTGACTTGTTCTGAGGACTAGACCTTCCATACCTCCACAGGTTACTGTGATCTATTTATCATGTATATATAGTTATTTGGTTATTTAATTTCTATATTTAATTAAATAATTTCTACATTTTGGTTTTTGTTATTTCTTCTTTGTGATTCTTCTTTTTGATTTGGGGAAAAATCTATTTAATCTAGTGCGGGTACATTATGTCCGTGCCTATTGTTACTTGTATTGGTGTTTATTCTATAGAAGCGCCAATCTGATTTTTGGGGTTTTTAAAGCATCAAAGTGACATATTGGACAGAAAATGAAATTCACTTTTTGGCAAGACACTACTCAGTTATATATGATGTTTTCTGACTTTCAGGCAGTCCATAATGCACCAGGTGCTATAAAAGGCAATCATCGTTTAATAGGTTTGATTAATTTTATTCAAATGAATAAAAAAGGTGCCTGTATCATCTATTCTAATAAATGGGACCCATAGGGGACACAGATCTTTGTTTTGGCTCTGAGCTTCTGCCTTTCTTTCTTCTTCTGCTTATCTGCTGGTCAGATGTGTCTTAGGGGTTTTGCCTTTCTAAAACATCTAAGTTAAGATCTTTAGTGAATTGTTTGACTTTTAAAGCAAACGTCAAAAAAAAGCCCCAAAAATCACAAATGTCTTCCCTAACCCTGGAAAGAGCAGGTATGGATTTTAACCTTTTTATGACTTAAGTCACAACTTAAACATTTAGCTCCAGGTGATAAGTCCAAGATCACTGCAGAAAACTAGGGAATGGTGAATTTTGAAGGAGGTTATGCTCAAAAGAAGGCACAAAAGTGCACATCTGCCCTAAAAAGTAGCAAAAAGACAAAAACAAGCCAAAACAAAGGCACATGTGCCCTGTAGTGGTTTTGAGCAAGCTGTGTATGCACTCTTATTATCTGGTAAAGAAAAGAGAAATAATGACATAAACAACTGTTATACAGTAGTCTGTGGTCTTCCTAAAGGACCCACTGTTGATGAGAAGACCAAGAAAAGGGTCAGTAGATAGAACAATGTGACTTATCTCAAATACATTTAATAAGTCAATCAGATAATTTCCCTTAGTGTCATGTTGTTTGGCTAAAAATTTTCAGGAAAGTTTTTCTTCCCTAGAAGTTACTGTCTGTGAAGGGCAGGAGGTAACACTGTAGCATCTAAATGACCATTTTATATTGTATATTTCATGTGAAAATTATGATCTGAAATTAAAAAAATGCAACTTATCATGTCCCTGAAGAGGGAATAGTTTGGGCGTGACCATCCCAAAGAAGCCCTTATAATATATACATAGTTCCGGAGGCAGCAGCCACACCACAGTGTGCAGAAGGTGACAGGGAACTGTGACTCTTGTTGCCCCTTCAGCTCCTTCTACTGCTCCATAAATTTACAAATCAGTCAAATAATAAAAATTATGCAGATGCCTTTTCTCTTCAGCCTTAATGGTAAACCAGCCAGGAGATGTTTTCATTTGCCTAATTCTGCATTATGATTTATTTATTGTTATTTATGTTTTAAATATTTAGCATTGTATTATCTTTTTATTACTTCATAAGGCTTTCCAGGGGGTTATAAATCCTCTTATAGTTCATAGACAAACACTGAGATTATTTTGGCATTTTATGTAGATATTATATGTTCTTTCTTTATATGGCCTATTTCTTTTTTTAATCTACGCCTCAAAATATGAACCAAAAAAGAGACAAAACTCAGTGTGAGCCTCCAGCCATAGGTCACAAACAGTAAAGACATGTGGGGTAGGCTTTACAGTGACAGTGGAGACTTATTGAGATTCAGACTCCGAGCACATCAAAAAGTTTTCTGCATAATCGCACAGCATCTTTTTTTATTGTAGAAAGAAGAAACAGACAATTTTTGTTTATCATTAGGAACAATTTGCCATGTTACTGTTCTGTTCTTTCTGAGATATGTCAACAGTAAGAAAGGATCAAAGGCACAAATAAATAATCACTGTCCTTATTGGTACATTATAGTGCACATACAGATGACTAATTTCTGGCCATAAAAAGTTCTCATATAGTAGAACAAGCCGGTAACATGATAAATTGCTTATTAATGACCAAACCCAATGTAATTTTCCACTGACACTTTAGTTTCTTCTCTCTACAATAGTAAAAATGGTCACTGAGCAATTATAGAAAAAAAAGATACACTGAACTGAAATACAATAAAACGGCAATTATAATATTCAGAGACAAAATGCAAGAATCCCTTTAATGTATGTCAGACAATGGACTGGAGGCAAAGGAAGAGGAAACAGCAGTAAGAAATCCATTATAGTGAAAGAAGACAGAAAAGACTGTCATTCCATTCTAGAAGATGCTATTAATTTGGCCACAAATTATGCGCTAAAAGACTTCTAACAGCCGCTTCTGCTAGATAAGTGACAAATAAGATTATTGCTGTGATTTACCTGTAGACTTTGTATAGCACTATGTTACAACAGGAGTCAACCATGTCAGAGCTACAGTATTTACCCTACTCTATATGTTCTTATTATTTCTGCAGATTGACAATAAAATGTGAACAACATACATATGACCTGGAAATACGTGACCTGTATGCTGGGCAGTACACAGCATGGGCCCTAATTGCATATATATGAAAGCTCCTGACATATATATATATATATATGCTGAGCTCATACATATACTGGCAGATGGAGGCAGTAGACTTAGTTACTTTGGAAAACAGAGGATGGAAAGATGCATCGAGCTGCATCTTTCCATCTTGCTCCCTCCTGGTGAGTGATGTATATGCTCAGTGAAGACCACCGGAGGCAATAAGGGAAGGATTCAAAGTAGCACATCCAACATACTGCAATCTGCTGATGTAAACATTGCTATGCAATAGGGAGGTCCCAGTGGCGTAACTTGAAGATGATGGGCCCCAGTGCAAAGTCTGTCCTTATTGGTACATTATAGTGCCAATCCCCAAGCAATGAGGTCCTAAAGCTGTATGCAAATGACCTGTGAAATGTCCAATGAAGTATTAGCATATTCAAGCTGTCCACTCTATTCATGAGTGGGAGGCACAGCCACACCCCCAGTGCATGACTGACAGCCTGTATAATGATGTGAGGCTGTATAATGATGTGCTTCCTGGTGCTGGTGGCCACACCCCCTGCAGCCTGTGTGTGCATGTGTGTGTGTGTGTATAGGAGAGATACAGCAGCTCCAGGCAGCCATGTTACAGCAGAACATGTCAGATTCATGTGTAGCTGATGTCTGTGTCTCTCACCTGTATATTAGGAGGATGCAGCACAGATACCAGTAATACTTTACTATACATTACACACAGACATGAGCAGGGGGAGGAGTAACAGGGGTGACATCACTGCCTCTGACCATGTGACCAGCCTGATTTACATGATAAAGAATAGATGATTTTACAATGAATAATGTATGAAATAACTAGATAAAGGCTGGGATGGGATCCTTGTGAGCTGCTCCAACAGGTAGTAGTGACAGGACTAGTGACACAGACCTGATGACAGGTGTCCTTTAATTTGGGAGTACGTTGTTATTTCCCTTTCTATACACTGACTATTCTGTACCAGGCTCTGTATCTGTATGATATATTATTAGACCTAGTGATCACAGCAGGTTGAGGACTTTGTCTTTGCCTCCTGCACTGTGTTTGGTTTGTGTCTAGCTCCTGTCTTACTATATCTAGTTTTGTGACTAAATCTTTCATCTAATCCTATACTGCTGCACCTATCGGCTAGTTGAATATGTAATCTCCTGTTGCTCTGGCAACCATCTGCTCCTTTATTTTCCCAAAATGTGGTCTCTTCATATTATAACTGGGATTTTAACTACGAAACAGACTGAATACAAATATCTGTAGGATTAATTGAGACGTGTAGTCTTCTGACAAACTGCATTATTCATGCATGTGTGAATAAAGACTAAAAACGTCACCAGGTAAAGGAGCTGCAAATATAGAATGTGTGCTGTAGTGTTCTTCTTTATTAGCTCAAAACTAGGTTCATTGTACAACGTAGTCAGTAGATGGTGTTTACAATGTTGTATAGTCACAAAATGATTAGCTTGTGCTTTTACCTATAACATAATACACTGGCCCACATTTACCATGGGCCATGCACCAAATTTCTGGTTGACTTTGCACGTACTTTCATGTGCAAACGGCTTATACAAGTATTTAAGAAGTGTCCAAGATGCACAACACTTTGTGGCACACACTGCATTATACCTGATGCAACACAAAATTCTGCACTGAAATAGGCATTCCTGTGCTCAGACAGACCAGATTTAAGTGCAAAGTCCGACAGAAGTGTAACAGATGACCCTTGTTAAAGGTGAACCAAAAAAAAGTGGTGCACCAGATTTATGAAGACTGTGAGCTAAAAATCATGAATCTGGCCCCCTCTGTACACTACATATAGGGGCTTATTTACTAAGGGTCGCGGATTGCACTTTTATTTGTTTGTTCGCTGTTTTTGGGATTTGCGCAGCTATGACAGGTATTTAACAGAGATTTGCGCTGGGACTGTATTGCCCACCATCGGATTGTGGCGCAGCTGCACTGACTTTCATGCAACAGAAATAGGGGGAGCGTGTTGTTGGGCGATCAGACTGATTCAGACTAAGCGCGGGATTTAAGTTTCAAATTGTGTCACAAGACAATGTACTTACACACACCAGGAAGAAGAAGGTAATCTCCGTCGGATCTGAGCGGGGAAGCGGCACATGCAGGATATCGGGGGAACAATCTTATTGAATCGCACTTTCAGGGAACTCCTTGGCCAGGTAAGTAAATGCGCCCCATAGTGCAGTTTGCATTGTTTTCAGTAGATGTGGGCCACCAGGGCCGGATTATACAGGGGCGCTTGTGGCGTGCCATAGACCATCAGAGGTGAACCAAGATGGCGGTGCCCTGCCGCTGGTGTCACACACTGCGCCGCCAGTGCCGGTATCTTGACACCACGTGGGAAGAAGATGAAGTTGGTGCGCATCAGGGTATCGGGGGAAGGTGAGTACAATTTTATTATTTTACCTAACACTGTATATAGTTATTATGGGGTGGGGGATATATACAGTTTTTATAAGGGGTTGTATATAGGTATAGGAAGGCTGTATATAGTTATAGGCAGGCTGTATGTAGTTATAGGGAAGCTGTATATAGTTATAGACAGTCTGTAAATAGCTATTAGAGGCTGTAAATAGCTATTATAGGGAGGCTGTAGATAGTTATTATAGGGAGGTTGTGTATAGTTATGGGGGCTGTATATAGTTATTATAGGGAGGCTGTATATAGTTTTAATAGGGGGCTGTATATAGTTATTATAGGGAGGCTGTATATATTTATTATAAGGGGGCTGCATATAGTTATTATAGGGAGGTTGTATATAGTTATAGGGAGGCTGTATATAGTTGTTATAGGAGGTTGGATATAGTTATCAAAGCGGGGCTGTGCATATTGATGTGGGATTGTATATATTATAGGGGAGCTGGAAACAGTTATTATAGGGGGGCTGTATATATTTATTATAGGAGGATTGTATATATTATAGGGAGGCTGGAAATAGTTATTACAGGGGGGCTGGAAATAGTTATTATAGGGGTTCTGGATATTTTTATTCCAGAGCTGGATATATTATGGGAGGCTGGATATATTATAGCGGGGCTAGATTTAGGTATTAGGGGGGCTTGATATATTTATTACAAGTAACAATTGTGGCGAGGACCCCCACCAGTTTGCACCAAGGGGCCTCCACCACCCTTAATTCGGCCCTGTGGGCCACTGTGTTTTATCTCAAACAACTGACACAAATATCACACTGCAGGTTTACAGTGGACTGGATCTTTCAAAACTGTCAGTTGGTTTCTAGCACCTATAATATTTGAGTAGTCAAAGCAGTTTTACAGCAGTTTTAACCATTTTTCATAAGCTTAAAAAAAACAACTGATAAATGTTTTTTATAACATGTGCATTTGCAGTCAGTTTTTTCACTGACTTATGGCAGGTCATTTATCTTATCTCTGTTTGTTTTGGTTTGTTTTTGCCTGTCATTTTGCCATCTGCTGTTTTTGCAATTTATCACTCTCACTTTTTCCTTGTGTTGAATGTTTTTTTTTTCAGATCTCTTTTTGAGACATTTGTTTGTGCCAGTCTTAGTTTCTCCCCCTTCCAGCATATTGCACAACGGATTAACCAAGAGGTTCCGGCAATCCATTTATAACAGACCATGGACTGATTTCTGTCCACTAAAAATAACCATAGAAGCAGACATCTAGAAAACCATTAGAAATTGATTCAGGAATTACCGTATATAGAAAAAAATGTGTAATTTTTCATTATACAAACAATAACATTTATTTGATAAAATGGGAACACCCCTTTAACTATTGTAATCCATATTACAAGAGCACCTGCATCAAATAGCAATGCACACGATAGAAACATACAGTTAGATACAGTTCTTTCCAAAAGATCTTAAAATGAAAACACATGTGACTTAGGAATCTAGAATAGCCATAACTTTTTTCATTTCTGATCTCATTAAATTAAAAAAATGCATATTACAATTTCTAATATTTTCGGTTAACACTACTTACTTCTGTGTTGAATATTCTTGAACTACATATCGGCTCTGAAGATTGCGGTAAGAGTGATCATAATGCTTATGTCTCTTTTGATAATATGGTACAACCTTAGAAGACATGGCACCAGCCTGTCCCTAGAACTAGAGGAAAACAGTAGAATTAATTAAGAAGAAATGCTCTTATAAGATCAAATGGACATACTGTAAATAAATGTCTTTCATTGCTATTTGTTTTACATACAGTTAAAATAACAATTTAATTTGTTTAAGTAGTACAGTAATAATTTAATAATACACACAAAGCCCCTAGTATAACTGTTTAGCAGAAACATGGCTACTTTCCTTAAAAGGGTATTACCATTTCAGCAAATAAGTGTTCTTGTTTGTATAATGAAAAGTTATACAATTTTTAAATATTGTTTCTGTATCAATTCCTAATTGTTTTCTAGATCTCTGCTTGCTGTCATTCTATAGAAATCTTCAATGTTTATTACCAGTGGACACAGGTGCACGGCTCGTTATAACACACAGCTCTGATTACTGTCTGTGATATAACGAGTCATGCACCTGTGTGGCCATGGTCAGATTTCTGTCCACTGGAAGTAAACATAGACGCTTTCTATAGAAGGACAGCAAGCTGAGAACGAGAAAATCGTGAGGATCTGATACAGAAAGTATATTGGAAAATTGTATCATTTTTCATCATTCAAACAATAACATTAATTTGCCATAATAAGAATACCTCTTTAAGAAACAGTTCAATACAGATTAATGAGTTGTAACCGGTGCTGCAGCACTGCCCTATGAAAGTGAATCTATCTGTACTGCAATACCACAAACACAACCTGTGGACAAGTATACAAAAGTTTTTTGGAGAAAAGATTTTGGACAGCCTCATTAATATAGAAAAAGGCAGATCATTGGAGCATCAGGTGAGCACCATCATGCCATCTAAATGTGATAGAAACATGATAAATGCTATTAGACAGAAATGTAGCTGTGTATACGATGGATCAAGGGAGATATTTTATAGTCAGTGACCTTGTTTGTTTGCTATTTTAGAAATCAATTTATGCAGGTGAAACATTGTAATGTACTTTATTTCAGCATTAAAACAGCATATTTGTTAATATTTTTCTGCTCTTTCTCCTGTATTGAGCAGTGTATCTGAAAGCCTTCCGAGGTCAGTCCACTTCTGACATTTAAGCACAGCATTTGTAACTCTTTCGATACCTAGAGCATATCTTCCTTGATGCTCCCTCTTCCTGTGTAATCTAGCAGCAGGGGGAAGTGCAGGGGAGGGAACACCTCTTCTGCTCATTGTAACAACCAGAGAAAAAACATCACTGAGGGGCTCTGGAAATACTCCCCAGAGTCCCTCAGTCTCATTAGTATAATTAAAAAAGTTGATTTTAGATGGAAGGAGGCCATGAATAACAAATATAAGAGGATTACCACAGGATCTATTAGTAAGTGTCCCTAGTTTATCAAAATAGATTTTGATGGTAGATTGTCTTTAAATACATTGGAAAACCCCTTTAAATAAGAAAGAAAGATAGGGGAAACGAAAATATTTTATTAATAAATTATATTACAACGTTTACTGTTATCGTAGGCACCATTGATTTAAGCAATTTGGTCAAAAGATTAGTTAAAGTTCAGTTTTACGCTTAACATTTAAAAGACTTTTTTGTTACATTCTGTGGATGAGAATATTCATTTTTAATTGAAAGCAATTATGTTATAAACCTAATTTATATTATGATGCTTTCATTAAAAGAAGGGAAATAACTGCACATTCAGGTTACATTGACAAAGGAAATTCAGACAAACAAATTTCATCCATATGCTGTACAAACAAACCTCAATTTATGACTCCTTGGTTAGGCTGAAAGCCATGAAACACCAACAAATTCTGCTTTGTAGTGGGGACTTTCACTAAAACTCACTGCAGCATTTGTGAAGTTGGGAGCTGAACTACACTGAACTGTAATTATGAAATCCTAAACTATAGCTGAAGTCCGATTTGGTGCCATCATTAGTCATGAATTCCAATCATAAATCATTAGCACTGGCATCCAGAAGGTGATTTCTGAAGCAGTAAAGGGCTATATTTAGCTGGGAAATACCTGAAATGTCTTTGATAGCTCATCTCCAAAATTATCCTACACTGTTATAGTTATTCACCACATGTGAAGCATAATGTAAATCTTGAAAGTATGAAGTAGTTGGTAGCACATTTTATTACCAGTTGATATAGTACTAAATATTTTCAATACATTTTTTCTACAGGTGTTAAAATGATCTATATATAATGGTCCATGGGTGCAGCGCATACAAGTCTACATTACATACCCATCCGCAGTCTGGGTGCTACTGTAAGGTGTCTTCAAAATATAGGATGTGATAGTACATACCACTAGTATTATGAATTTTTACCAATCCATATAGATGGGCCTATAATGCACTTGTCAGGAGTCAGGATCAGTGGATCCTCTGGACCACTGCAGGAGGTGGTACTAGCCGACAGCTGGGAACGGAGCCCAGGCAACTTATCTTCACCACAGCCCGCCGCAAAGTGGCATGGTCTTGCTGTGGCGGGGTATAACCAGGTCATTCCACAGGTGCGACTAGCCCTTGTTGGCAGCCGAGGTCGAGGTACCGTAGCAGGAGAAGGTACTCGTGGTCAGGGAAGGCGTCAGAGATGCAAGGTGAAGTCCAATTCGGGGTCAGCAATGGGAGGTCCAGGCAGATGGGAGCGGGAACACAGGACACAGGAACGCTGGAGCAGGAACACATAGGAGTGGGAACACACAGGAATGCAAGAACACAGGACTCAGGAGCAGGAACACACAGGAACGCAGGAACACAGGACTCAGGAGCAGGAACACACAGGAACGCAGGAATATTGCTGGGGATCTTTCTCTAAGGTGTAGGGACATAGATCTGGCAAGGAGCACAGGAAGGGGCTGGGAATTTATTAGGAAGGCAGGTGGCCAGCGGCAATTATCAGTGCGCTGGCCCTTTAAATGTAACAGTTGGTGCGAGCAAGGAGCTGCAGGAGACGCCGCTGGAACCTGGCTAGGTGAGGGGCGCAGCCAGGCACACCGAGAAACACATGTGCTTCTGCGACCCAGGACAGCACTTCTATGCCTTAGGCCTGTGTTGGGGCCCTGCATAAAAATCTCTAACAATATTTGGCCTGAGACCATGAACATTAACAGCCTGAGACCATGAAATTAAAAAGGTTCTCAACCAATCAAATGAATTACCCAACTACTAATCAGCCTAGTCATTATTTTCATTTGATTGACCACATTCATTCTACAAACTTCTTGTTACCGAAGACACATTTATTGTAACAGAACAACTTATCATTTATTAAAACATACTGTTATGTAAGTGTTTTAACTCAATAGGCAGAGTGATGAAATTAAATGGAAAGTGCCATTCAAATTTGCCCACCCAAAACAAATACTTCCTAAAGAACTATAAATTAAAAAGCATTTTTCCTATCCAAAAATGGTTCCTTTCCATGGCTGCAATGTTTAAAAAATCTAATTGTAAACTTATATGAAACTCACCTGTGAGTCAAATCCCATAAAGTTCTGTATACTCATTGTTCCCTGCACTGCTCTGCCTCTCTGTTTCTGATTGACAGGTCTCACTGCAACCACCATGCTACTGGTATGGAACTAGGACTTTTGGATCATCTCCCAAAATTCAACTACAAACATAAAAAGCTCCCTTTACTTCCCCAGGGGCTGTTATCAGGGTTAGGAAATTCTACCCAATGCCTTGCTGTAACATTGGGAGAGAGACAGTGGTTTATGTGATTCACACTGGTGCTCTCATTGAGCTCATTAAATGCTCACTCAGGAAGGTGGAACTCACTCAGGAAGAGAACCTTGCTCCTCACCCCTCCCTTATAAATTCTCTTCTGTGGGATTAGTAGTGTCAGTAGCTTGACGGAATACTGCAGCTCTCTGCCTCTGTTACTGTTACTGGAACAAAGGACATCAATAAAAGTCATTTTTAGAAGAATGGTGTCTCTAATTCCATGGATAGAGGAATCAGTGGAAAATTTATAAAGATATCTAAAAGGTACTAGGGCACATTAACTTACCCAGTCCAGTCACGATCCAGTGGGGCGTTCTCCAACGCTGATTCATGTCTGCCGGGATTCTCTAAGGTCCGTGCGCCCGATATCCACCAGGTGTCGCTGCTGCGCCAAGGTCCACCAGAGTTTACCTGCTCCGTCCCGGTGCATGTAAGTGCTGATCTTGCGACACAAATTCTTTTTTAAATTCCGTGGTTTTTCCGAATCCGTCGGGTTGTCCGACGGCCACGCCCCCCAAATTCTGTCGCGTGAAAGCCAGCACCAATGCGGCAAAATGCGATCGCACGCGCCAAAATCCCGGGGTAATTCAGGGAAATTGCCAGGAAACCCAACGAAAGTGCGCAATTCGGACCCTTAGTAAATGAGCCTCACTGTGTGAGGTTTTGAGGGGGGGGACGGGTTATGATGTTATGTTCTCTTTAAGCATGTAAGTGAACACCTTAGAGGCTACACCAATCCCTGACTTCCCATATAGTTTTGGTGCACAGGACATGCCAAATAAGCCAGTATTATAAGGAAACTTTTAAGGAGACTCATTGCTGGCTTCCATTTCAGTTTTGGTGCACATAACATGCTGAATAAACCAGTATTATAAGGAGACTTTTAATAATTCTGGTGCATCTGACATTAGGACGAAACTGGTAAACACTGGTCTTGACACTACCATTCTAAGCCTAAATGTACAAAACTTCTTGTAGGCAATAAGGCAACATAGTGCATGCAACACAGTCCTGAATCACCCATTGAAGTGAAAGGGTATGTCAAATATTTTCCCCTATTGTCTTTTAAGATTCCCCATTTAGCTATGTTAATACATGGATTGTAAGGAATAACAGTTTGGATAATCTATCATGAATGTGAATAGAACAAGAGAAGGCCATGGATATAAGGAGTATTAGTAGCAATCTGGTCTGTTGGGAAATAACTTCACATGGCCCTCTCCTGTCAAGTATTCTGAAAACCTATTTGTGTCAAAGTAAGATTTTAATGTACAGTGTAAGACCAGTCTAAATGCCTATGGGCATTCCTGAACTGACAGAGTGGTCCGGCTGGAAAAACACTCAGCAGGGGGCAGGCAGCGTAGGAGGGAATGTAGAGCAAGGCACAAACAGTAGCTGAGAATCCTGCAAAGCAATGGGGACTCTACAAGAAATGGTAACAAAATGACTAACAGCCAGCAATATGACTGCATCCTACTAACCTAACAGACATCTAGTATGGTAAAGACTGCCAGAAGAAAAGCATTGTCCTTTTGCAATATAGGGACAGACTTACATAATCATTAAATATGTTCATTAATGCCAAATTTTGTCAAACTATTTGGTCATTTGGCATGCAAAACCATAAACAGCTTATTCACTAATAAGATACTCAAGATAAGTGGCTTAATAAATTGGCGCAGGGCAGAAAGAGCCAGAAATGACTCTCTACATTCATGAAGCTGTTATAGAACTTGGTATAAAAAAGACAAAAGAAAGTCCACCTCACCTCCCCTTGCAATTGCAATATTTCTCAATACTCAGAAAAACACTTTGAGGACTTCAGGCACAACATGAAAAACGAAAAATTCCACTCTATTGTACCTGAAATACGTTTTTGTGTCCAAATGCACAATGCGTTTTTCTAATAGAACTTGGAAGACTCACTTTTTTGGGTCTCAGTGTGAGACAGTGTTTCACCACAAAAAGGTGTCGGTAAACTAGAAGTGCAATACAAATCTTAAAGTAGTGGGCAGACAGTCTGGGTGCAAAATTTACCAAAAATATTACACAACAAACACTAACCAAAATATAAGGGGACTACAAAAGGACATAATGCACACCAAAATTATATAGAAAACATGTATACATCTTTATTAAAGCCAAAAATAGAAACCACAATAAGACAAACATTTAAAAACATAATTGAAACTCAGCAATACATGCTATGGTTTTGTAAACCCATCGTCTAAGGTGAAGCCGCTTGCAATGTCCACTGGAGATGTTTTTGTTATGCGAGGACCAATATTCAAACAAATAGAGCAACTGTCAGGGCTGGATTAAGACTACCATGGGCCCTGGGCTGTATGGATATTATAGCCCCTATAAGTATGGAACCACAAGTTTCTTGTGGAATGAAGGATGTTCCTGTTCTTCCTGCTTTCAATCTGTGGTTGCTGGACAATTGGAGGACCTTTAAAGGGTCTGAAATGGCTGTTGTGTACATGTGTATTGAGAGCAGGAACATATGTATGAGGCTTTCATGGGTGAAGGTCCTTCTCAGTATAAAATGAGGTTTGGTTGGCTATAGGTCTTCTAGAAGGCTTGGGCACCGGGCTACCGCAAAAACTGCCTAAATTATAATCCATTGCTGGCAACTGTGTCTATATCAGTCAACAAAAAAAGTTGACCAAAGGGTCAGAATATACTCAAATAACACCCCCAAATGCGGGGTGACCTGAATGGCTTTCCTACCCCACCCATATTGCCTGCTTGTCTGGTTTCCTCAGGGGTTCTATGGTAGCCTGACAAGATCGCAATATTCATGGAGTAGGGAAACCATTCAGGTCATCCCACATGGGGATGCAGGGGTGTGATTTGAGTATACTCTGACCATCTGGTAACTATTATTGTTGACTGATATAGATAGACACATTTGCTGTATTTGTGTAAATATTTGTTCTCTGATAATAAAAACATCTCCTATGGACATTAAATTTGGGGTGACCTTAGGAGATGGGTTTACAAAACTATAGCATGTACTCTTGTGTTATTGTGGTGCCTATTTTGGCTTTAATAAGGATGCATACATGTTTTCTATAGAGTTTTTATTATGCATTATATCCTTTTGTATCCTTATATTTTGGTTAGTGTTTGATGTATTAAACTGAGAGACTAAAAGTCAATAAAAGTCATGAGTGTTGGAAAAAAGAGGAAATTTGTGGCGCTGACACATAATAAATAAGTCGCAGGAGGTGCGCCAAAAAAGATGTCAGCCCAAGCCAAACAGCAGCAAACAGCATAATAAATGTGCCACATTATGTACCTTCATCATGAAATTATCATTGAATGTCACCATACATTGTGCATAAACAATGCTGCAATACTATACAAATTACTTCACATATTATAATAAACATAGAAATGACTGCTATACTGTATAAATAAATAATGCTGTGATACCATACCGTAAACGTAAAAATTTTACAATTTCACAATATGTTACACAAATAAACAGCCCATATAATAACTTTATGAGACTTTACAGGACAGTTTATAGCACCCTCACAGCTAGCAGTCTGCAGCCCATAAAGCAATCTCAACTCAATATCCCATATAAACAATGATAACCACAGAATCCACTGGTACAATCCTGGGTGACCCAGAGCTGTAAAAGGGTTATACAGTATCACATACATTATTATATAAAAGCAGTTAGTGTCATTGGGATTTATTTCCTTAAATAGAAATAAATCTGTGACTGTTCAAGACCCAATGAAAAATAATAGTTCCAAAATAGATCCATGATCCTGTAAGACACCCAGTGGAAAACAATAGCTAAAAAGCATCAATGCTCCTGTGCTATACAATACATTAGATACTAAAAATGTAATACTGTATATATGATATAGTACTACTTGGATGTTGAACCCTACATTGGAATTTATACGTGCCAGATTTACACAGGGACAAAATTATTTTCTGCTACTGAGCCTCTTCCACCGAGGCCATGTGTCAGACATGATAATATCCGAGCAGCCTTTGCAGCTGTTCCAAACATTCAGCACTGTTGCTAAGACTTCCATCTACAAAACCGCTTACATCAAAGCCCTCTCCATTAAAAGACATTGGGCCACATTTGTTACTAGTGCCCTAAGTGCAGTTTGCCTCACTAATGTGTAACATGTGCCACATTTGTGAAGATCGGAGCACAATCTTCATGAATGTGGCACACGCAGCATGCGCCCAAAGTACACTCAGTTTATGGGGCGTGCAACTTCCAACACAAATGTGATGGCCGATGCGAATGCGCACCGAAACGCCCCTATCTGTGCACAGTATTGTGTTGCAGCATGCACACAATACACAATTGCGCATATCTTTATGTGCCGTCTTTGCCAGAATTCTGGTGTAAAATGCAAAGTAAATGTAGGCCATTGACTTAAGCATGCACTGCTACACTTGCAAGCGAGGTGTTGCGCTATGATTTCTCTATAAAACTGGATTACAGTCCAGAAATTGAGCTGCTACAAGTCATAAAGGCAATACAGTGAGAACAAATGTTACCAGTATACATGACATGCATACCATTCCCGGATATAATAAAGACCAGCTATTCTTTATGTACAAGGAAAGAATCTAAATTTGGCAGCACATGAAAGCATTGTACAGTATTGATCAGCTGCTCTCCACATGTTGTTATTAAATATTTTACACTTTTTTAATATTACATATGATAACCACATATACATTATAGTTTTGAACCTGCCATCAATAAAATACAGAATAGCATAGCAAATTTTGCGAAACTTTGTGAAACAGAAATGTCAATATTCATTAATTCCTGTTACTTGGATTTAGATAGAAAATGGCTTGATATGTCATTTTGTTGTTTTAAGCTAATAATAGAAAACTTTATGGACGATTGTGTCTGGCCAGTTCACACATGGCATGTTCACTGCCTAAAATATCACTGCATTTCCATATGTCACTGATATCAGCTGCTTTGGAAATCAACACTGAGATATATTATCAGGTGACAAGGGGCAATACAGTCCTTAACAGGAAAAAACATTTAATATATAGCTTATAAAATTAAATCATTTAATAAAAATAAGTAAAATAAGAATAGAGGTGTTAGACAGTATTTATGATTTATGTTCTATCTTCTGGATAGTCATCAAACTTGATCAGTAGGTGGCAGACTCCCATCCGCTCAACATATCAACTACAGCTGCATTTGCATCTACCATCTGATACAGGGTCCTGGAGCCAACTACTTCCGCCTATATGTGTTCACACAGAGCTGAACAGCTGATCATTGCGTGGGGATGGGTATCAGCCAGTCACCGATAAAGGTTGATGGGTTATCCTATTCCTTTTAACATCTCAAAAGCTATTATCCATTCTACTATATTTATTCCATATTATAAGGCAATGTAAACAATATAGATAAACATTCTGTATAGGAACATAAAGCAGCGCAACATAACTAAATGCTATCAAAATCTGGCATGGAGATTCCTGGGTCTACCAGAAGGAATGATGCAGAGGCTTCATCTAGTATCTGATGTAGACCATCATATGAGATTGTATATTATTGTTGTGACTGGAGGGTGTTCTGATATTACTGAGAATAATGAAGACATTGAGAATGAGCCATGGCTCATTTGAAATTACTTCCTTGGATTTGACTATCCTCAGATCCCAAAGGGGAATCATTTCTGAACCAGATCTCCCTTAATGGTACCAGATGTGTACCACACTGATCTGCAAACACTTGCAGAGGTCCAGTGATGTCACTACCATCTGAGGGCTCTATCTATTCCAGTCTCACAGACTTGAAGAGGAAGATGATCTGTGTTGTATAGTGCCAGGTATATTTCACATGAATGATTTTACATAAAAATTATTTAGCACCATCACTAACAGGGGACTTCGTGTTCCCCTGACGGAGACACCGGACCCCTGATGTTCTGCCCTGTCATATCCATTTACACATTTCTGGATGCAGGACTGTAGGTATCCGTAAGGGTGATTGGGTTATTGTGCATTCAGCAAATCAACATCTTAAAAGGGTTATAAAGTGCCACACCAGCCCACAGGTTGTGCATGGTACTACAGCGACTGAATAGAAGAAGTGTGTCATTATTGTGGGAACAAAGTTATCATATTCTTTTAAAATACACAAGCGCTATGATTAAAAAATTAAAATCCCTCCTTTAAAACAGGATTTCAAGTAATGCCATTTTTCATTGGTATTTTTTATGTTTTGACTCTGCCTACCAGATCTTACAGACTGCACTCTGCCTATTCAGATCTTTCAGAGACTTTAGAGTAGTTTTCTAGTAAGGGGAAAAATCCTTGTAATGCAGCAATGGAATAACTCCGCAGGGTTGTCAACCTGTCACATTTCGTCATTCACAGCATATGAAAGCTTTTGCTTATTCACATCACCAAAGACAGCAACCTACCCTAATAGGCTAATTTTTCCCCAAACTACTGTTAAAATGACCTTAGCAACCCTGGCACAGAAAATAAATAAAAACCTAAATATAACCTGTGTTCAGTTTATAGTCCCACATAGCATGCATGATAAGAATATCTATTATATACATATAGACTTATTTGCCAAATAAACATATAGAAGATCATTGTCTAAAGTGATAAGACTTCATATGCATTCATATTACATAGATGGAAAAAGAAATATGAGTATTGTATTAAAACACTATAAAATCCTTAACCATGATTCAGATTTATCTGCAAGTCACATAATATTCCAATCATTTAGCTGTGAAACTGCAGAGGGTCTAAATCCAAAAAGTCACAATGGGTTTATTGTTAAGCGTGTAAAATGTCAGACTACATAGTTTGGATGCATGTCATTACCCTAAACCTACTGAGCAAGCTTTTGCAATGTAATGCCTCTAATACCACTTTGGATGTGTTGGTTTATTAGAACTCTGGCTTGTAGTCAAGTCAGTGAAGTACAAGGACCTTTCATTTCTATCTTTACTAAATTTGCAATATAATGAACAGTATGTACAGTATAATGTTATACTGTACATACTATAATATATAATTATATATATATATATATATATATAGTATATTATATATATATATAATATATTCTTACTATGCATATACAAATTTATAATTGTGTAGCAATGAAAATTTTAGGTTCTCACATCTGGTTTTTGCAAGTTGTAGTCATTTTTAAAATTTTTGTAAGCGAAAAATATAACAGGGTTATTGCGGAATTCAAGCTCTAAAATATAATACAGCACTTACCACTTATAGGAGGAGAACTTAAACCTTCCCAGCAGAGTACACCAGGATCTGTGTTACCTTCTAACCAGACTCAGAGTGATGAAAACAAAAATAATATCTATCTGTAAAGGAATGCTGCAGCCCTTCCATCCCATGTATGGCAAGCCATGGGGCTATATATAGCAGACATGAAGTTGGACTACCACAGTTTTAGGTCACCCTGACAGAATATATCTTGACACTAAACAGATTATTTCTTAATTTACACAATGTTTAATAGAATTTTTACTCATCATGAAATCCTAAGAGTACAAAATATTGCATCATTTGTTGTGTTTCAAATCCACAGTAATAAAATACTCAATACATTTCTATCATTACAGTCGACAGAATAAGTAAGAAACACATACACTGTCTTTCCACAAATTATGTATATATTTCACTATAATTTTGCTAGTAGCAATCTTCTACTTTTTATCTTTTTATAATCTATACATTTATCATACCGTTTTGTATTATGTATTAATATACAAAAAACTATTTATTAACTAATCAACCTAACTATCTATCTGTTCAACCCCTCTGCATATATGTTCTACTGTCATTAAAATGCTGACACGTATAATCGCCTCTGGCTCCATCAAATTATCTAGAATATGCAGTAATGATTTGCTTTGGATATTTTGGATTAAGGACATCCCACCGGGCATTACCAGCTATGACACTGCACATACATTAAAGTAGCCGTAAATGAAGTTTTAGAAGCATTTGCTTTATTTAATTAAACATTCCACCAAATAATGTAAGAAATATAACATAAAGAGGCTGCGAGGCATAATTCTTCTAAAAGGACCATTCACCAAGGGTAATATAGAATGTATCAGTCTTCGAAATTCCATTTACAGTTCTGTATGTTGCTAATATCCATTTCATTACAGAAAGTACACAGTAAATGGATGACCTTGGAGACACACAAGTGCATTGCTTTTTGTTTCTATATTCTCAGGTTACACTCTCTTATTTGTAGGAACAGGGGAGAGGGATGGAGGTTGTCATCCTATACTGCTATATTATTAAGCCCTGACATATAGTGGAATACCAGATATACAACTGAGGTAGCAGAAGTATTTGTCCCCTAGACCATGTGACATATTAATTCATATTTCTTGCTCTGAATTGATCCAGATCTGTTATCTACTCCCACAACGGTCCATAAGTGTAAGGAAAAAGCATCTCTACTTCAAACCTTCTGCTGTCAGGGTTTTGAGACATTTCGTACATCTTAGCTGGAAAAATGTAAACATTTTTTACACATACAAAAGGCTAGATTACAGTATAAAACCAAAAAAAACGTATTAACCCACTTCATATCCATATATTACTCTGACAAGTAATTCCAGCACACAGTCAGCACTGGTGTAGGCAAAGTATGATTTTCCAAAGCGTTGCATAAAAGTTGATAACTGAGGTGCCTAGGCCCATGAGTAAAATTAATTCTGGGGACCCATCTATTGCTTTATAGAATTTTTGTGGTACTTATATTGCAAGAAATAAAATATAACATTTTTCTTCTCTTTCTTTTGGTAATTGGCTTCCATAGTTGCCACTATTTGTAAACAGTGGCTTCAGCAGTGACATTATATCAATGGGATGTGACCATTTTGGGCTATCACTGAACCGAGAGGACTGCAGGCTTCTAGACATTTGGGCCTAAGATTATATGCAAGGATGTAAGTGCCAGTTAGGGATGTAAGTGTCAGCACTCAACAATGACAACATTAATAATAACTGATGACAATAACAACTTCCCATCCACATTTGGGAAAGTAGACATGGCTCAGAGTGTAGATGGTTAGTCTGTGAAAACAGTACTGATCAGACACATGCAGAGTTGGAATTTAATAAGACACAGGTGACATGTCTTATCTATTAGGTACAGCATGACAACCGCTCCCGGCTGAGCAGCAAGTTGTAGCCCAGAGATCTTCAGCTCTTTGACGCACATTTCCATACTGTGCCACTAATAATAATAATTCCTTTATTTATATAGCGCACACAGATTTTGCAGCGCTGCACAGAACTTGCTAAGTTGGTCCCGGTCCTCAATGGGGATCACAATCTAACCAACTTACCAGTATGTTTTGGAGTGTGGGAAGAAAGCGGAGGACATGGAGGAAAGCCACACAAACACGGAGAGAACATACAAACTCTTTGCAGATGTAAAATAGCAGTCACCTAAAGTATAATGTCCCCTTGATTTTAAAGACGTCCTGCACAGTGCTGCCAAATAATATGTACTTTCATACTTCATAAATGATGCAGAAACCCTTGAATATATTATAATTTACTATAGAATACTAAGTAAATAACTTATACTGTACAAATTGTAGTTTACACTAGTTTACAGAATAAATAATATATACTGTGCTGCTAAGAAATGATAGCAGTTCTCTATTGGAGCTGTGTGTTAGGTCAGAAACAATAAGCTGCTAGGGAGACGTCCAGGAACTCCATTTACTCACTCTTTCATTCTGGGCTGATTATACTAGTCTCTTGTAATTTGTGGTACCATTGTCTTGTTTTTATTTTGCTCTATACTCTTACTCTTAGGTTGCATGCACAAGAACGTATGCCTGCCGGGCCATAGCCAAGTTGGCATACGTTCGACACCATGGACAGAGGGAAGGGTGACCCCTCCCTTCTCCATAGCAATGCATGGCTTACAGGCCATAACACGGGGAAACATAGAACGTGTCCTATCTTTTTCCCTTGTACGGAGCGGTACTGTGCCGCACATGTGCAGCACCGCATCAATCCCTGCGGCCCTTGCGGTCTATAGGGGACATATGTATGGCCGTAAGCTTGCAGCTGAATATAGGTCCCCCATACGGTCGTGTGCATTTAGCCTTACTCTGTTATCTAACTCATCTGTTATTTGTTTCTGTACCCTATCCTGGATGTGACTGTTTATTTGTCTGTCTCTCTGTCTCTCTTTGTTCATCTGTCAACTGTTCAGAACACATATATACATACATTGTCAACCCTTACAAATCAGTCAGTTTATAGTAAAGGTATTATATTGTAGGTGACATTTGTTATATATATATTATTTGTTATAAATAAAATTTTCCTTACATTCCGAAAGTAGAAAATATTCCCTTAATTATTGTATACATAGTGCCCCTTATGTATAGTGCCTCCAAATTATTCATTTACATTAAAAATTCCCAAACAATTAATTGAAATAATGCCCCCAAATAATTTTTCTTTGTATAGAGCCCCTCAATACAGTCGCCCCAATACCTTTCTTTATGATGGTGTGGTTAAAAAACTAATCATTACTTTACTTATACCTATCCCGGTGCTCCTGTAGTGGACTGAAACCGATGCAATGCTGTCAGAGTGTGACATGTGTGGAAAGGTTTCTTTCATCACTTGATGTTTAAAGTGTTTTAGGCAATTTAAAGAGTTGTAAAAGGGGCTTTGATAAGAGGTTTGGATAAAAGCTGCTGTACTGATAAATGCTGCAAAATTTTGCCATCTCCTAAATGTGAGGCCTCTGTCACACAAGCACTGTTCTCATGCAGGTTCAGTGTGAATATAGCTAGGACAGACTTGCAGTGATCACTAACCATTATAATAAAGAGAGCTTTTCACAATTTTCTTCACATAAAGTAAAATCTGCTTTGTTTTTAAAAGCCCAAGATGTTCATAGTTCATGCATGTAAGCCTACTGTACTGTACATTATATCTGAATGCATATATCTTCACCAAGCCTGAATATCTACTTTAAAGCTAAAAGTTTAAAGGGAGTATATCGTCACCAAAACAGTTTTCAACATCTTGTGCAGGGGTGTAACTACAGCGGTAGCAGCCGTAGAAGTCGCTATGGGGTCCGCAGTATCAGGGGGCCCCGTCATCCGACCTGACACAATAAAGAATGGAGGATGTGCATCATTATATCTAAATTATACTGCACATTGTCCAGCATAATATGTATATAACATATACTGTGATGTATATATGCAGTATCTATGATGTGTAAATGGTGTCTATATACACTGTATGTGAGTATGTTGCATATGGCATTGTATGTGTGTATATGCTGTGTGTGCACATGAGTGTATTTATATGTGATTGTAACTCAATGTGTGAGTATACTAATATGTATATTTTTAAGTGGGAAGAGGGGCCCCATACAGTAGCCTGCTATGGGGCCCTGTCTCTCCTAGTTACGCCACTGATCTTGTGAACTGCATTAGGTGCAGTGGTATATTAAACCAAACTTTAGCCAAATCTTTAAATGCATATGCAGTCATCTCTTCTCCCGTACAACCTACATTAATAAGGAAGGTAAATGTGAGGTAGAATATTAAAATCCACAGAGAAAAAAGGTCACAGACAGACATGTATGGAGCCAAATGCTCTTAATCAAAGTTACAGAAAAATCTTTTCTTTTTCGTCATACATGTTTTATTGTGACTATGATTAAGCACTTTAAGCTGTAATGTCTAAAATCTGTGACCTTGTTTCTATGTGGATTTTAATATGCTCCAAATTAAGTACTGAAGCTTTTAGCTGAAGGAACGTTGTGCTGGAAGATTTACTTTTTGCTCACTGTTTATACATGCCTCTCCGGTGATGCTCTCGAAACTTACTAAATACATTGAAGCTGAAGCAGGGTTTGGTTCCTTCCCTATTGTACCACATTTATTAGAAGTATCTAAAAATTACATGCAATGATCCCAAACTATCAGAGAAAATAGTAACATGAAATTCCCCCATTGAAGTCATCCTGGGGTGGACAGTTTTTCACCTATGTGTTTCAAGAAGGAAGCTGAGAGTTGTGCAAATATGACAACTAGATTGGTACTATGACTACAAAATTTGATAGTTGGATAGCACTAGGATAGAGATCCGGCCAAATTCTGATCAAAATTGTGCATTTTTAGCAACTGGGATTAGACTGACTAGCTAGTTCCAGCTTTGAACATTTGCCTTAATTTTATGTGGTGCGATTTACACCAAAACCCTATGCCCAACAAGACCAAAGAACGACTGTTCTCTAAGTGAACAAAAAACAGGAAGCAAACTGCTCCGTTCTTTATGTAGTGGTCAGACCAAGTCAGCTGCAGTGTTTGTTCATTACAAACGATTAAAACTGTCTCCTTCCTATTCTCTGTTAATCAGTATCAAAGTGCATCTGATTTGTAGAAGTACTGGGTTTTAGATTCTCAAAAATATGATATTGAACAAAATTTTTGCCCATGATCCCGTCCGCACACTGTCGACAGACGTCAGCGGGTGCAGTCTGCTGCAGAATCTTCTGCTCCCAGGCAGAACACAGCTAGAGAGAGAAGGTTTCTGCCTTCTCTTTTCTTCACTGCATAGCACTGAAGTAGTTAATACAGGAGCTGGCGACACTGGGCTCCTTAATTGCCGGGTCTGCAGAGGTTAATTAAAACTGCTGGGTCTGATCAGGCCCGATAAGACATCAGCCCGATAAGGGGTCCTTTTCCCCTCTAGCTGGGGCTCTCATACAAAAAACTTTTTAGTTAAAAAATGTATTTAAAATCTTTTTTTAAAATGTGTAAAGTAGGGGAGGCTCTAGTCCCTAAAAGAAATATTAGCTTTTTAAAAACAGCCTTGAAGAAACCTATATCAACCTAAATAATTAGTGGTTCCCTCACTGAGTAAGCTTCAGGCACATTTTCAAATGTTGGCTGCCTGTAACGACAAACTGGCCCACATTACTATTTTGTAATGTAATCACTAGAGAATTTATATTGGTGAACAGTATGTCCTTTCTAAAACCAAACTTCAGTAGAATAATTATGTAATGGGGTTGTGGCCAGATTAGGAGACATTAAACTCAGCTAATAATAATAATAATAATAATAATAATAACAATAATAATAGCTAGCAACAGTATCTTAAAATAATTCAATCCAGTCCTGTTATTCTGCTGTCCACTCCATCTCCCAAACATTTCTTATCACAGCTTCCGATTCCTGCTGTGTACTGTGAATGATGTGCACTATTATACTGTGCAATATGGGGTACACTCATCACTGGCGACAATGGTAGTCATTTACTAAGGGCTCGAATCGCGTTTTTCCTGCGGGTTACCCAAATTTTTCCATTTTGCCCCGATTTTCCCTGAATTGCCCTGGGATTTTGGCGCACCCGATCGGATTGTGGCGCATCGGCGCCGGCATGCAAGTGACAGAAAATGGGGGGCGTGGCCGTAAGAAAACCTGATGGATTCAGAAAAAACGGCGTATTTTTTTTTAAAAAAAGGGTCGTTTGACACGTGCTTACCTGCACCCAGCGTAGCTTGGTGAACTCCTACGGACTTCAGCGCAGCAGCGACACCTGGTGGACATTGGGCGCACTACCTTAGTGAAGACCCGAATGCTCCACATAGAACGCGCCTCTGGATCGCGAATGGACCGGGTAAGTAAATCTGCCCCAATGTTTTGAATTTTTCACTTTTGGACTCTGTATCTCACCATCCACTACAGCTTTGAATATGAGACTATTATAATTTTTTGGACAATAATGATGGCAAGCTTTGACTATACAACATGTTATATAAACAGTGGTGGCCAAAAGTATTGGCATCCCTGCAATTCTGTCAGATAATACTCATTTTCTTCCATAAAATGATTGCAATCACATGTTCTTTGGTATTAATATCTGCATTGATTTTGCTTGCAATGAAAAAACACAAAAGAGTATTAAAAAAAAGTCAAATCTTTGATCATTTTACACAAAACTCCAAAATTGGGCCTGGACAAAAGTATTGGCACCCTCAGCCTAATACTTGATAGCACAACCTTTAGACAAAATAACTGCGAACAACCGCTTCCAGTAACCAACATTGAGTTTCTTACAATGCTCTGCTGGAATTTTAGACCATTCTTCTTCGACAAACTGTTCCAGGTCCCTGAGATTTGAAGGGTGCCTTCTCCAAACTCATATGAGATCTTTCCACAGGTGTTCTGTGGGATTCAGGCCTGGACCTGGCACATTTTCTAGTGCTTTTTTTAGTGTGTTTTGGATCAGTGTCCTGCTGGAAGACCCATGACCTCTGAGGGAGACCCAACTTTCTCACACTGGGACCTACATTATCCTGCAAAATTTGTTGATAATCTTCAGACTTCATAATGCCATGCACACGGTCAAACAGTCCAGTTCCAGAGGCAGCAAAGCAACCCCAAAACATCAGGGATGCTCCGCCATGCTTGACTTTAGAGACCATATTCTTTTCTTTAAAGGCCGCTTTTTCTTTCCTGTAAACTCTTTGTTGATGCCTTTTGCCTCATCTGACCAGAGAACATTCTCCCAAAATATTTTAGGTTTTCTCAGGTAAGTTTTGGGAAACTCCAGTCTGGCTTTTTTTATGTTTCTGTGTAAGAAGTGGGGTCTTCCTCGGTATCCTACCATACAGTCCCTAGTCATTCTGACGAAGACGGATAGTACGGGATGACACTGTTGTACCCTCGGACTGCAGCGCAGCTTGAACTTGTTTGGATGTTAGTCGAGGTTCTTTATCCACCATCGAAACAATCTTGCGTTGAAATCTCTCGTCAATCTTCCTTTTCCTTCCACATCTAGGGAGGTTAGCCACAGTGCCATTGGCTTTACACTTCTTAATGACACTACACACAGTGGACACAGGAACATTCAGGTCTTTGGAGATGGACTTGTAGCCATAAGATTTCTCATGCTTCCTCACAATTTTGATTCTCAAGTCCTAAGACATTTCTTTGGTCTTCTTTCTTTTATCCATGCTCAATGTGGTACACATAAGGGCACAGGACAGAGGTTGAGTCAACTTTTATCCCTTTCAACTGGCTGCAAGGGTGATTTAGTTATTGCTACCAACTTTTAGGTGCCACAGGTAAGTTACAGGTGCTGTTAATTACACAAATTAGAGAAGCATCACATGATTTTTCAAACACTTATGCCCACCCCATTTTTATGTTTGGTTTGGAATTATATCCAATTTGGCTTTTTGACAATTCTTTTTGTAGTTTTCCATTGAAGACAAATTAAATGAAGATAATAATACCAAAGAATTTCTGATTGCAATCATTTTTTGGAAAAAACTATTATATTAGTATTATATTAGTATTATCTGACAGAATTGCAGGGGTGCTAATACTTTTGGCCACCACTGTAGCATATTAGCTATGCAGATTCCTGTCATGTAACTGGATTGTTGCTGTTTTGTTCCTGATGACGGAACAGTTTTTTCTTCATCTATACTGCAAATTACAACCTGTTCTCACATTACTTAATGGTTCAGTGTGTTATTAGGTGGAAGGCAGGGTCACTGTTTCAGCATCGAGGAGCACCCATGAAGAAGTACAAAGGGCGCAATAAAAAATGGAGCAGTATTGGGATGTTAGAAAAGAAATATGTGGAAGGCACATAATTTCTGTGAATTCATCAGACCATACATAGGATTGACTATATGGGTTGGAGGTAGGGACACAAAAGGAGAGGTAAATTATCCAGGAATGGAGTTTGGAGATTGACTTATGAAGTAAAGAAGTAAATAAGAAGTCCATAAGTGGAGGGAGGTGGTGAGGGTACAATGTGTGGTGCAGAGGACAGAATAGTAGGAAAGGTTATCTAGAGGCAGCAAACATGTACGTAAGACCAAGGAAAATATAGAGCCATGAACATTGACTGATAGCTCTGAAAGGAGGAGATGGGGTCAAATCTGGTTTGCAATGGTATATTAATTTAAACTTTTGCTGGTCGGTTTCCATTTTACTGAAAACATCCACCTATTAACCTTTGAAACAGACTGTGAGCCTACGCCGCCGTCCTCTTTCATGTCTTAAAGTGGAATGTAGTCACATGCACAGATCATTCTGTGACAGTGCTGTCAACTCTTTTAGGACACAAATATATTTGCTAATTCTGTCACACATGTAAAAGTAAAGTATGCTGTTGTATTTTTCTTTCTGTTAGTCAACAAGATAAGAATGCCATCTCAAGGACACAGGATTTCTGTGAACTACTGGAGGCAGAATTTAATTAGAATAACTCAAGAGACTCGTGATTTGTAAAAACAGCCACAGCAAAATTATATAAGTATTGTACTCTTTAAACCAGGAATGTTGCACTATCAGTCCTGGCGTACACAACACAGACACACACAAGGTTATTGCCAACAGGTTACCCCCGTTTTTTTCTACGTTTTATGGATTTTCCTGCACTGTATGAAGCTGGACCCAGCGTGTGTTTCTATGTTGTGGACTTGGAGCGAAGTTGGCCGTGCTCCAACACGCCAGACATCACTGCATAGCCTCCAGGTGAGCTGACTCTCCCTCTTCGTGGCACATTTTCGCCTTGTTTAGTCGTGTACATTTTGGAGTCTTGCTGATTTGAATTAATGAACATGGAGAGGTATGATAAAATGGGGGCAACCTGCTGGCCATAACCTTTTTTTTATCTGTGGACCTAACATGTTCATTTGTCTCTTAAAAACTTTTAAAAGATTAAATACATTTTCTACGTTTTATGGATTTTCCTGGACTGTTGTATGAAGCTGAACCCAGCGTGTGTTTATACCTTATTCAAACTCTTACATTACTCACAAAAAGCTAATTGTCCTGTGGACTAAATTTTAGGATGAACCTAAAATCCACATTTTGAATACAAATGTCCAACTGTTTAAAGTTTCATTAATTTTGCACTTGCTGTTCTCTATCGAAGACCTTAACAGCAAAATTCAGAACATGTATTTGAACCATGAAATGTCCAACAAATATACTGACTCAATTAGAATAGGTATTTAAAGAGAACCTTTTTCATAGCTAGTGATATGTTCCCTCGGAGGCCTTTTAATTAAATAATGCCTTTCTTTTAGCTAAAAATTGTTATCTTTCCTGGCGTACAGGGATATCCTGAGCAAGTCAGTGGGGGCATGTTCTCCTGTCCTAATTCACTTCTACTCCTCCCCATGCCTCCTTCTCACCATTCAGCACATCATGTCATGTCATGACATGTCATGTCATGTGACATCCCATCCTCACTCACTTCTACTCCCCCACATGCCCTATGCATCCTTTGCACCATACAACACTTCATTTAATGTAACCAGGGTGTTATCATCTAAGGTCCTTTACCCAATTACTTTTGCCAAATGTACCCCATGTATGTATCTGATCACAGGAAATCACAGCATGCTTCCATGGAGGCATGGTAAGGAGTAGAAGTCCATGGAGGCATGCTGTGATTTCATGTCATCAGATACAAACATGGGGTAGATTTTTCAAAGGTTAGTGTGCTTAAGACCTCAGATGATATCACCTTTGTCACATTAAATGACTTGTTGAATGGTAAAAAGGATGCATAGAGCGTGTGGAGGAGTAGAAGTGAGTGAGGATGGGAGGGGACCAGGAAATGCCGCCTCTGAGCCGTTGTTCGATTTCAACTGTTGCAATTGTTATATACTGATTATGGCATATGCGAATCCTAGAATACAATTTGATTGTGTGTTTGAATCACAATTGTGTCGCGGTTGCTTTTTGTCCAACACATTAAAGAAATGTGCACCTTGGTAGTGCTTATTTATAGTTTGCATAGTCTAGACACATTTACGTCTAGAATCCAATGAAATTGTTTCACAATTGCTCAAAGCAAAGTGAACGAAGAAAATAAAAGGTGCAACTCTTTGCACATCCTGAAAACAGACCAGATTAACTAACAGCCTGCAACACTATTACATATATTTACACCCACATTTATTAAAGTGTTTTCTGTCTGACTTTGCACTGAAAAGAACATGCAAACTACTTGCACATGTATTTATGAAGTGTTTGCACCAGAATTGTGTTCGCAGTGCCAAAAAATTCTCTACATAAAAGGGTGCTCTAGCACAGAGTCAGACTGTGGACCACATTTATAACTGCAACTCAACAGTCTGTGTACCAAAAAATGTTTGAATCAAGCAGCTTTGGTGTTCTTTATTAGTACATATTCAAAGCATCCAGCATTACACGTACATATCCATAAAACGTCAACGCGTTTCAGGCGAATTAACGTCCTTAATCGTGACTATTGTGTTGGCGGAGGAACAATGCTTTTATACAAAACCCAGGAGAGGAAACTACCACTTCCGGGTAACATGTTGCTTCACTGTCACAATAATTAACAAATGTGAATAAATGTAAAAATGAACATAAATGAAAGACTAATCAAACTGCACAGAGTAACTGATGTATATGTTACATACTAACTTATGTATATGGGTGTTGTATAAAAGCATTGTTCCTTTGCTGACTCAATAGTCATGATTAAGGGCATTAATTCGCCTGAAACGCGTTGACGTTTTATGGATATGTACGTGTAATGCTGGATGCTTTGAATATGTGCTAATAAAGAACACCACGAGCTGTACCAAAGCTGCTTGATTCAAACATTTTTGGTACACAGACACAATTCTGTTGAGTCGCAGTTAGGTGAATTAATGCCCTTAATCATGACTATTGAGTCAGCAAAGGAACAATGCTTTTATACAACACCCATATACATAAGTTAGTATGTAACATATACATCAGTTACTCTGTGCAGTTTGTTTAGCCTTTCATTTATGTTAATGTTTACATTTATTCACATTTGTTAATTATTGTGACAGTGAAGCAACATGTTACCCGGAAGTGGTAGTTTCCTCTCCTGGGTTTTGTATAAAAGCATTGTTCCTCCGCCAACACAATAGTCACGATTAAGGACGTTAATTCGCCTGAAACGCGTTAACGTTTTATGGATCTGTACATGTAATGCTGGATGCTTTGAATATGCGCTAATAAAGAACAAATTATATTGACCACGAACTGGACCAAAGTATACCGAACACAAAGATGGACCAGGCTGGAGGTGTACAGGGGAGGATGGTGAGCTGGATTTTCCTTCTTGTTACGTACAAAAATAAAGTTTCACCAGATTAATGAAGATCATGCACCAGAATGTAATAATCTGGTGCATTCTGCACATTAGTGAGGCTCATAGTGCAGTTTGCACTACATTTGATACATGTGGACTAAAGTGACGCAACTTTCACAAAGAAAGTGCATACTGCACTAAAGCAGATTGCACCAGTTTTCATATATCTGTGCAATTGCATTTTTGTTTCTCTCCTGGCAGTGTATTTCAGGCAGAGTAAGGCTCTGGGGTATCAGTTCTTATTATGGCCCTGATGTCACCAACACAGGAGCACATTCCATCTTTTCCCATATGGGTCATACTGTATGTGTTGTCATCTCCTTGACATTTGAAGAGGTCATTCACAGCCTAGGTATTAGAAAAGCAGTATGGTATAGTGCCCTGTATAAGAAAAATAGTATGAATATATAAAAATAAGATTTATATAATTATAACTGAGGCATTAAAATAAAAATGTCAAATTATTGAAAGGACTTTAGATGATAGAGAGAATCTAACATTTTAGAGAGAATGTGGTGGATTCACTCTTACAATATTACATGTACTTAGTCCGGAGACTAGATATCACAAACACAGCATATTCTAATTTGGTAATTTGGTCAGCAAGGCACTTTCAATTTTACCCATATCCAAAAATGCTGGCCAGAATATTAGTAATATCATATAACATAATAAAATAATTATATCAGTGTATATAAACACATCTCAGATGCTGTAGAACCTCATATTTCACTCATTAGCTGATTAAGAACTTAATCATACAACCATCAAATGGTTCAGTGACCATTAAAATATACCTCAGTTGATGTTGCATGTGGAATCGTCATGGCAGTTGTTGGAGACCTCATAACAAACACCAGAGCTGCTGCAAATCATAAAAAATACACAACAGATACTGCTTAGTGGGGGCGGGAAGAGGAGTAGACAGAGGGAGGAAATCACCTAGGGTGCCACCTCAACTCTGCTTATGGGGGGTGCAGGTTGGCAGGGGCTGATGAGTCTCTTCTGCTCAGTCCCATGCTGCACGCCCAGCCCCTCTCTTCATGTGGCATCTTTGTATACAGCTGGGTTGTTGACCCCCCCTCTCCCAGCTACAAGAGACCCACCCCCAGCATGTGCTGCTTACCAGGAGAAGCAGCATGGAAAATAGGAAACAGAAGGTAAGTGAGTCCCTTGGGGGTTATTTTAAGTGAGGGGGAGCTTGTTTGTTGTCAATGAGGGGGAATTGTGTTAGTGGGGGAGGTGTGAGCTTGGATGTTTTTAGTGGGGAAGGATTGTGTGTTGTCAGGGAAGGGGAGTTTTGATGCTGTTGATGGGGTGTGTGTGGTCAATGAGGGGGAGCTTGGATGCAGAAGGATCAAGTGCTCAGCAGGATATCATATACCGGATATACTCGAGTATAAGCCGACCCAAGTATAAGCCGAGGCCCCTAATTTTACCACAAAATGCTGGGAAAACCTATTGACTCGAGTATAAGCCGAGAGTGGGAAATGCATTGGTCACAGCCTCCCCAGTATATAGCCAGCCAGCCCCTGCCCCAGTGTATGTAGCCTGCCAGACCCTGCCCCATTGTATATAGCCTGCCAGACCCTGCCCCAGTGTATATAGCCTGCCAGACCCTGCCCCTGTTATTAGCCTGCCGCCGCTGCAGGACGAATCCGCACAGAAGATATACAGGGTAAAACGAGGCTTATACTCAGATATAGCGAGTTTATGTATACCAGCTAGAGCTGCATACATCTATGCTTACCCTTTAATACTATATATATTATAGCAAAGAAGACTGCTGCACAGCACAGGGACAGATGAACTCAAAAGAATACTTTATTCCAACCAAATGCAACGTTTTGGTCACATTGGGATCTTTGTTGAGCATCTGTACATAGTCCAATAACTACATTTAAATTTGATTTAAAAAAACATCAAAACTAGTGTTTACATCATAGATTCATTAGTACATAGTGATGTATATACATGTGTCCACATCCCAAATAAATAATATGTTAGAAGTAACATCTACAACACAATTGCTCAGGTATATCCAAATGAAAAGTGATCACATGATTCATGGTAACCGAGCAGCAGAGATCACATGACAGAGATCCCATAATTCATGGGAACCAAGTATACATAGTATTATTAGATCTATATGATCCACGGTAGTACAAAGAGCTGTATTCCCTGAAAAATATCAATATCAACATATCCCATAAAGAAAAAAAATCTAATTGAAAGCAACTTAACGGTCACCAATCCCCACATATGTGGTTGATCAGCTGGAGTGCCGGCTTCTGTGTGTATTACTCAGGAACGCATGTGCGATTACTATGGAGTCTGTGGGAAAGACATGGTTGCAGCTGTCAACTACGCTGTATACAGAGGAGATTGCTAGAGTGAGACAACAGCTAAGTATATGAAATAAACTAAAGAAGTATTACTTAAGAGCTCATAGCAGCTAATGTTAGGTAATGTTGATTGATGGATAATGAAGGGGAATTATGAAGGGACCAAGTAAAACAATATAATCAAATAGACATATATGTAGTATCAAAATATTATTGTCCTTACAGATAAATATCCACCATGCCCTCAGTTACACACCCTTACCCCATAGAAGATGGTATCCATAGTGGACTCCTGGGAAACATCCCTGGTGTTCTCTAATGGTATCCAAGTATAATCAGGGAATGTATGTGGACTAGGGTACATCCAATACTGTCCACTTGTAAACTGAAATAACATAAACCGTGACCTGTGTCAATGGTCAACAGGTCAAATACAGACCATCGTCCATAACACAGAGTTATTATTGGATTTTGCAAAGGCATTTGACAATGTCCCTCATAGATGCCTGATGGGTAAAATAAAATCTATTGGTTTGGAAGGAATCATTTGGAATTGGATTGAAAACTGGCTGATGGATCGTATCCAGAGAGTTGAGGTCAATGATTCCTACTCAGAATGATCACCAGTATTAAGTGGTGTACCCCAGAGTTCTGTGCTTGTCCCACTACTATTTAATATATTTATTAATGATATAGAGGAAGGAATTAATAGCACTGTGTCTATTTTTGCAGATGACACCAAGTTGTGTAGTGTAATACGGTCTATGGAGGATGTTCATAGGCTGCAGGGTGACTTGGACAAACTGAGTGTTTGGTCATCCACTTGGCAAATGAGGGTCAATGTAGATAAATGTAATGTTATGCACCTGGGGGCCAATGATCCACAAGCAACATATGTCCTTAGTGGAGTAAATCTGGGAGAGTCCTGTGTTGAGAACCACCTGAGTGTACTAGATCATAAATTAAATAACAGCATGCAATGTCAATCAGCTGCCTCTAAATCCAGCAAGATCTTGTCATGTATGAAAAGTGGTATGGTACTCTTGGGATAGGGATGTAATGTTACTACTGTATGAGGCATTGGTTTGGCCCCACCTGGAATATGTCGTCCAGTTCTGGACACCGATCCATAAAAAGGATTCCGTGGAGTGATCTGTGGAAAAGACTTGCTCAAAATATGCAAGTATCCTCTCAAAATCCTAGCAACCTGTGAACTAGTGCTGGAATAAGACACAAAAGGTAAACATCTTTGTTTGGTTTTCAAGGTTTTTGGTTTTAAAAGGGCAAACCTGACCTGCTGTAGTACTCTCTATTTTGTCTGTGTTAGTAAATTGTGTGGATAACCACAGTTTACAAAATAATGCACTCTTTTTGAGTCCCTGTGCTGTGGTCTTCTTTGCTATTATTGGATCCATAAGAACCCCTGACTCGGGCTGACAGACTGCTGGCACTCTCCACAACGATCAGTCTTTCTTTGACCTTGTGTATGCTGTCTTTGATTTCTGTATGAATATTAGCAACATCTAGCTACTTACCTAGTGACTGACTTATTCTGTGTTTTTGATGAGCAGATTTCCCTATTATAAGCATGAATTGTGTGCTATTTCTCTCATTTTATGAAAAAAAGTGAAGTTTTAATAATGCTCTGATATAGACAATTTTGTGCTGTCAAAGGGCAGATTTAGTAATACTGTATGTTTAGCCATGGTGCCAACAAACCGTGTCTGCTCATCTCTACTTAAGATGGATCGGAAAGGTAGCACTAGCTGCTGAGGTAATGAACACATGTGACATTAACCGATAATAAAAAGGTTTTTGTATCCAATATGTAGGATCCAATCTTTGGCCTCTTTATCTTTGGGTCATATGTGACTATGACTATATTTGCAATACTTTTAGTATACACATTGTAGTATAGAGATCATAGCTTTGCTATAATTTATGTAATATTTATATTTTAATGTTGCTTCTCCAATGTTTGATAACTGAAAACTAAGTCAATAGGGATATTTATCATACAGCCGGCCGTGCCCTCCGCTCTCCGGCCGCTCTCCGGCCACATGTCATATGTGAAAAGTCGCGTTTTTTCCTATGCCAGGCCCTCTTCGTTTTTTTCTACGCCAGGCCCTCTTGATGTATCGGACTGCGAACATGCAGTGGCGGGGCTATCATACGCTGGCGCACTATGGGGCAGATTTACTTACCCGGTCCATTCGCGATCCAGCGGCGCGTTCTCTGCGCTGGATTTGGGTCCACCCGGGATTTATTAAGGTAGTTCCTCCACTGTCCACCAGGTGGCGCTGCTGCGCTGAAGAGCATCGGAACGCACTGGAATACACTAAGCCGGGCCGAGTGAAGGTAAGTGCAACACATTTTTTTTTTAAATGCGGCGGAATTTCCGAATCTGCCGGGTTTTTGTTCGGCCACGCGCCCCAATTTCCGTCGTGTGCATGCCGGCGCCGATGCGCCACAATCCGATCGCGTGCGCCAAAATCCCGGTGCAATTCAGGGAAGATCGGTGCAAATCGGAAATATTCGGGTAACACGTTGGGAAAACGCGAATCTGGCCCTTAGTAAATGACCCCCTATGTGTCTGGTATTAGGATGTAGTTTATATGACTTACATGTAGATTTCTTTAAAAACATAAAGGAAATCCATAATACAACAGGTTACTCTTTATAATGAATGTTATTGCTCTTTCACCAGAGTCTTCAGCTAAGATGGAGAAGAGAAATCTACCATGTAATTCCAGTCCTAATAAGAGGTAATCAGTACAGCATCAATTTTTCGGCAATGTACCATGAAGCAATTGTGTGTATACAATATTCCAGCATGGCTTTCAGAGAATCCACCTGCTCATCATGACCCTACACATCATTTTCCTCAAGTGATTAATGGGAACTGATATTACTCAGGCCAAGTGTCCCAGACAGCTACTCAAATACTGGCCTCCTATCAGGACATGTAATTTAGTAGCAAGCAATACTGCAATGTGAAAACTGCATCAATATAGGATTCGGAGCAGCGGTCACATTGCTCTGTTAAATCCAAAATGAGCTGATGAAGGTTTTATATTCAGAAAATGTCTTACAGCTTTAAGATTGAACTGGGTCAAATTGTATTTTGTGAATTTAATTTAGTTTAATATCACAGGAGTTCACATATAGAGTATATGGGGGTGGAAAATACAAGCAGAAGTCGTGCAGAATCAGTAAAATCCACGCCTTCCTCAGGTTTTTAATCTACCGCTGTGATGTACAGTCATTTCACTTTACCATGTCAATTTAATGTAAGGCAAAAAAATTCTAGAAGTATCACTAGAGTTATAAGACTACATGCATATGAACATGGCTGATTTTCACATGTCAGTAAGAATAGGCCTGTATTTTCGATTCATAAATAGAAAAACTTCATGCAACATTTTTTTGTGAACCACTACAGAGCTCAAAAATAAGACTGTATGGACTGTATGCATGTAGCCATAGATTAGTATGAGCCCTTTGGACAGTCCCTCACTTAAAACTACTCAGCCTTACAAACTGCTTAAAAAAATTTTTCGTAGCAAAAGCTTTTTAGTTTTTTTTATGACCAAAAGCTGCTCTCTAAAAATGCAGGAGATTCCCTCCTTCTCATAGTATTCTGTTAAATCTCTCAACAGCCTATTAGCCCATATAGAGGAAGACACAGATGTAAAAGATACAACATTCACTAATCAGTAGGAAGTGCACAGGCCTTTGCTTTGAATGACTGCAGCCGCAGAACATCACTAGTCTCTTACACTAGTAACACAATTCTGTGACTGTTGTGGTTTTCATGGCAATAACTTTGTCACCAAGGATTTTGCAGAGGAACCACATGGTTCTTCTACACACTTGAATTCACTCTGCCATGGGAGCTCCAACTTCTGCTGCGGGAAACATGCCCCAAACCATGACACTTCCTCCACTGTGGACCACTTCTCCTCTCTCCACACAGAGGGCAGTTTCGCCTTTTGATTCTTTTTGCTAATGAGAGGTTTGGTCACTGCAGAGTGAACTTTCAGTCTAAATGCTCTTAAACATCAAGACACTGTATGATAAGACAGATCCTTACCCTGTTCAGTGCTAAATTGGTGAGCAATTTCAGTGCTTAACTGATTTATGATGTAGTAAAATTGCAATACTTTAGAAATCATAGAGTTGGAACAACCAATTTCTCTTGCTTGGGCTGATATGGTCTCCCATTTGGCCTTCCCCTGAGAACTTGCTGCCAATGGTTTCAGTCACTTTGGAACAGCACACCATTTTTTAAGGTCAGTGAAAACTGTAAAGTTAGGCTGCCAGTTAAATAGGGTTTGTCAAACAATTAAGTAAATTAGCACCAGGTATTCTGTAATTTTGATCAATGTTAAAATACTGCTATTTTACACAGGTTAAGATTAGAGATGAGCGAGCACTAAAACGCTCGGGTACTCGTTATTCGAGACGAACTTTTCCCGATGCTCGAGTGCTCGTCTCGAATAACGAGCCCCATTGCAGTCAATGGGAGACTCGAGCATTTTTCAAGGGGACCAAGGCTCTGCACAGGGAAGCTTGGCCAAACACCTGGGAAACTCAGAAAAGGATGGAAACACCACGGAAATGGACAGGACAAGCAGGGCAGCATGCATGGACTGCCTCTGATGCGCTTTTATCGCACCATTATGCCAACATTATGGCAACAGCATGGCCATGACAGAGTACAGACATAAAGCTAGATAGCATGTTAAACATCCAATAATTGACCCCTGACCTAAGGGACGGCATGCAGAGGCAGCGCAGCAGCGCAGGTAGAGAGGCATGGCCGACACTACCCCTAAATGGACTCAGGCTTCAAACCAATGGGTGGCAGAAGGAACCAAAGGTGAGCAAGAAGCGCTCAATAATATCGTATACTGATAAAAGTTTGCCAGTATATTTTGTGGATTACACACAGGGTGGCGACAAAGTTACATGGAAGCCATGAAAACAACCCCAAATTCTGCCTGACACAGCTCGTTTGATAAGGGGACCAGTATGGCAGTGAACTAGTAGTAGATTAAAGGTGCTTTGCAGTTCAAACTATGTTAGTTTGATTTGCATGGAGCTGGCCGCTCCGCTGCCAGGCGAGCTTTCCCATCCAAGCCCTGTCTCTAGGCTACTCCCCAAACACTTCTAGACCTTTTGTATAAGAAATCCAAGTGTAGTAGCGTTCTTATAAAGTTTAGGTATGCGGGTGAGGGGAATGTAACACGATGCGCAAGAAGCGCTGAAAATAATATCGGTAAATGATAAAGTTTGCCAGGTATATTTTGTGGATTACCAGCAGGGTGGCGACAAGTTAACAGTTTGTTGTGGAAAGCCATAAAACAACCCAAAATTCTGCTGACACCGCTCGTTTATAAGGGACCATGTAGCCTACAGTTCATGCCAGTGCGTGCCTGGCTGTCCAGTCTCCTTTGATACATTTAAAAATAATGAACCCCATCCATAAAGCTCTGTATACTCTGCAACCCCCCTACCTCTCCTGCTCGCTAGCGTCGTCTATCGCCCCAACCCGCGTTCCTGTAGATCCGCCAGTGAGCTTAGATCCTCGCTACCCTATGGACCTCCACTCGCGTCTCCAAGCTTGCTCTAGACTGCAACCAATCTAATGGAATGCTCTGCCCCGGACATCAGACTAATACATCACCTCAAAAGTTCAAACCGTGCTCGAAAACCATCAAGGGCGAGCAGCCTATAACACTCATTACGCATGAAAGTTTTAACTCTGGCACGAACCCCTCCTGGGTCTGGCCCCCATCTGTTACCAGCAACAACAGGCCCAGACTCCCGCATCAGCCTCACCCTGGCCTGGGATCTGAGAATGAACGGCGGAGGGGGTGCAAGCAACAGCATTTCCATTGTGATGACTTGAGTGGGCGGCCCTAAAAGATCGGCTGCGCCATTAAATGATTCTTGACCTCGGTTTACCACCCCCATCTTAGCGGCAAACCGTAAGCGCGCGCAGGGACCAGCCTCCAGTGTTCCATACAACTTATGTGGCCTCGGTTACATGACTTTGGTGATTAGTGGGCCTATGGTGGAAAGCGCTACGGAATATGATGCGCATAGAATAAAGATGAAGTATTACTTATGTAGTGGTATAGATGCAGGAATAGTAGAGTTAAATAGGTGCTGGCAGTAACTATGTGAGTGTGGATCTTGGATGGACTGGGCGCTGCCGCTTCCAGCGATTCGTGCTGCAATCCACCCCTGTCTCTCGACTACTCCCCCCAACAGCAACTCTAAGAACCTTTTGATAAGAATCAAAGTGTAAACGTGCTATAGTGGGGGATAGGCGGGTGGAAGGCGTAAACGGAAATCGCAGATGAAGCGCTGAAACTAAGACGTAAATATAAAAGTTTGCCAGTATATTTGTGGATTACCAGAAGGGTGGCGACCAAGTTAACAAGTTGATGTGGATGCCGTATAGCGTCTGGGCGTGTGCCTTGTATCGCCCTAGGCTCGCGTTTTTTTGAGCACCGCCGGCTTCCTTAGCGACGGCACTGCGGCTCTGCCTAGAGCTCCGACGATGGCGCCATGGCCACGTGTATGTCGAGGAGAGAAGGTGAGAGGGGGGAGGAGGAGAGTGATAAGGCCCCCCCACCCCCCCCTCTTTGAGACCGGACCGAGGTAATGCCCCCGCATCCTCTGCGTCGGCAATATATGACCAGCCCCAGGGTCGTGTCCCAACCTGCACCAACTAAGGGGTTCCATTTGGGCTTTACATGTAATTAAATTCATTTTTCCATATGTAAACAAGTTTCTTCAATGGATGTTAGTAAAAAATGTGTCCGGGTGAAGAAATTCTCATAGAATGTAGTTTATTCGTCCCTTAGAAACGTAAATACTTTCCGTGGATACACCACGTCATACTCTGGCAGCGGTGGCCGACTTTCGCATGAGGCTCTGCCAACCACATCCAGATTCAGCACTCATGACCACGTGGCGGGTGTGGGACATGCGTAACTCCCGACATGTTTATATACAATAACCTTTTTCTCTGTGGCACGCAATGCATCAGACGTGGGCGGCCAGTACTTGGTCCACAACTGGACAGGGAGAAATCGCACAAACTTGTTTCGGGTACAACAGTACCTATTGAGAATATTACAGCGTTTTTACATCAATAATGGTATACGGCAGATGAATGGAACCTCGATATAGGAGCCCAGAGAAAACCCCTTATAGTGTGTAGCGTTCTGATAAGTTGGGATAGGGCGGTGAGGGGGAATGTAAACAGATCCGCAAAAGCACGGAATAAGTATCCCTGAAATGGTAAAAGTTTTGCCGATATTTTGTGGATAACCAGCAGGTTCGAGCAAAGTTAACACAACACTTTAGTGGGATCCAGGAAAAACCCAAATTTGTTCGCCTGACACACCTGCGTTTATAAGGGGGACGTGTGGAGGCAGCTAATGGACACTTTGGAGGTACGCATTGGATACAAACGTTGAGGCTGCTATGAGACAGACCCTTAGTAAATGAGCCCCAGAGTGTCTGATAATTCACGATAAACCTGTCTTAATTCTGGAATGTTATTACTTCCTGCTCTGCCATAGTTTTAAACTTTGGCATCACGGTTCTCTCTTATTCCCCAAACTGGATATTCCATTGTACTGTTATTAATATTAGAGAAAACTGTGCAGCAGGCACTTCTTTTTTTCCACTTTTAACGGAAAAGTACAGGAAGTCTATGGGGAACGGAAGAGGAAAGGAAGACGTTTTGTTTTTAGTTTTGAAGTGACACTGATAAAGCTAGTCTTGGTAACCCATACCTCCCAACTTTTGGACAAGAGAAAGAGGGACAAAAGCCCCTCCCCCTTTTTATAAACCACGCCCATTGTCCCACCCACCCACAAGCATAGTATAATATCAACCTTGACGGTCCCCACATAGTAAAGTGCCCCTTACTTTGGCCACCCCCCACCCCCATGGACCCGTATAATATCCCATAAAGCAAATCTGCGAATGAAGCTAGATAGCATCTAAAACATCCAATAATTGACCCTGACACTATAGGGGACAGCATGCAGAGGCAGCGGCAAAACTATGTTAGTTGGATCTTGGGATGGAGCTGGCGCTCCGCTGCCAGGCGAGCTTTCGCCAATCCAAGCCCCTGTCTCTAGGCTACTCCCCAAACAGCACTTCTAAGAACCTTTTGTATAAGATCAAGTGTAGTAGCGTTCTTATAAGTTTGGGATATGGCGGGTGATGGGAATGTAAACAGATGCGCAAGAAGCGCTGAAATAATAACGGTAAATGATAAAAGTTTGCCAGTATATTTTGTGGATTACACAGCAGGGTGGCGACAAAGTTAACACGTTTGTGTGGAAGCCTATAAAACAACCCAAAATTCTGCTGACACCGCTCGTTTATAAGGGACCATGTAGGCCTACATGTCATGCATGCGCGCCTGGGCTGTCCGTCTCCTTTCGAATACAGTTTAAAAATAATGAACCCTCACCAGAAAGCTCTGTATATCTGCTGCAACCCCCCACCTCTCCGCTCTACGCGTCTATACGCCCACCCCGCCGTAGATCCGCCAGGAGCTTAGATCCTCCTACCCTATGCGGACCTCCACTCGCGTCTCCAAGACTCTCTAGACTGCAACCAATTGCTATGGAAGCTCTGCCCCGGACAGATCAGACAATACATACCGCACAAAGTTTTCAAACGTGCTCTTGAAAAACCTTCTTAGGGCAGCAAGCCTATAACACCGTAACGGCATAAAGTTTTAAACAGCGGCACTGAAACCCCTCCTGGGTCGCCGCCCATCTGTTATGCCAGCAACAACAGGCACCAGACTTCTCTCGCATCGCCATTCACCCTGGCCTGGTGGACTAGAATGATCGGCGGAGGGTCAAGCACAGCCATTTGCCATTGTGATATTTTGATGGCTTGTTGCCCTAAAAGATCGGCTGCGGCCATGGAAGATTCTTCTACCTCGGTTTACCACCCTCCATCTTACGGATAATACCGTAAGCTGCGCGCAGGGACCATGCCTCCGTGGTTCCATACAACGTTTTGCTCTGTTACATTACTTTGTATTTTGTTCCTATGATTGTAAAGCGCTACGGATTGAATGGCGCATATAACAAAGATGAAGTATTATTATTATTTAGGGATGCAGTGAACTAGTAGAGTTAATGGTGCTGCAGTAACTATGTGAGTTTGGATTCTTGGATGGAGCTGGCGCTCCGCTTCCAGGCGAGCTTTCGCCAATCCAAGCCCCTGTCTCTAGGCTACTCCCCAAACAGCACTTCTAAGAACCTTTTGTATAAGATCAAGTGTAGTAGCGTTCTTATAAGTTTGGGATATGGCGGGTGAAGGGACTGTAAACAGATGCGCAAGAAGCGCTGAAATAATAACGGTAAATGATAAAAGTTTGCCAGTATATTTTGTGGATTACACAGCAGGGTGGCGACAAAGTTAACAAGTTTGATGTGGAATGCCCTGTAATAGCTCTTGGGCGGTGTGCCTTTTATCTCCTAGGCTCAGCAGTTTGAGCACCGCCTGCTGTCGCTTAGCGACGGCACTGCTGCTCTGCCTAGAGCTACCGACTGATGGCGCCATGGCCACGGATGGTAATTCGGAGGAGGAGGAGGTGGAGGAGGGGTGGGAGGAGGAGGAGGTATAGTAGGCCTTTGAGACCTGGACCGAGGTAGGCCCCGCAATCCTCTGCGTCGGCAGTATATGACCAGCCCCAGGGTCAGGTCCCAGCCTGCACCAAGCTAAAGGGGTATTCCCATTTGGGCATTTACATTTAATTAAATTCATTTTCCATATGTAAACATTTCTTCAATTGGATGTTATTAAAAAAATGTTCCTGTGTGAAGATAATTTCTCATAAATGTAGTTATTCTGTCCCTTAGAAACGAGATAGCTTCCTTGGATACGACCACGTCATACTCTGGCAGCGGTGGCCAGACTTGCGCTATAGAGTCCTGCCAAACCACCAGGATTCAGCAATCATTACCACTGGGCGGTTGTGGGACATGCAGTAACTCCCAGACATTTTATATACAATAACCTTTTGTCTCTTTGTGCACTCAATCCATCAGACGTGGCCGTATCCAAGGAAGCCATCTTGTTTCTAAGGGACAACATGGTTACATTTATGAGAAATTATCTTCACAGAGGAACATTTTTTTTAATAACATCCAATTGAAGAAATGTTCATATATGGCAGATTAATGAACCTGAATATAAGTGCCCAGATGAGAATACCCCTTTAAGTGTAGTAGCGTTCTTATAAGTTTGGGATATGGCGGGTGAGGGGAATGTAAACAGATCCGCAAGAAGCACTGAAATAATATCCCTAAATGGTAAAAGTTTGCCAGTATATTTTGTGGATAACACAGCAGGGTGGCGACAAAGTAAAGTATGAAAGCACACTGCTATGCCAGATGAGATGACGCTGAGTTATGAAAAAATAAACGTAAAATAAAAAGTAAATGGCAGACTGTGCCTAATTGAAATCAAACCCCTAATAAATTTTCCCACTTTGGTGTTTGAGGTGGATATGTGTGTCACTAAGAGCTAAACACAACGGTAGCAAGTCCCCCTGCAAATTCCTCACAATATGGTACTAGCTGCAAATAAAAAAAAAAAAAAGTATAACTTTTTTTTGTACCCTAAGAAGGGCTGTTGGGTTCTTGTAGACTCACTCCTGCCTAACAGTAAGCTAATAGAACACCCTAACGCTATCCCTGCAGCAGCAGCAGCTCTCTCCCTAGCGGCATCCAGACACAGAATGATCCGAGCAGCGCAGGCAGGGGCTAGTCTATTCCAGGGTCACCTGATCTGGCCAGCCAACCACTGCTATCGACGTGTAAGGGTACCACGTCATGCTGGGTGGAGTGCAGAGTCTCCTGGCTTGTGATTGGCTCTGTTTCTGGCCGCCAAAAAGCAAAACGGCGGGAGCTGCCATTTTCTCGAGCGGGCGAAGTATTCGTCCGAGCAACGAGCAGTTTCGAGTACGCTAATGCTCGAACGAGCATCAAGCTCGGACGAGTATGTTCGCTCATCTCTAGTTAAGATATATTTACACAGGACTACATAATGACCTTGATATTTAGGAAATTGTGTGTTGTTCTCTAATTTTAATATCCAGTGTATATATATACTGTAGATAGAGACATATGGCTATATATGCAGTACATATACAGTACACAGTATTACAAAGAGAAAAATGGCAGCACTCCAAGATTCCATCCAAAACTGTGTACTTTTATTCAAGAGACCACTTGAGAAAACTTGAGAAAAACTCCAGACCTCAGGAAATGAAACATTGCAGTGGTCACTTGAATAAAAGTACACAGTTTTGGAGTGCTGTCATTTTTCTCTTCGTTATTGAGCTTGATGAATCTGAGTAAGCTTGTTGCTCCTCATACTTCATTGCTGGCCATGCCTTCTAATCCCATAGGAGACAAATTATTATAATGCATCTAGGCTGAGAAGCAGAGCAAATACTGTGAGTAGACTATCCCCTGACAAAGAAGTGGGGAGTGGGTGGGGGATTTCTGTGTCCAATCATGTTCCTGGGTGGGGTATTTAAATCCTAACTGGCTGCTGTTTTGGATATTGTTGGATATTCTACTCACTTGTCTCTCAGTCCATTGGTTTGTACTATGTTTTTGCTTCTGCCTATTTAAAGGCAACATACCATCAGGAATCAATCTATTAAGGTAAATCTGATGGTAAAAATAAATTTTCCTTGGACCCATCCAGTTCTACTAACTACCAACCAGTCTCCTATCTCCCTATCATTTCAAAACTCCTGGAACGCCTGGTTTACTCTCGACTAACCCGCAATCAGCTAACTCCCTCCGTAATCCCCTACAATCTGGTTTTCGTACTATGCATTCCACAGAAACTGCTCTTTCTAAGGTGTCCAATATTCTCCTCACTGCTAAATCCAAAGGTGACTATTCTATCCTCATTATCCTGAATCTCTCGGCAGCATTTGCACCAGCTCCTCTTCAGGATGCTTCGGTCCATTGGCCTGAAGGACACTGTTCCTATCTCCTATCTCTTTTCTTCCTATCTCTCTGACTGCACTGAAAGTCTTCTTTTATGGATCTTTCTCTTCTCATCTTCCTCTCAGTGCCGGGTTTCCTCAAGGCTCAGTCCTTGGTCCTCTTCTCTTTTACCTCTATACTGACCCCATCAGGCAAACCATCAGCAGATTTGGTTTGCAGTATCATCTTTATGCTGATGACACCCAGCTATAAACTTCTGCATGTAACAACCCTGCCTTAATCCAAAACACTAGTGACTGTCTCTCTGCTGTCTCTAACATCATGTCCTCTCTCTTCTTGAAACTTAATCTTTCTAAGACTGAACTTCTTGTCTTTTTACCATCTACTAAACCGACTCAACCCTGACCTCTCCAGCTCGGTCTGTGGAATCACTATAACCACGAATCAGCAGGTCTCTGTCTTGGGGTTGTGCTGGACTCTGACCTCTTCTTTGCTCGCTTTTGCCACATGCATCTCAGAAACATCTCCCCAATCCGTCCATTTCTTACAGTTGAAACCTCTAAAATGCTAATTGTTGCTCTGATTTACTCTCAACTAGACTACTGTTACTCCCTATTGATCGGTCATCCACTCTCTAAACTCTCACCTCTCCAATCTATTCTTAATGTCTTTCAGACCAAATACTACACTGATGCCTCCAGTTTGTTGCAGTCACTCTAATGGTTGTCCGTCTCCTTCCGAATACAGTTAAAAATAATCATCCTCATCCACAAAGCTCTGCATAATGCTGTACCTCCCTACCTCTCCTCTCTTATCTCAGTCTATTGCCTAACCCATGCTCTTCGATTGGCCAGCGATTAATCTCTACCTTAATTCAAACCTGTCATGTACATCTCTAGGTCTTGTCCTAAGCTGTACAAACTCTCTGGAATGCCCTTCCCCAGACTATTAGACAAATAACCCACCTCCAAAGTTTCAAACTTGCTCTCAAAACCAATCTCTTTAGGCATTAACACCAATTGCATGAACTCTCTGTTTACTAACCCATTCTGTGGCCTACTCCCATCTGTGTGGCAAACACCAGATAGATAACAAGCTATAGACTTCTCTACAGTCCCATTAACTTTTGACTTTGTATATAACATGGCGGCATATGGATGGCTCAAGCAGCATTTTTAATTATTAAATTATTTTATTCTTTTTTTATGACTGGACCATTATACAAGCTCTTATACCTCTTGTGTCACCCCCTCATCCTCATAGACCTTAAGCATTTGTGAGCACTCCTATTGTTCCATATGACTGTTTGTACTCTGAAATGTAGTATTTTATTTATGTCCGCTATGATTTGTAAAGCGCTATGGAATATGATGGTGCTAAATAAATAAAGATTATTATTTTCAAGGGCCCTATTGCCTCTGTTGTTACCCCTACCCCTTCCAGATATAGAATGTTTTGAAATACATAAACATTTATTTAATTCTTAAAGGTTGGACTTGATGGACTTGCGTCTCCTTCCAGCCTTATATACTATGATACTATGATCTTTGTTCCATCAAAATCTGTGTCTCCCTTGCTTCTGGCTTTCTGAATTATCTGCTCCTTTAAATCATAGTAGTGCACTCTGCATCACATAGACAAGATAGGTCTGAACTTTGCACCCGGAGTACGCTATGAGCACGCATCAAGATCTATGTGGTTCTCAAATGGGCAACCCAGAAGCATGTTGAAAAAATCCATTTTGACCAACTATTCCCTTTACTAGGAGAGCACTGGAGTGAATTTAGCGCACCTAACTTAGCAACTTTTTTGCACGCTATAAATCTGCCTACCACATTTGAAATCATTTTATAAATCTGGTGTAAGTGAGCTACATTTAAAAGTCAAGTAGATTGGAAAATGTTGCAGAAATTTTTTGTTCAAAATGGCAGTTGAGATAAATACAGTCTGCATAACATTAATTAAAATCTAATTTTATATGAAAAAGGGGCGGCACGGTGGCTGAGTGAGTAGCACTTCTGCCTTGCAGCACTGGAGTCCTGGGTTCGAATCCCACCCAGGTCAACATCTGCAAAGAGTTTGTATGTTCTCTCCGTGTTTGCGTGGGTTTCCTCCGGGTACTCCGGTTTCCTCCCACGCTCCAAAACATACTGTTAGGCTGTTTAGATTGTGAGCCCCATTGGGGACAGGGACCGATTTGACATGCTTTGTGCAGCGCTGCGTAATCTGTGTGCGCTATATAAATAAAGAATTATTATTATTATTAATATTTAATCAATGTTTTACTATCACTATAACAATAAACCTATATATTCTTTAGCATCTTTTTTAATATAAATGCATGTTATAAGTCTTTTTTATATATATTTGAAGTCAAATACACTACTATTATTTTATCTATTTCAGTTTTACAAACTTGCTTTAATTTCTAAAGCATGATGACTGAGTACCACTGTACAAGGCATCGGCCTCACCTGGAATACAGTTCTGGATACCAGTCCATAAAAGGAGGCCCTGGAGCTGGAGAGGGTACAACGAAGAGACATGAAAAATTATAAGTGGTATGGAGGGTTTCAGTTATGAGGAAAGATTAAAACAACAAGATTTATTTAATCTCAAAAAGAGACGACTAAGAGGGGACATGATTAATTCATATAAATATATGAATGGTCCATACAAAAAATATGGTATAAAGTTGTTTCAGGTTAAATCAAAAGACATTTACTAAGGGTCCAAACGCCGCATTTTCGTATGGTTTTGCGATTTTTTTCAGATTTGCCCTGAATTGCCCTGTGTTTTTGGCGCACGCGATTGGATTGTGGCTCATTGGCGCCAGCTTGCATGCGACAAAATCGGGGGCGTTGACGTCCGACAACCTGACTGATTCGGACAAACTGCGGAATTTAAAAAGCAAATTATGTCACAAGATCAGCACTCACATGCACCGGGAAGAAGAAGGTGAACTCCAGCGGACCTCAGCAGGGGAAGCGACACATGCAGGAAATTGGTCGCACAATCTTAGCAATTCGCGGCAGACCTGAATCCTCGGCGGACATTCCAGATCGGCGGCATCAACGAGACGGGTAAGTAAATGTGCCCCACTGTCTGCATCTGGAGAAAACAAAGTTTAATCACCAGAGAAGTCAAGGCTATGAATCTATGGCATAACCTGGCCCAGGAGCCCAGTAGGGACAGCAGAGAGTTTTGAGAAGCGTCTCTATGCCTTTTTATATCATTGACAGTTATGTTATAATATAGAAAGCTTTCCCTTACATCCCTTCCCCATCCAATCCATTCCCTTCCTTAGTTAAACATGATGGGCATGTGTCTTTTTTCAACCATATAAACTATGTAACTATAAAAGAGCATAGCCCATGTGACAGCAGTTCTTTGGATCTTTCCAATTGCTACAATTGCTACCAGTTTTAGAAAATCTGCTTTTTGGCGGCCAGAAACAGAGCCAAAAAGCAAAACGGCGGGAGCTGCCATTTTCTCGAGCGGGCGAAATACTCGTCCGAGCAACGAGCAGTTACGAGTACGCTAATGCTCGAACGAGCATCAAGCTCGGACGAGTATGTTCGCTCATCTCTAGTATTTATCTAAATTTGTTTGACTAATTACCTCTTGTTTTCAGTGTTTCAAAATTTTTGAATATCTCATATTCCTATTCTACGTAAAGCTAAAAATAAAAACTGTATTTTTGAATACAGACAATTTACAAGTCTACTATGAAATGTACAGTTTTGTATCCATACTTTCATTAGATATAAAGGTCATACTTTGGCAAACACATTACTGCCATTGAATAATTGCCAAAATGGATACATAGTGCCACTTTTACATACCTGTCCTGTCGCGATCCCCGAAAGTGCACTGTCCTACCAGAATGCACTGTGCTGCGAGTCACTAAGATTGTGCACCCAATATCCTGCATATGTCGCTTCCCCACTCAGTTCTGCCAGAGTTCACCTTCTTCTTCCCGGTATATGTAAGTGCATTGACACAAATTGAATCTTAAATCCCGCGCTCAGTCGGATCGTCCGACGGCATTTCTGTCATATGAAAGCCAGCTGCGCCACAATCCGATCACGTGCAACAATCCCCAGTTAAATACCTGTCACAGCGACGCATATCCTGAAAACGTCAAAAATGTGAAGAAAGTACGATCCGCGGACCCTTAGTAAATAAGCCCCATTTTGTTGCTCTCTATCAGCACAGTAATAAGGTATCTAGCATTTGGCTTGCTAACTGATAAACTGAACATGGTGACTGTAATAAATTGTGGGTTGACCCCTCCTTGGCAAGTTATGTGTTGAGGGGAACTCATCTTTGCCTTATAAAATATCATAATTAGCACCTGGTCCGTAGATAAACTGTCCTCATTCCTTCTCTGTGTGTCCCCTGTGGCATCAATAGAATATGGTAATTGATACAGACTTTCCTCTGTCCCATGTATAGAATTGATACAAACTTTGTGATTTCAAGGGCTACATATATCACACTTTAGGCTTGCCTTTTTCTTTAATTTTTTAAACTTTTCATGGTTGTGTTCTTTTTTTGCAACTTTTTAAAAAAATCAAAATCTACAGCTGCTCATTACCAGGCGTAGAACAAAGATGGGGAACTGTTTGCGGCTGTTTGTTTTAAAAAGTAGCAATTTCACTACAGACCAAATGCAACATGTTAATCAATAAAGAAAAACAGTTAAGATACATCTGATCAGCAGAAAAGCCAAGAAAAGTCTCAAAAAATGGACAGAAAAGCCAGACTTATGAAACATGTGAACCCAAATTCCTTATGTTTTTGCCATTTGTCTCAAAATGGCTGCATCAGAATACTGCAAGATTATACTTCAAAAGAAAACCTTGTCAAAATCAAATATTTCAATTTCTGGTTAAAAATCTCCGATCATCATCCTCTGATGGTCCTGAGGTGTTGAGCACCATGGATTTCAGAGTTGGGGAGCCAAGAAAATACCAATTAGGCAATTGGCCCAACATTTTATAATGGTGTTTGCCATTGTTGTATTTGTTAAATCAAGATGGGAAGTGTTCTGGGCAGATCTTGTCCTTTTCTTCAGAGGATCTCTATGCCAATCTAATTATTAAAAGGTCTGTTTTTCTTTATTTTATCCCTTGTTTTGCTTTTATGTATATTTTTCCTTGTGCTCTATACGTTCCCATAACTCTGGAGAGGTGAATTACCGCTAAGTTGTGTTACCTTGTGTGTCTGTGTGCTAGTAGTAGCTATGTCCAGGTGAACTGTACTCTGTGCAGGCCATAGGCACGTAAGTGGTAGGGGGGTACATAGTGTGGTTGTGCGCTCTCTGGGCTGTGCATGTTGTGTAGTGTCTGGGATTCTGATGCGTATGGTTTTCCGGACAGAATTGGGTTAACTGCGTGCGCTGAGTGCTGGGGAGTAGAAATTAGCATAAGGATGCCATTTTGCACAGGTAGATGGAGCTTAAGGGCTAATTAGCTAGATTCGCTAGCATAAGTGTAACTATTAATTGGACTCCAGTGTGGGGGCTCATGACAGTGACTATTGTATGTCATCATTTATCTGGGACAAGGAACTTGCATGTTATTTAGGCTAAGGCAGACAAATGAGTGAATAACCAGAGGTACAACTTGTATTTCTAACACTATCGCCCTCCACCTGCAGGCAATAACACTTTTTTCAATCACTCTTCTCTTTGAACAATTGGTGCATGACAATTCTCAATGAGCTCTATATATAAGATTCCATTTTCAGAAACACATCACTCCTCACATGGATATAGTAATCTACTGTAGATATTGCAATCCCATAGATGTATGAGCATCTATACAAAGAATTGTGGTTCATTTGTTCATATTTTATTCCATAGTTAATTGAAATGTTCTTGATTTGCTCTTATATAAAAAAAACTCTGTATGAAATAAAATAATATTACTATTGAGAAACAGATAAACCAAGGTAAAATTCCATATCCATTGTTACAGTGTGCTTTTTTTGTATATTTTGCGTTCTTTGTAGTCATGCAATTAGTTACTCATGGCAACCAATCAGATTCCTACTCCACAGCAGTTTATAAAATGTAAGCTGAGCTCTGATTCTTTGCCATGAACAACTAGAACAGTTTTGTTCTGAGTTTTGTTAAATAACGTCCATTGTCCCACTGTTAGACCCGCCATTTTGTGCTCTCTATGCCCTAGCACAGTGATGGCGAACCTTTTGGAGCCTGAGTGCCCAAACTTCAACCAAAAGTCACTTATTTATTGCAAAGCGCCAGCACAGCAATTTAAGCAGTAATTTATTTCTCCTTGTTCTTTGACAACTTTCAGTCGTTCAGCCTCCTAGAGACACCAACGCAGTTGAAAGGAGGAGGGCAAATTCGTCTATCATTGTAGGAAGATTCTGTAGGAAGATTCTTTGATTCCTGTCTGGTGAACTTCATGCTGGGGTGATGGCCTGGGTGCCCACAGAGAGGGCTCCGAGTGCCGCCTCTGGCACTAGTGCCATGGGTTCGCCATCACTGTCCTAGCAGAACACAAACTAGGGCACAGAAATTTGAGCACTCCTACACTGAGCCCGGTGTCTGTCTACAGCACCAGAACTCATCTGTCCAAGTTGGACAAATGGAGTGAAACCTACACAGGACCCAGTAGCTTTGTAGTTGATTTCTTAGGATTTCCCTGCGGTAAAGAGCTTAAGGCACAACTTGTGTGCCTTAGCCCACATCTTCATGTGAGAAAGATCTATGAAGATCACATTCTTAGGCTAATTTGAAGGATAGCTTATTCTCTACTAACTTGTCCAAAAAGATGTTGTATCTGGCATAGATAGAGTGTGGGATAGCAGAGGGTGCAGTTCATAACAGACCAAAAGATGTAAGGTCCCTATGAATATTACATCTGTTTTGGTGATGTTACAGAAGTGCATGAGTTGCATATATTCCACTGGGGGTTATGTATAATTGACTTTTTGTGTACAGTTGTGGTACACTTGCAGTTTGTGACTTTTGTTTGCGCCAAATGAACATAAGACAATGCAAAGTCACTTTGACATAGAGTCTGCTTGTACCAAATTCACTAATCTTGCATACCCAAGTTTTAACAATACTGAAATCATGTATAGACTCTTTCCATTTAAGCACAAGTGTTGCACAAATTGACTCAAGTCTCTCCCCTGATATATGTGCTGTTTTTTTTAGTCTATTTATCAAGGGTCAAAAGCCACTTTAAGGAATTGGAGGGCAGCGAAGCTCCAAAGACAGACATAGAACAGTTGCAAGGAGCCAGCCTAACAATATATTACCCCCACTGAGTCAACAACCTGTGTACATTACAGGATATATGGTGATCCAGTGAGGTGTATGTCAGCGACAATGGGAGGTTGGTAGGTTGGGCAGGGGGGAAAGTTGTTCCACCAATTATACCCAAAGTTTATTTGCACTATTGTGGAACCAATACAAAATATGGGCTAACAATGAGCAAAAGAAATACCCCTTAAAGTCTGGTAGGCTTAGTGACCTGTGGCTCTTTTTGCACATGAGAGCCACGATTCTTGAAGGGGAGGCAGCCCACAAGTATCAATTCAATATAACTGAAAGCCTTCTAAGAGTGTCTTGGTAAGAGGTAGATAAGTCTGAGTAAAATTACCATCATTATCTCAATACAATTTATGCAGCCACTTCACAAAAACATTTTAGTAGACCACAATGGTAAATCATGTTTTTTCATTTTGGTTAAAAGTGGAGAAAGGTTAGCTGGAATAAGGATTCCAAGGTAAGGGGTGGCTTCATCCTTCCAAATAAAAGGAATTTGGAAGCCTAAATAATGGCATTTAGCCTAAATAATGGGGAGCAGGCCTATCCACGAAGCAACACATTTGGTGATGTCAATTTAATATTTTAAAGTATTTAGGGCATCTATGAGGGAAGCAAGAGACAACGTCGGGTTAGTGATAAAAAGCTGAAGCTTGTCTGTGAAAGCAGAACATTTATATGTGCAATTCCCAATCGAGATACCTGCTATGTCTTCTCGGGAAAGTATGGCTTCCAATATGTGTTCAATGACTAGGGAATTACAGAGAGGTAAGAGAAGTAACAGCGGGCACCCCTGTCTAGTTCTTTTCCAAATTACAAATAGGAAGGAGACAAATCCATTCATTCTTATGTGAGCATGCAGTTTATGGTACAAACCATTAATTTTTGCCAGCATAGTAGGGCCTATACCCCAGTCCACCTGTACAAATGCCTTCTCGCATCAAGTAAAAGAATAAGGAGCAAGGAGTTGCTCTGACTTTTTACTCCATTCTGAAATGGACTGAGAACAGCTTTCAAAAGTTTCTGTTGTCTGTAAACTAGGAGGCTATTAATTTCATAAAAAATGTATATAAGGTTTTGTAGGGTCTCTAAACTGCAGCATCTGTTTGCCTTATAGTGTCAAGAGTCTTCAAGAGAGAGTGCTTAATGAGGTTCCTTCTCTGGGCACACTTTTAAGTCTCCCACTTAATAGTGGAGGGCAAGGGGTCACTGGTCATAATTCAATTAAACATAATTGCTCTTGAAGAAGGGACTCAATAAGGGATTTAATTTACAAGTAAAGGAGCTACAAACCCTGCAGGAAACAGTCTGCAAAAGCTTGTGGTCAGAAAATATAGAACCAACTAAGAATCAATCAAATCAGATGGTAGGTGATGATCTGTGAAGATATAGTTAAACTAATATATAAAGCTGAGTGTATCTGTGTGTATGTATGTATATAGGTATATCCACTAAAGGAATCTGTACCATTGCATTTACAATAACCAAATTTAGCACAGTTGTTGCCTGTGACTCAGGGTTTGAGCCAAAATTTTTACCCTGCGCTTTCCAAAACCGACTTATTAACCTCCATATACAGAAGCCATTGCCGGCTGCTGCTGCTGTGGCACTTAGAAAATGAGCCGTGATTGGTTGCTGTTTTTCCACAGGTCATTTATATGAACTCTGAGCTATGATTCGCTACTACAGGCAATGAGTAGAAGACGACTTGTGTGTGAGGTAAGATGAATACAGAAATAGAGGGAGATTATCAGAAATTTCTGAGGTAAAACTGTTCCAGTTCTTCAAGAAGTCACTGGAAGAGACTGCCGGCGAATGGACAGACAGTCACTGAAAGAGACTGCCGGCTACAGACAGACAGTCACTTGTAGAGACTGCCAGTGACAGACAGACAGTCACTGGAAGAGACTGCCGGCGACAGGCAGACAGTCACTGGAAGAGACTACCGGCAACAGACAGTCGCTGGAAGAAATGCCGGCGACAGACAGTCACTGGAAAAGACTGCCAGCGACAGAGAGACAGTCACTGAAAGAGACTGTCGGCAACAGACAGACAGTCACTGGTAGAGACTGCCGGCAAAAGACAGACAGTCACTGGAAGAGACTGTCAGAGACAGCCACTGAAAGAGAAGGTCACAGACAGTCACTGAAAGAGATGGTCAGTGAATGTCACTTATAGGGATGGTCAGAGACAGAGATGATCGGAGACATAGAAGGTCATATACAGTTACTGAAAGAAAAGGTCATAGACAGTCACTGAAAGAGACGGACAGAGACAGTCACTGAAAGAGACAGTCACTGAGAGAGACAGTCACTGAATGAAATGGTCAGAGACAGTCACTGAAAGCGACAATCAGAGACAGTCACTCACAGAGACGGTCACAGGCAGTCACTGAAGAAGAAGATCAGAAACAGTCATTTAAAGAGAAGGTCAGAGATGGTCACTGAAAGAGACAGTCAGAGACAGTCACTAAAAGAGAAGGTCAGAGACAGTCACTCAAAGAAACAGTCAGAGACAGTCACTCAAAAAGATGGTCAGAGACAGTCAATCAAAGAGACGGTAAGACACAGTCACTGAAAGAGATGGTCAGAGACAGCCACTGAAAGAGACACTGAAAGAGACAATCACTGAAGAAAACGGTCAGAAACACTCATTCAAAGAGTAGGTCACTAAGACAGTCACTGAATAAGATGGTCAGAGACAGTCACTGAAAGAGAAGGATAGAAATAGTCACTCAAAAAGACGGTCAGAGACAGTCTCACTGAGTAGGTATGAAAAAGAAGAGACAGTCACTCAAAGAGATGATCAGTGACAGTCACTTAAAGAGATAGTCAGTGACAGTCACTCAAAGAGATGGTCAGTGACAGTCACTCAAAGAGATGGTCAAAGACAGTCACTGATAGAGACAATCAGAGACAGTCACTCACAGAGATGGTCAGAGACAGTCAGTGAAAGAGACAATCACTGAAAGAGACCGACAATACCAGTCAATGATAAAGACGGTCAGTGAAAGAGTTCAGTGTCTGGATTTACAGCTAATTCTACTATAAAAATTGTGGACAAAAGAATAGAAAGAGAAGTCTTTTAGATCAGGGTGACAAAATCTCCGGACATCATGCATTACATGCATTGTTATCCTTATTTTGTTCAGTGTATTGTGGTACCTACAAGCAGAAGTATCAATCAAGGGGTTTAAGGTCAGATTAGGGTCACCACAGAGGATAATGTATCCCCTTCAGAAACTACATACTGCCTGAACTAAGAAGGGAGTCTGGCCAGTGTTGGGAGCATCTGGTGCATTTTCTGGATGCACCAGGGATAGCTAATAAAAAAGATGTGGAGCATAAATGTCCTGTAGGAGAGACAGGAGAGGTAGTAGAATTGCTTTCTGACCTAGGTTTTGTCAGGAGAAATCGGGGAAGAGGGAGATCTTTGTTCCATCAAAATCCATGTCTCCCTTGCTTCTGGCTTTCTGAATTATCTGCTCCTTTAAATCATAGTAGTGCACTCTGCATCACATAGACAAGATAGGTCTGAACTTTGCACCCGGAGTACGCTATGAGCACGCATCAAGATCTATGTGGTTCTCAAATGGGCAACCCAGAAGCATGTTGAAAAAATCAATTTTGACCAACTATTCCCTTTACTAGGAGAGCACTGGAGTGAATTTAGCGCACCTAACTTAGCAACTTTTTTGCACGCTATAAATCTGCCTACCACATTTGAAATCATTTTATAAATCTGGTGTAAGTGAGCTACATTTAAAAGTCAAGTAGATTGGAAAATGTTGCAGAAATTTTTTGTTCAAAATGGCAGTTGAGATAAATACAGTCTGCATAACATTAATTAAAATCTAATTTTATATGAATATTTAATCAATGTTTTACTATCACTATAACAATAAACCTATATATTCTTTAGCATCTTTTTCAATATAAATGCATGTTATAAGTCTTTTTTATATATATTTGAAGTCAAATACACTACTATTATTTTATCTATTTCAGTTTTACAAACTTGCTTTAATTTCTAAAGCATGATGACTGATTACCACTGTACAAGGCATTGGCCTCACCTGGAATACAGTTCTGGATACCAGTCCATAAAAAGGAGGCCCTGGAGCTGGAGAGGGTACAACGAAGAGACATGAACAATTATAAGTGGTATGGAGGGTTTCAGTTATGAGGAAAGATTAAAACAACAAGATTTATTTAATCTCAAAAAGAGACGACTAAGAGGAGACATGATTAATTCATATAAATATATGAATGGTCCATACAAAAATGTGGCGGAAAGTTGTTTCAGGTTAAATCAAAAGACATTTACTAAGGGTCCAAACGCCGCATTTTCGTCGGGTTTTGCCATTTTTTTTTCAGATTTGCCCTGAATTGCCCTGTGTTTTTGGCGCACGCGATTGAATTGTGGCTCATTGGCGCCGGCTTGCATGTGACAAAATCGGGGGCGTTGACGTCCGACAACCTGACTGATTCGGACAAACTGCGGAATTTAAAAAGCAAATTATGTCACAAGATCAGCGCTCACATGCACCGGGAAGAAGAATGTGAACTCCAGCGGACCTCAGCAGGGGAAGCGACACATGCAGGAAATTGGACGCACAATCTTAGCAATTCGCGGCAGACCCGAATCCTCGTCGGACATTCCAGATCGGCGGCATCAACGGGACGGGTAAGTAAATGTGTCCTACTGTCTGCATCTGGAGAAAACAAAGTTTGATCACCAGAGAAGTCAAGGCTATGAATCTATGGCATAACCTGGCCCAGGAGCCCAGTAGGGACAGCAGAGAGTTTTGAGAAGGGTCTCTATGCCTTTTTATATCATTGACAGTTATGTTATAATATAGAAAGCTTTAACTTACATCCCTTCCCCATCCAATCCATTCCCTTCCTTAGTTAAACATGATGGACATGTGTCTTTTTTCAACCATATAAACTATGTAACTATAAAAGAGCATAGCCCATGTGACAGCAGTACTTTGGATCTTTCCAATTGCTACAATTGCTACCAGTTTTAGAAAATCTGATATATAATAATAAAATGTCTGGCTCTCTGTAATGGAAGCCATAATTACAGAAAAGTGATAGCCCTAAGAAACACGTGAAAAGAGTTTTAGCAAGTTGACAGAAGAGGGCAATTCATGAATATTTACTTTTAAGCTTGAAATATTCTTTCAAATTGCCTTTCCAAATATGATATTGTCTTTGAGTGGTAGCTACATCAAAAGACACAGTGTGAAACAAGGTAAAAGGATGAGTTCCTGGCTCTTACATTTCAGCAAAGATAAATACATTCACAAAACTTTGGAAGAAAAGCAGAGGGATTTCTTGGAATTGCGGAGCTATACATAAATTTGCATTAATGACTTAGTCACAGAGGTCTCATCAGATGCTTTCCAACTTTTGTACTGGTAGCTTTCTTAATATTAAACTTATAAATATTCATCCTTGTCATCCAATGATCCTTTCCAGTTCAACTGGACAGCTTTGGGAGTAAACATAGTTTGACACAGGTTCTCTCCCTCAAATCACTTCCTACGTGGAAGCCAATTTTAAATGGTATCCATAGATACATATATATAGATTGTGAGATCACTCCAGCTTCATGCCATATGTCTTCTGCACTCACAATGTCACTGTAGTCTAGCTTTAGACTATCTACTGCCTAGCAGTAGGTTACTCTTAAGGGTAAGTAAATTATGAAGAGGGTCAAGTTGTAAAAACTTTTATAGGATCAACCATCCATTAGAATAATGAGTTTTAAGTAAATATGACTAAAAATTATTGTGATCCAATATATTTCACTCATACTTTTACCATTCATTTACCATCGTTGACCTTCAATCACATTGAAGGGTTCTACTACTCTCGTCCTTAAATCTTTTTACTGTAGGTAAACAGTTTCTGATGAAAAATAGACAAATATCTGGACTGTAGATGGTGTTCTATTTATTGAAAGCAGGGATCGAGGAATGGCACTCACCCGGGAAGTCTTCTCACTGCTGCTTTATTGAGTATGCTCACAAAACATGATAGTGATGTCACCGGGACATGAAGGGCATTCCATAGGAGAAGTGCATTGCATTGTTTGGTTCTGTAAGAAACACAGACAGTTCAAAATGGCTTCTGTGCCGCTTCACAAGATCACTGCCTAGTGGAAAATAATATTTTGTCATATTGGTCTAGAGACATAAGTAGAATAGCTTGGCAAACACAACATTGTTAATGTGACATACAGTATATTATAGATGGTACTAGGTACCTGAAATTGAGAAAACAAGAGATCATATCAAGTATAAAGGGCTGAATGTGCAGGATAATAAATTGTTCAATAGGCAGTATTGAATACAGTATAGCAAAAAAGGATACAAGCAATAAAGCATAGATAGAAAGTAAACTAGCAATAAGGAGATAAAGAACAACTTTTATTTCATTCCGGTTAAACATATTCTTATTGACATGGCGAGACGTGTTTCGAATCTGAACAATTCTTAATCATAGTCCATGGAACTACCATTAAGAATCATGAACGTGTCTTGTCATGAAAATAAGGATGAAATAAAAGTTGTCTGTATCTACAAGTATTCCAAGGATTTCGCTGAGTCGGGATACCAATTTTTTCCTGGGAGATGTACTGACTCTGACTGATACTCCATGCACTGGCTAGCTGGGACAGCAATGAAGAACATTTGAGCAATGAGGCATTGATAAGATTGTACTTACATGAGGAGAATGTTTCTATGTAACAACCTGTGTTATGTAGATATAAAGGATAGGTCGTTGAGGGAGAAGGATGTAGACAGCGTATGTAGGTAGCTTTATATTCATATGTTAGTAAGGGATGTGATGTCAGCAAGGGTGTGCCTAGTGGCTCTGCGAGTAACTCTTCATGTGCAACTGGAAGTTTGGGATGCTATTGCAATGAAGACTCACAATTCAGGTAGAAGGTGTTACACTAGCACTGCCTGCACCTAAAACAACTTACAGCATAAAAGAAGTGCAAGGGGCAAACTAACAATTCCCTGAAAGAAATACAAGACAGTCCACTTTTCATGTATTATCTTCTATTTACATGAAGATGGGAGTGCATGACTATAACAACTCAATCAGACACCTATATCTTTTCAAAACATAGCATATATATTTGAGAAGAGGGGGATAGGGCATGGGATACACATCATGACAAATATATACATGATATTTCATACAAAACAATGACTAAAATTACCATCCTTAAGGGATCTAAATCAAGCCATACCCACCCCCATGATTCTATTTTTTCTGTAGAGAAAGGAAAAGGGAAAATTGATTAGTGTTTCATTTACCAATTTACAGGATAACAAACAATACAGAGTTAATGTCCAATCATAGGCACTGTTGAGTCCCATTGGTTCCATAGTTTGTAAAGTATGATTCCAGTAAGATTCTGCTTTGAGTAACATTGAGTAACATTGAGTAACCTCTGGGTGCCTCCACCTATTCGATGACTTGGAATCTCAATTGTGAGGGATGGTGCTTATTTGCATTGCATGGGATGGTGGATTTATAATTGATGATTCTCTCGACTTTTTGGTCTCTCAAAAAACATCAGTACACGTGGGAATTTTATTAGATAAACCACAAATTGTGAATAACTTGTATGGTAGCTATTAATTGCAAACCAATTGCCTGTTCTAGGATGGATGATATATTTACCTCAAATTGCAACCGAACATTTATTTTAGGCTTTTGTGGAGGTAGCAAGAAATCTTTGATGTGGGACATAGATAAAGCTTCAAATGCTAGCCCTTATAAGATTATTGTGTATATTCTTGGTGAGCTTTTTACAGATTAATGGAGGATAATTGAATTCCTGGATATTCAGATAGACATTTTTTTAACAAGGGCCAATGTTTATTAATAGCTCATACTTGGAGTGGGAAAACAGAGTGAAAGTGGTGTACAAACGATTTTTTTTTTTATCCAGTTCTTTAAGTCTTTTTTGATGGATATAACAAATACTTGTTTCTATGGCTTAAGTATATAGGTAGTCAGAATGCTGCCCCACCCCCAGTATATAGGTAGCCAGCACACTGTCCAATCTGCATATAGGTAGCCAGAACACTGTCCATAATTATATAGGTATCTAGCACTCTGCCCCTGGTATATAGTATATAGGTATCCAGCACACTGCCCCCCAGTATACAGGGAGCCAGCACACTGCCCCCCCCCCTGGCATATATATGTAGCCTCAGCACACTACCCCAAAAATATATCAGTTGCCAGCATACTGCCCCTCAATATGTAGGTAGCCAGCACACTGTTCCCCAGTATATAAGTAGCCAGCACATTTACCCCATAAAATTTTTAGCCAGCACACTGGTCCACCAGCATATAGGAAGCCAGCACACTGCCCCCTAGCATATAGGTAGCCAGCACACTGCCCTCCCCAGGATGTTGATAGCCAACAAATGCCCCCCCCCCCCCTATATTTTGTTGCAGAGAAAGGAACAGCTTGTTATGGCATCTAAACCTTTAAAAAGCAAACAGAAAAGTGAGTGTGGGAGTGTTTGTGAGAGTGCAATGATACTAAGTGTGTGTACTGTCCAAAGTGTTATGGATAGTACACGTCACTCAACGTTAGTCGTATTGGGTGCTCAAGTCCGACTGATTCGGACTGAGCGTGGGATTTAACATTTAAATTGTGATGCAAGACAATGCATTTACATACACTGGGAAGAAGAATGTGAACACCGGGGAAGCGCTCCTCCACTGCCTGCCTTGACGTATTTCTACGTCCCCAACTCTGATCCCATGCTGCCCGTCCCGACCACATAGCCTTGAAACTTGCTCATTGAGATCCATCATCTGGGCTTCCATATAATTTCCACACATCCAACACAACAGTAACCCACCTCAAATGGTTGCTCAATGAAAGCATATATGGAACAAAATATACCCTGTGTAGCACTGGCACTTATGTACCACTGGCACATAAGTCTATTGCACGAATGGGGATTACAAGAGAAAATAAGGATTTTCTCATAAAGTCCCTCAATCTTAAATCACTTAATCCTAAATCCTACTTTGGACGCTATCTGGGTACTCTCAGAAAAACTTGGCACTCCTTAATGAGTACGTTTTCGTAGTGATGTATTTTATTCAAGTGACTGTAGAAGGCAATCCAAATAATACATGCAATATTTCGGTATGTAAGTGCATTGTCTTGCATCACAATTTAAATGTTAAATCCCACGCTCAGTCCGAATCAGTCGGCCCCCCCCCCCCATTTCTCTTGCATGAAATCCGGCGCTGACCATGCAGACCATGCAGCTGAAAGATATGTTGAAAGAACAAGCTGTAGAAGACCTGGAAGAGGGACAAAATGGGACATCTTAGAAAACCAGTCTGTCACCACCCAGATGGCGGTATTGCCAGAGGAAGGTGGAAGGTCCATAGCCACGTACGACCATGGGCGACTGGGTGTCAGTAACGGAAGCAAGAGACCAGCCGGTTTCAGGCTGGAAAGCTTATTACAGGCACAGGAAGTGCAGGATCCCACAAAGTCCCAAACATCTTTGACTTTTTCAGGCAACCAGTAGTAGCGGGAGATGAGAAGCACGGACCGCCCCAGCACCTACAGAGGATGCATCCACATAAAGAAGAAAGGACTTCTCCGTATCAGGCCTAGTGAGAAAAGGAGCCGAGGCAAAGGGAGACTTTAACTTTGAGAAGGCCTCTTCAGCCGCCAAAGGCCAGAGGCATGGATTGGCGCCCTTCTTGGTGCGCGCCACGATGGGAGACACCAGAATAGAGTAATGTGGAATAATCTGCTGGTAATAGTTCCAAGGTAGCCAAGGTACCTCTGGATGGCTCGTAGACCTTCTGGACGCAGCCACTGCTGAACTGCAGACAGTTTAGCAGGATCCATCTGGAGACCTTTGTCGTATTATGTAATCATGGAAGGCTTTGTAGGTGTAATTATGTAACCGAAGGAAGGAAGGCATTGTTGGTGGAACTGACACTGCTCAAGCTTGGAGTAGAGACGATTAGCCTGTTGGCCGTATGTGAGACTAGTGGGTCTCGAGATTTGGGGAGAACAAAAAAAATGTTGTCTAGGTAGACCATGACACATGTATACAGCAGATCTCTGAAGATGTCAGTGACAAATTCCTGGAAGACAGCTGGAACATTGCTAAGTTCAAGTTGCATCACAAGGTATTCAAAATGTCCATCTTGGGTGTAAAATGATGTCTTCTATTCGTCACCCTTGCAGATCCGGATGAGGTTGTAGGCCCCACGAAGGTCCAGCTTGGAGAAAATCTTGTAGCCACGCGGGTGGCTACAGATTTGTGATTAACGGCAGAGGGTAGTGGTTCTTAACCTTGATCTTGTTAAGCCCACAATAGTCAATGCAAAGACGAAGGGAGCCATGCTTCTTGGTCATGAAAAAGAACTCTGCACCAGCTGGAGAGGAGGACTTACATATAAACCCTTTCTGCAGTCTTGGGTACGGAGAGAGGGTATACCCAACCCCAAGAGGAGAGGTACCGGTAGCTCTATAGAGCAGTCGTAGGGTCAATGTATTGGCAATGTCTCTGCCTGCTTCTTGGAGAACATGTCAGCAAAGTCCCGGTAACACATTGGTAGGCCCTCCAAAGACTTGGGAATCATGGAGGAGGCCAAGACGGGTACTGGTAGAGACTCCACCATGCAGCAGGACTGACACTCTGGACTCCAATGAAGAATTTTCCCCATTATCCAGTTGAGAACAGGTGCATGGAGCTGCAGCCACGGAAGACCCAGCAGGAGAGACAAGGTAGAGCGTGGCAGCACGTATAAGGACTGCAAAACACCAACCTGCAGGGAAATTGGCTCGGTGCGGTACTGGACCGGACCGGATCGATGAGGATTTATCCACTGACCGATGAGTTGACCAGAGGCTTCTCGAGAAGGACCACAGGGATGTGATGCCAGGAGACCAAAGCAGCATCCACGAAGTTCCCTGTAGAACCGGAGTCGAAGAAAGCAGAGACCTGGATCTGGGTGCAGGTGCAAATGCTGAGAAGCACAGGAATAGTCCGGCATGTAGAAGCTTTGCTTACACCTAGGGATGCTTCTCCCAAGAACCCTAGTTGCTGGCGTTTCCCAGACGTTGGGGACGGAAAGGACAAGACCCAATGAAGTGCTCAGGACTGGCACAATACAGGCAGTGGGTCCCCTGGGAGGAGAGTCTAGCTCTGTCCACCTGCATAGGCTCCTCTGCAGACAGTACGACCGGAGGGTGGAGCGACCTTTGGAAAGCAGGAGCCAGGTGAGGTAGACGTCATGGACTGTCTTGGCTTTGCTTGTGGCGTAACTCTTTGGCACGCCCCATAAACCGCACATCAATCTGATTGGCAAGGGTGATAAGACCACTCAGGGAAGATGGCAGATCACGAGCGGCCAAAGCGTCCTTTACGAGAGAAGAGAGTCTCTTCTTGAATGTTGCGGACAGGGCCCCATCATTCCAGGAGAGTTCCGAGGCCAGAGTACGGAACTGGACAGAATATTCTCCCACAGACGAGTTCCCCTGGTACAAATTCAGCAGCGCAGTCTCAGCAGAGGAGGCCCTTGCAGGTTCTTTGAACACGGACTAGAATTCTGCCAGGAATGCCGTGTGAGTAGCTGTAACCGCATCGTCTCTGTCCCAAAGAGGGGTAGCCAAGGCCAGGGCCTTCCCTGAGAGGCTGGTGATAAATGCCACATTGGATCCCTCTGTGACAAATTGAGATGGCATGAGTTCAATGTGTAGGGAGCCCTGGGTAATAAACCCCTGCACAGCTTGTGGTCCCCATCATACTTATCGGGCATAGATAGTCGTAGCCTAGGTTCAGCGGCAGGCATGCTAACCGGAGCAGTAGGAGTAGCTGCAGGAGGAGCCTCATAAATAGCATACACTGGTCCCTTTAATCAAATACTTACCTCCAGACTACAGCCCCAGAGCTCCCTGGCTGCTGTCTCCTCTGCTTCTCCCACCAGAAGCCACATCTTCTCTGCGGGAAATAGGCCAGCACATATGTTGACGTCACGTTGGCCTCTCACGTAGAACAGTAGTGACCGCACACTTAGTAGAGGGGTGGTGCTCAATGTGGGATTCTCAATCCACCTTTCAACATAGCGCAATAAGACGTACCTGTACGTTTTATTGCGCATGGGGTAGTATGCAGAGGGCTCACGGGCTGAGCCCTCTTCATACTTGCCGGGTGTTTGCTTCATTTTTGCACCGATCGCGGGTGTTAACCGTTTCATCGCCGCTGGCAAAGCTGCCGGCGCCATAAACGAGCCGGCGCGTGAGCACCGCCATCTTGGCTCCGATCGTCGTTCCCCGTGACGTCATCGGGGAGCGGCGATCAGTTGCCATGACAGCTATCATGTTGCCGAGGCTATCATGTTTTAGGCTATCTATTACAATGTACGATCTGCACATTGTAATAGATGGTGTGCAAAATCCCCATATACTGCCATACTGTGGTATGGCAGTATATAATAGGATCAATCAGACAACCTAGGATTAAAGTACCCTAGGGAGTCTGAAAAATAGTAAAAAATTTAAATAAAAAAAATAAATTAATAAAAAATTGTATTAAAAAACCTAAAAATTCAAATCACCCCCCTTTCCCTAGAACTGATATAAAAATAAAGAAACAGTAAAAATCATAAACACATTAGATATCGCCGCATACGAAAATGCACGATCTATCAAAATATAACAACGGTTTTTCACTGCATTTAATCCCGTAACGGAAAATAGTGCCCAAAAACGCAAATGGCATGTTTTTGCCATTTTGAAAAACATAAAAAATTCAATAAAAAGTGATCAAAAGGTTGTACAATGCTAAAAATAAAAGCATTGAAAAAGCCGCAAAAGATGATACCACCCACAGCTCCATACACCAAAGTATGAAAAAGTTATTAGCGCAAGAAGATGGCAAATTGAAGAATTTTTTTTTTTGTACAGGAGGTTTTAATTTTTGTAAATGTATGAAAATATTATAAAACCTATACAAATTTGATATCCACGTGATCGCATTGACCCATTGAATGAAGTAGACTTGTCATTTAGGGCGCACAGTGAAAGACGTGAAATCCAAGCCCAAGTAAACAGTTGAAATGCGTTTTTTCACAATTTTCACTGCATTCTGAATTTTTTTCCCGATTCCCAGTATATGGCATAGAAAATTAAATACCATCACTATGAAGTGCAATTTGTTACGCAGAAAACAAGCCCATGTGTAAGCTCTTTACATGGAAAAATAAAAAAGTTATAGATTTTTGAAGGTGGGGAGTGAAAAATAAAGACGCAAAAACGAAAAAGGGCCTGGTCCTTAAGGGGTTAATTCAGAGAACATGGCACACACCAAAAATTTTATTCCAGTGAGTATATCACATAGCAAAGCCTTCACCGTGGCAGCTGCCTCACCACTCCACATATGACTTGCTGCTTAAGCCAGATCCTACTTGACAAAGATCGAGATGACCGAAACGTCGTTAAATATTTATGATCTGTGAAAAAAATTGTTCTTGTATTTCTTACACCACAGTGAAGGCTTTGCTATGTAATATACTCACTGGATTAAAAATTAATAAAAAAAATTCCTTTTTTGGTGTGTGCCATGTTCTCTATATGAGTCACGTTGGCCTGTGTCATGTAGACATATGTAGGCAGATGGGTTTCTGCCTTTTAAATACATATATGCCTATGTAATAGATTTAGCTGGTTGTATGGCCTTGCCAAACGCCGATGATCCATTACCCCCCTCAGGGGTCTGCAATCTGCCGCCAGAGGTGAGAGGTGAAGGGCAGATGCTGGATGGGACCACCATCATTCACTCATTCTGTACATTTTACACGGTTTGCTCAGGTTCGGTGTTTATTTGAATAAATGTCACATTTTCCTTGTAAAAAATTAAATTAAGAATTTGACAAAAAGGTCACATTGTCAAGGAGTTTATAAGATCATTAACATTATTATTTATGAATAACCCAAGGATTTCCCTCTTATTTGCCGGACTCTCTGTGATGTATACTGTATGTCTCAGCATTCACTCTTTACTGCCACACTAAAACGTAAAGTTACACAAACATGTCAGAGACATGAAAATCAATTTTATCAAAATACTAACTGCACGTTAAAAACAACCAAGTTTGTAATCCATAAATTAGTATAAACGCATGCACAGAACAGGACTTAATCTAGGATTGCAGCCCTTTAGTCATAGCATAGTGACAGCAGATGTGACACTGGTCTACTCCACATGCCAACAGATAGAAATAGCAACACTGCCACCAGCTGGCGCCTCAGTGCTAGTGCAAGAAAGCTACAGGCTAATGTGATAAAATATGTATTTTTCTGCTAAGCTATGTGCACACACAGCTGTGAAAGAGATCATACGTGTTATATGCCATGCAATCCAACAGGGAGGTACAGTAACTCCTGCAGTGCCCCAAAGATGAATATTTGTTATTTTCTACATAACATTACTTCACTAAATACAGATGTTTATTAAGGCGCCCACACACGTAGTATATTAGCTGCAGACTTGCTATGCGCCATTTCCATTCTGTAAATCCATAGGACTAGCAGTGAAATGTGTATGTTATGTATAAAAATCTGCAGTGGAAACAGCTTTACATTATATGTGATCCGCCATATTATGACATTCAATTGCTGTGGATCATAGTACCTCCTAATTGATTTCAATTTCTGAATTTTCTGATACCTGTGGAAGGGCTACAGAATTACCTTTGGGGTTTATTCTGCAGCCATTACGATACATGTGCAGGCATTACAAGGCTGGCCATACTTTTAGACTTGTCATATATTAGGCAACGGTTCGCTAAAACGGACTCTAGTAGGGGAATGGAGGCAATTTCTGCAAGTTTTACTTTATGAAAGGTGGGTAGATCTGCCATGGCTCTTTGGATATACTTTTCCTGATCCCCTCTGTGCAAGAGTTTTAGAATATATGGGGCATTTAGGGGACTTTTACTATTTTTTATTTCCTTTTTTTCACACTTTTTTACTGTCACACTTTGGGACTTGAACAAAAAATCATCTGATTGCTTGTTCAAACTAATACACTCCCATACTGATGTATGACGGTCTATTAGAGTAGTCAGCCTATGCAGATGAAGATGCCAGAAGCAGGATATGTCAGGCAGCTACTCAAGGTAGCCTGGGGTCTTTCCCCGGACCCCCGGGGTTGCAATGGAGATAATCGGCAACCCCCAAAAACGGTACGGGTGGTGGGGTGGATGTGTGATTGTGGTGGGAGTAGGTGAGCCCAATGTTTGACCTAATGTGTTAAATAGCCGGGATTGCGACTATAGTAATCCCAGCTGTTAAAGCAGAGGTCCAGCTATCACATACAGCAGAGATCCCGCACAGATCAAACAGCCTCTACCTCTAAGCCTGTCTGATCTCTATGACATTGGGGAACATCACAGTGTGCTAGCAACCTGTACACCACGACATTCCCCAACGTCATGGTGCGGTAAGGATTTAATGTTTTTTCAGTTCTGTAAAATCCCAAGGGTTATATCTCAGGTTCGACAAGCCTCAATCAGCATATTAGATGTTGAATTCAAGCTTTGGGTGGATATGAAGCTCTCATAAAATGTCCACCAAAATGACTGCTCCTGTACAACCAGGTTCCTCTCCTATTATCACTGAAGCACTAAATTTAGATATTTTTTTCTGTCAAGATGGGGTGCAGAGTGTACATCAATGACAAAGTTATTTGTCCTCTCTCGGTGATCTCTCCATCCTTTAAAAAGATTTAACTACTTGTTAAACACTAGGTTTCCTAGTGTTTGCAATATGCTGGTAACGGAAGGTTCCACAGACACTCAACTTTAGGTTAAAGAGCAAAACCGCTCTTTCACAAATGAGGAATAGGCTAAGGCCTTAACCTTGGTTCATAAAGCCTCCATTAACATTCACCCACATATATCTGAATCAACGTATATACACAAGTATAAGCTGACCGAGTATAAGAAGAGGCCTGCACCTTCACTACAACGAACTGGGAAAACTTAGTGAATGTAGCTGCTACAATTTAATAAAATGACCAGCGCAGCCACCCACAGGAAAATAGATGCCCAGCACGGCCACCAACAGGAAAAAAGATGCCCAACACAGCCACCCACAGGAAAATGGATGCCCAGCACGGCCACACCACAGGAAAAAAGATGCCCAGCACAGCCACCCAACAGGAAAAAAGATGCCCAGCACAGCCACCCACAGGAAAAAAGATGCCCAACATAGCCACCCACAGGAAAATAGATGCCCAGCACGGCCACATCACAGGAAAAAAGATGCCCAGCACAGCCACCCAAAGGAAAAAAGATGCCCAGAGCAGCCACACAACAGGAAAAAAGATGCCAGCACAGCCACCCCAGGAAAAAAGATGCCCAGCACAGCCACCCACAGGAAAAAAGATGCCCAACACAGCCACCCACAGGAAAATAGATGCCCAGCACGGCCACATCACAGGAAAAAAGATGCCCAGCACAGCCACCCACAGAAAAAGACACGAGCAGCCCACAACAGGAAAAAAGTGCCCAGCACAGCCAACCACAGGAAAAAAAAAATGACCAGTGCAGGCCACCCCACAGGAAAATAGATGCCAGCATGGCCACCAACAGGAAAAAAGATGCCCAAACACAGCCACCCACTGGAAAATAGATGCCAGCATGGCCAAACCACAGGTAAAAAAGATGCCCCAGCACAGGCCACCCACAGGAAAAAAATGCCCAGCACAGCCACCCAACAGGAAAAAGATGCCCAGAGCAGCACACAACAGGAAAAAGATGCCCAGACAGCCACCCACAGGAAAAAAGATGCCAGCACAGCCACCCCACAAGAAAAAAGATTGCAGCACAGCACACCACAGGAAAAAAAAAGGATACGCATAGCCACCCAGGAAAAGATGACAAGCGCAGCCCTCCACAGGAAAAAATAAGCCCAGTAAGCCCCTTAAAAATAACACTTTAGTTACTTTTAACCTCCAGCACTCCCCGCAGGTGCTTTCTCCCTCTCTCCTATTAGTGGCAACGCAGGCATGTTATGTGCTGTGCCCGAACACTACTAAGATGCAGGAGTGTCACTGCACAGGTGACGTATAGGTGGTGAGCACAGGCATACACGACAATGCGGTCACACACAGCCAGCAACTCCTCCCTTATTCCTGAGAGGAGTCCTGATTAGCGGGGTCCATTCAGTTGGGATAGCCTTGACTGTATGCTGGCGCCCTCCCACTCCATGGCTGGATGTTTAGTAACAAAGGCAATCAATAAATGTGACTCTTACTCCCATGGATAGTGATTCAGTGAAAACATGTATAAAGACTTCTAAAAGGTACTTTGTGTGGTTTGTTGGGATGAGGAGGTTGCTGGTGACAGGTTCCTTTTGTGCCTAATGCCTGCAGGATTTCTGCAAAAGATACTTGTATAGAGTCATACAGCAGCAGTGATGCAACAGTCCCATCCATCACAGCATAAAAATCTGCTGCAAAAGATGGATTCTGCTTCAGATTAACCCCTTACGCTCGTGGCGGAATATCCGCCACGGAGCGCAGTGACTTAGCGTCAGTGGCGGATATATCCGCACGGCGCTTATGCCGGTCGGCTCTGGATCAGAGCCGAACCGGCCATCGGGAAACACGGGTGACGGCGTAACTAATAGCCGGCACCCCAGTGAACACCCGGATCGGATCGGTCGGCTCGATCGGGGTGTGTAACACCGTTAAATGCCGCGGTCAGCACGACCGCGGCATCTAAAGTCTCTGGGGTGTCTTTCCCCCAGATCGGCCCCCCGAACGTTTCGGGGGGCACCGATCGCTGCTATGGATGTGCTGGGGTCCGATCTGGTCCCCAGCCCAGCCTGCAGGCTACGCCAGTAAGATGGGTCTGTGACGTCATCTATGGACATAGTGCAGCCTATGCAAGGGATAGGCTGACATGATAATACTCTGCATACAATGATTATTGCAGAGTATTATCATGAACAAGCAATCAGATGATTGGCTTGGTCATTTCCCATGGTGGAAAAGTGAAAAAGTAAAAAAAAAAAATGTTATTCATAAAAAATAAGTAATTAATCAATAAAAATGCCATAGCCCCATAAACATAAAAGAGACATATACCCAAAAAAGTCTAATCATAACAAAAACACCCACCTATATAGTATCACCGCGTCGTAAAACCCGTTGAGAATACAAGTAAATCATTATTGAACCCCCACGTGAAAAGCCGTAAAAAAAGCTGCTAAAACCTTCCCAAAAATTATGATTTTTAGATATCAATCCCACAAAAAATGCTTATAAATGTGATAAAAAAAACCATGTGTTACCCGACATCGATACTGGTGCAAAGGTACAAATGGACCGCAAAAAAACAAGCCATCGAACCACGCTCCGTAGCAAAAAAGTAGTAACCATGTTAGACACTTGGAAGACGCAATACATAATGATAGATTTTTCCCACATTAGGGTTTGGTTTGACAAATTAGTAAACCGTAAGAAAATAAAATCATAATGTCTGCGTATCCCCGTCAATCGTTGACCATAGATAGATAAAGAAACAAGATTATTAGTCTATACGGGAACACCAAAAAAACAAAAAAAGTTCAAACAACGGTACAGAATGATGCTTATCTAATGCCGCTCAAAAAAAACGTTCCAAAAACTTTTCAACAATAGGTGATCACTCACCCCAAAATGGTAACCAATGGAGAAAAGCTTCACGCGCAAAAAAAATGGCATCAACATGGCCCAACAATAACGACAAAAGCGAAAATTTTATAGCTTCAAAAGGGGCCAATGAGGAAACTAAAATCGGGCAGCTGCAGAGCCCTGCTTAAATTAGCGCCTCGCTTTGTGACCATAAACACAATAAGTAAAGCACAGCCACCCACAGGAAAAAAGATGCCCAGCACAGCCACCCACAAGAAAAAAGATGCCCAGCACAGCCACCCACAGGAAAAAAAAAGGATACGCATAGCCACCCACAGGAAAAAAGATGACAAGCGCAGCCCTCCACAGGAAAAAAGATGCCCATCACAGCCACCCACAGGAAAAAAAAAATGACCAGCGCAGCCACCCACAGGAAAATAGATGCCCAGCATGGCCACCAACAGGAAAAAAGATGCCCAACACAGCCACCCACTGGAAAATAGATGCCCAGCACGGCCACACCACAGGAAAAAAGATGCCCAGCACAGCCACCCACAGGAAAAAAGATGCCCAGCACAGCCACCCACAGGAAAAAAGATGCCCAGCCACACAACAGGAAAAAAGATGCCCAGCACAGCCACCCACAGGAAAAAAGATGCCACACCACCCCACAAGAAAAATATGCCCAGCACACCACCAAGAAAAAAAGGATACGCATATCCACCACACGGAAAAAGATGACAAATCGCAGCCCTCCACAGGAAAATAATGCCCAGCATAAGCCCCTTAAAAATAACACTTTTAGTACTTAACCTCCAGCACTCCCCGCAGGTGCTTTTCTCCTCTCTCCTCCTATCAGTGCAAACGCAGGCATGTCTATGTGCTGTGCCCGAACACTTACTAAGATGCAGCAGTGTCACTGCAGGTGACGTCATAGGAAGTGTGTGAGCACAGCGCATACACGACACTGCAGGTCACACACAGCCAGCAACTCCTCCCTTATTCCTGAGAGGAGCCTGATTAGCGGGGTCCAATTCAGTTGGGATAGCTTGACTGTATGCTGGAGCCCCTCCCACTCCATGGCTGGATGTTTAGTAACAAAGGCATCAATAAATGTGACTCTTACTCCCATGGATAGTGCATTCAGTGAAACATGTATAAAGACTTCTAAAAGGTACTTTGTGTGGTTTGTTGGGATGAGGAGTTGCTGGTGACAGGTTCCCTTTTGTGCCTAATGCCTGCAGGATTTCTGCAAAGATATGCTATAGAGTAATACAGCAGCAGTGATGTATACAAGTCCCATCCATTCACAGCATTAAAAATCTGCTGCAAAAGATGGATTCCGCTTCAGATTAAGAATCTGCACCATGTCAATATATTACAGAGAATACAACCCTTATGTGGAATTCAACCCATGCAATGCAAATCTTGAAAACACAACAAAAACCCTCAACAGCCACTAATTCTGCAGCCGTTCAACAGCCATTACATTCTGCAGCCATTACACTGTGTGAGTAGTTACTCTAAAAGTGATATGAATATCCACAAGCCTCAATAACTGAAATGTTGTAAAGAATTAGGTGAATGATCTAGAATAAGTGCACTGCTCTGCTCCCTCACTTCGTGTCTCCATCTAACCTCCCATATAGATTGTGAACCCTCACGGGCAGGGTCCTCATCCCACTAGTCTGTAGATTTGTAGTACTTGCACTTCATCCTGTCTTAATGTAATGTATGTGACCCCCTTACTGATTGGAATTCAGTACCATGGAATTAATGCTGCTCTATAAATAAATAATAATCCAGAATCATGGGAGACACCAATTAAGTCGTTAATAGTTACTTCATGCCATTACAGGTAAAAGCGGCTTTACAAGATATTAGGGCTCATTTACTAAGGGCCCCGTGGACCGCACTTTCGTCGGACATCCCGATTATTTCCATTTTTCGCTGCCGGGACAGGGATTTAAAGGGGGTTTTTGGCGCATACGAGTAGGTTTTGGCGCCAGCTTTCATGCGACAGAAATCGTGGTGCAAGGGGGGGGGGGTCCGTCGGACGATCTGACGGATTCGGACAAACCACAGGATGTAACTTCAAAATTGTGTTCCAAGCCAAGCACTTACATGCACCGGGAAGAAGAAGGTGAACTCCGGTGGCCCTGAGCAGGGAAGCGACACATGCAGGAAATCGGGCGCACAATCCGGACGGAACAAGGGAACAAGTAAGTAAATGTGCCCCATTGACTTCTGAGGGGGCACTTGGCTTTCCACATATTCCACACATAGCATCAATCTGCTTTTATCTGTTTTGTGTTGTTCATCTGTGGTCGTTTTTGCCAAATCCTATGGACCAACATTTATATCTTCTGTCTTGTCATATAAAATCATATAATTAAAAGAGGGTTTGCTTTCTTTTACTCATTACTGCATAAATATATATTAGTAAAAAATTAAATCACAATAAAAGAATGTCTGGACCATTATACAAGTATAATTTTCCCTCTTGTGTCACCACATCAATACATCAAATTGACTCACACTACAAACATTTCAAGATTTCAACACTAGGTGTCAGCAGTGTAGCATGAAAAAATGTCTGCAACAAAATATATCAGTAACAAAGATTTATTCAATGGCTTCTTTTCATACATGGTACTTTATATAGTAGCAAAACAGGGTATAAGGGTATAAGTTATGCAAAAAGTTGCAATTTCTGGCACATTACACTGTTTACATTATAAATTGCACTCTATTCCATTGGAGCATAGATCACGACAGGGTAGGGAAGCCATAAATCAGTTCTATTTTGGTCTCACAATGGACACTGCTTTTTCTGTTCTTACACTTACTCATAGATCTGGGCACCATGACTGTATTAATCTTATATTTGTTATCCATGGCCTTCTTCCTTCTAAAATCAATTTTCTAAATTATGCAATGAAAGGGTTTTTTCCCACAAAAGAAAATTCTCACATCTCAATCCCTAGTGATAAAGATTATTGAAACCCTTTAATTTTACTCAGTTTTATTGCTGTTTTAGCTCCTATCACTCTCTATGCTGCTCAGTGTGAAATCCCAGAGTGTGGGCGTGGCCTCTCTAAGCAGACACATTAAAATCCATCTAGTGCTGTGGTGGTGACAATGTGGTTAGATTATCAGGGTACAGGTGTATATAAACTTTCATCTGGCTTCTAACATTGTACTAGTATATGACACATAGAAAGAGAGATGAGACAGATCAGAGATGCATGAGATTACACATGACAGACAGCGGATGACAGAGCATTACACTGTTACACTATGAGCACTGCTACATCTCACAGATAAGTACCTGCCTCCCCTTTCCCCCGGATCACTTATCTCCTTGTAGTTTGCAGCCTCTCTCTCTGCTCAAGATCTCTTGGCAGGAAGTAATCAGTCACTGTCTCTGAGATAATACACTGCAACCCCTCAATAAATTATAATATATACTGCTGTAGAGTACAGCACATGCCACCAGTATATACAGTAAGTAGTCCAGGCACATGTTCCCACTAGATAGGTAGCCCAAGCACATGCCCCACAGTATCTAGGTATCCCAGGCACATTCCCCACAGTATATAGGTAGCCCAGACAAATGCCCCACAGTATACAGTTAGCCCAGGCACATGCCCCCAGTAGACATGTAGCCCAGTCACATGCCCCCAGTAAACATTTAGCCCAAGCACATGCTCCCAGAAGACAGGTTACCAAGGCACATGCCCACAGTAGACAGTTAGCCCAGGCATATGCCTTACGTAGAAAGCTAGCCCAGGCACATGCCCCACAGTATATAGGTAGCCCAGGCATATGCCCCACAGGATACAGGTGGCCCAAGCACATACCCCCAGTATTAAGCAGCACAGGAAAAAAACATGGAATACTCACCTTCCCACACTCCCTGCAGCTGGATGCTCCTCTCCTCTTCCTGTCCCTGGGAGTGATCCTTCAGTCCTGGAGCTGGGCCATAGAGTAGAAAGAGTGGACGCCGGCGTTCACTCTTTTTTCTCTATGACCCAGGCGCTGTTGCTGCGATGGTGCCTAAGTTGCACACAGTGCTGATTGACTGAGTGTCAGGAAGCGGCCCAGAATGGGCGGCGAGGATGGTGCCATAGGCGATCGCTTACCCCTCTTACCGGCCCTGACGGTCACCACCTACAGTGTTACTTCACTGGTGGAGAATTAAAGACACTTCTCCAAGTTAAAACATTTCTAATGAACTAAAATTAGAGCTATGTGGTTATAACAAGTAACTTGGAGCAGATGTGTCCTTTAATAAAAGACTCCTTGGTTTTATTTTTAATGAAATTTATTTTAATTGGATCCACAAGGCTCTAGACAAAGGTCCTCCATATGAAACACACATTGCTTGAAAAAGCCTAGAAAAGTCTCTCCTATTCCTTATCCATGACTACATAGCAGGTAGGTCCACATTACCTTCTGGGCTGGACCAATTACATGTCCCTAGAAACTGCAGATCTTTGAGCAGAGCCGTCAATCTCACTGCAGTCCCATCCACACTCTTTTCCTCACATTGTATGTACTGGGCAGCATTGTTTCTTTAAGAACGGACCTTTAATGTGTCACAAATAAGCACAATTGCTGTATATTAACCCCTTAACGCTCTGCGCCGTAGCTCTACGGCGCAGAGGTATAAGGGATGTATGAAGAGGGCTCACGGGCTGATACAGAGGTGGGGGTTGTTGCATATTGCAGCAAACCCCCACCGCTAATAACCGCGGTCGGTGCTTGCACCGATCTTGGCTATTAACCCTTTCAATGCCCCCGGCAAAGTCGTTTTTTAAAGTCGTGTTTTAATACATTCGTTTAATTTTTGAAAATGTATTAAAACGCAATAAAACCTATATAAATTTGGTATCACCGCGATCGCACCGAACCAAAGAATAAAGTAGGTGCGTTATTTGGAGCGAAGAGTGAAAGTGGCATTTTTTTTCAGCTTCGCAGTACATGGCATGTTAAAATAAATAACATTACGGTAAAGTAAAATTTGTTACGCACAAAATAAGCCCTCACACAGGTCTGTACACGTAAAAATGAAAAAGTTATGGATTTTTGAAGTTGGAGAGCGAGAAATGAGCCGAAAAACCCTGCGTCCTTAAGGGGTTAATATATAAAAATTAAAATAAACAAGCCTTAAATTATGTGCAAATAGTCTAATAATTATTCAGTAATAGAGGAAAGATCTCATTCTGTATGTTATGTAAGACATATTCTGCATGTGTAAAAGGCAGTGATACTTGTCTTCTTAGCAGAGTGTCAGCCGAAAAGAAATGTGTGCCTATTAGATTTCTTTTTTTAGGATCAGGGTCATTAAATGGAAAAAGAGCTTTTTATACAGCTCAGTGCGCTTATTTATTGTTGCAACGCACATCCTGTTTCCACAAATAGTAGTGACATTAGGATGCCTATTATATTGTATTAAGCCTGATGTTAAGCTCCTGTGTACAAGAATATAACTACTTTAATACTGCTCCTACTTACAAGAATATATAACTACTATAACAGTGCTCCCTATGTAAAGAATATGCACATACATACAAAAGTATGGCAGTATATGGGGATTTTCCACATCATCTATTACAGTGTCCAAATCACAAATTATAATACATGGTGTGAAATGAGACAGCCTCGGGTCTTTGTGTGACCTGAGGCTGTCATATCAACAGATCTCTGCTCCCCGATGAAGTCACAGGGAGCAACAATCTAAGCCAACACGGCGGTGTCCACTCGCCGTAGACAAAGCGCTATTAAAAAGCTAGCACCAATCATGACTGTTACCACTTGTACAGCAATATACAGTCATGGCCATAAGTTTTGAGAATAATACAAATGTTCATTTTTACAAAGTCTACTGCATCAGGTTTTATAGTGGCAATTTGCATATACTCCAGAATGTTATAAAGAGTGATCAGCTTAACAGCAATTAATTGCAAAGTCAATATTTGGCTAAAAAATGAACTTTTTCACCCACAGGTGTGGGTGTTGATGAGGACAGGGCTGGACATCAATCTGTCATGATTAAGTAACAATCACACCACTGAACACTTTAAAAGGAGGCTGGTGCTTGGCATCATTGTTTCTCTTCTGTTAACCATGGTTATCTCTAAAGAAACATGTGCAGTCATCATTGCACTGCACAAAACTGGCCTAACAGGGAAGAGTATCGCAGCTAGAAAGATTGCACCTCAGTCAACAATCTATCGCATCATCAAGGAATTCAAAGAGAGAGGTTCCATTGTGGCCAAAAAAGGCTCCAGGGTGCCCAAGAAGGACCAGCAAGTGCCAGGACCATCTCTTAAAAGTGTTTCAGTTTCGGGATCGGGCTGCCAGCAGTGCAGAGATTGCTCAGGAATGGCAGCAGGCAGGTGTGAGTGCATCTGCACGCACTGTGAGGCGTAGACTCTTGGAGTAAGGCCTGGTGTCAAGGAGGGCAGCAAAGAAGCCACTTCTCTCCAGAAAAAACATCAGGGACAGACTGATATTCTGCAAAAGGTACAGGGAGTGGACTGCTGGGGACTGGGGTAAAGTCAATTTCTATGATGAATCCCCTTTCCGATTGTTTGGAACATCTGGAAAACAGCTTGTTCAGAGAAGACAAGGTGAGCAATACCACCAGTCTTGTCTCATGCCAACTGTAAAGCATCCTGTAACAATTCATGTATGGGGTTGCTTCTCAGCCAAGGGAATCGTCTCTCCCACAGTCTTGCCTAAAAACACATCCATGAATAAAGAATGGTACCAGAATGTCCACCAAGAGCAACTTCTCCCAACCGTCCAAGAGCAGTTTGGTGATCAACAATGCCTTTTCCAGCATGATGAAGTAAGTACCTTGTTATAAAGCAATTTGATAACTAAATGGCTCAGGGAACAAAACAAAATTTTGGGTCCATGGCGTGGAAACTTCCCAGATCTTAATCCCATTGAGAACTTGTGGTCAATTATCAAGACACGGGTGGACAAACAAAAAACAAGTTAGGATTTGGTCCAGAAGTTGATTGAGGGCATACCAGGGAGAATTGCAGAGGTCCTGAAGAAGAAGGGTCAACACTGCAAATATTGACTTGCTGCATTAACTGATTATAACTGTCAATAAAAGCTTTTGTTGCTCCTAATATGATTGCACTTGTATTTCTGGATGTGATAAAAACATCTGACGAACACACATAAAAACCATAGGACAACAGATCATGTGAAAATATAATATTTGTGTCATTCTCAAAACTTACGGCCATGCAGGGCCGCATCTGCCAAGAGGCTAAGTGAAAATCTTGCCTCGGGCGGCAGAACGCGGACCCCTTTAAGAGCGGCATTTTGCCGCTCCAATGTTGGCACCTAAATTGCCCACCAGATAAATTGAACCTGTCTCTTTCCGGCTGCTGGCGTCACTCCGTACAATGCAGGGACACAGGCGGCGGCTAATGATGTCACGCCGCCTGTGTCACTCACGCGCCGTGGGAGCACCTTGCCGCAACCGTGAGGGATAAGTATAAGTTTTATTATTTTTCTTGTCAAATCATTAATTAAATGTGGCCATATATATCTTAGGGGGCGTTTACTGCTGTAACTGGGGGGGGGGCGGTGTATATTTATATGGGGGCCAGATTCTTATTTTCCTGGGGGGGGGGGCTGTGTATATTTATATGGGGCCGGATACTGTTTATACTGGGGGGCCTATAAAAATTAATTATACATATATATATATATATATATATATATTCATTAGGGGGTGCTATATATTTACATTAATCAGGGTAGCACTCTAAATAAAATCACATGCAACATAATAACAGGGTGGGATATATTAGTTATAAGATACAATAGATTACTTGGCATCATGTAAGCCAAATGTTAAGGGGTCCGCATTAATAAATTGAGGTATTGTATATTGATTGGAGTGCTGTGCATTCTATAATTCCAGTAGCATATATTACAGGCAGATAAAATGCAGGTGGTAAAAGCCCTGGATTTGTCTGCAGTAACCGAAGGGTTAATGCAGACATATAGTAAGCAGGAATAGTCTGTTTGGTCCATGTTGGCCTAGCTAGCATAGACACCTTTGTAATAGCCGTACTGGGCCTGCTTATTATGGAGTAGGGGTAGGCTGGTAGTGGGACTCCTACTCCATCCGGGCTTCGGTCCTGGGCTTTTGTATAGCCCACAGCTGCGGTTCCCAGGCCTCGTTAGAGCCTGATATAATCTGCAGGCCAGAAGCAATAGGGGAGGCACTACCTGAAGAGCTGAAGGCTAAGACTGAGTTCACAGAGCTAAGGTAACTGAGTGCCTCCTGTACTACTGCTGGCCAAGAGTGTGTGCCAGGCAGCCTGGTACCCGTATAGCTAGGACCTGATATTGTATTAGGCAGTGCCTAGCCGGGCAGGATTTATCTTTGTGTTGCTCTATATGTGCCAAAACCAAGGATGAATTTATGTTGTTTTTGAAGTGTGAATAAAACACTTTATTTGGACTTTAAACCTGCATGTGTCCCTTCTTCCTGCACTACTACCAGGCATCTACCTATATATATATATATATATATATATATATATATATATATATATATATATATTGAGGGATGTTTTATATGTGTGGAGAGTGAGGTCAGTTGTGTTGTGAGGGGTATATATTATTTAGGAGCACAGTGTTGTTATCCAGGAGACTTCATACTGGTATTTTTAGGGACGCCGGGTAGAGATGTGCTCCATGGAGCTGAAGATATCTGGCCGTGAATTCAGCAGTGATGCGTCATGGATTGGAGAACCCAGAATAAAGTCCTCCTGATGGAAGAAATTGTCATCTATAAGGTACTAGATGCCACCAATGACTCTCAGAACCTGTAGTCAGTCACACTGTGTCAGTGATCCTGTCTGTGGCGATGTTAATTGTTAGTAAAGTTTTCAACATTTACTGAACAGGGAGCGGGCAATGGAACAGGAGTGGGGGGGCAGCATTTTAATATTCGCCTCGGGCATCAAATATGCTAGATTCGGCCCTGTGGCCATGACTGTACTGCAGCCACTCACCGCCTATTGAGAGAGATCAGCCCGTGAGCTGACGCGTTATGTAGTAATATGTCACGCGTCTTAAAGGGATTAAAGATATAAGGAAATTTTACTTATTTAAGGGCAGTATTATGAAGTGGTGGAGATTTTATTATGGATTTGTAAGTAACTGGTGGGATTTGTAACTGGTGGCAACAATACTAATTTTAGATATTAGTACTGGCACCACCTAGAAACACTTGACACTGATTAACACAATAGAATCAAAAACACTACTTTTCAAATTGTTTTAACCTTTAAATGTTTTCATACACAACAGCTTATTCGTAAAAGTCACCTAAACTTCAGTAACCACTTGGGGGGAATTCATTAATATTTCATAGGCCCCCACAGTGCAGAGCTTGACTCAATTTGGCTCCTTTTAAGACTATTGAGTTCTACTGTTAGACCTACTTGCAGTTGGTCTCAACTGTGTGCCACAATGTGTAGTATCCAACTTATTATTTGGCATTTCTTGTCCGACCATGCACCCTTTTCTCAAGACCACACAAACTTTGTAGGATAAGTCGGAAAAGTGAAAAAATGGTCTAAAAGCCTCTATAAATATTTTGGAAGGCGTTTTTTGGTGCAAATTAAACCAGAAGTCTGGCCAAAGTGGCTTAAATTTGTGCCTGTGGTCATCCATTCCACATCTGCAATATGTAATTGGATCACTGTCAATGATTTGAAAGTCAATTACATTTCCATCATTTTATTTTATATTTTTTACATTCCACACAAAAGTGTACTCAAATCATTTGTAAGATGTAAGCTGTAAGAAGTATTTATCCATTGCAATCGTCATCTGTGGAAAACCCCTTTAGCTGTGAAACTTTGCTTATAATGGCTCATAATCCCTCCCCTCTTATATATATTCTGAATTTCATTAGAAGTGAAACCCACATGATGTCTACAAGTCATTTTCATAGAAGCCACTTTTATTTTAGTAAACAGCCTTGTATAAAACAGCCCCTCCACCCAGGGTTGGAGTAAGGCCCTTTCGCAATGTGAAAATTCAGAAACTAAAACAGTCTCCTGTTCCCTAAAATATTCCCTAGTTTATCAAACCAAACAGCCCCTCATGGTTATTTTGTATACAGCCCCCTTATGGTTATTTAATATAAAGCCCCCTCAACCCCTATGGATTCATTAGATACAGCCCCCCTCACCCCTATGGATTCCTTATGTACAGCCTTATGTGGGGTTCCCCAGCAGCTCTGGGCCCCGGCACTTACCCAGGTATGCCCCAGCCCTGTCTCCAATCCATTGGTTTTCTAATGCTCATCTTCCTTTGCTCTCTAGAAGCAGCAGCAGTCTTTTTTCTTCTCTTCCTGTGTGGTGTGTGTATGTGGTTCGGAAGATAGTAGACGCAATGTGATGACATCATCATGTCTGCAATATTCAAAGCTGCCCCACAGAGGAAGAAGTAAGGAGAAGAATCAGAGGGCTGTAGACAATGACTATTAAGAGTTAGAGGGCTAATTGCTATCATTCTATAGCCCACTCCTAATAATGGCCTCTTTTCTGTGGCCTGCTCTTAAAAGGATGGGCAACAAAAAAGAGGGCACAATAAGGAGTGGGCTTCATAAAAGACTGTAAGGCTACTGGATACTTGGCTACTGCGGGGCAATGTAGCTATTGGCTACTGCAGACACTGTGAGTGTTGGCTAAAGTGAGGCGGGCACTGCAAATGTTGGCTAATGTGGGGCAGGCACTGGAAATGTTGGCTCCTGTGGGGTAGGTACTATGAATGTTGGCTCCTGTGATTCAGGCACTGTAACTATTGGCTAGGGTGGGGATATACACTCACCGGCCACTTTATTAGGTACACCTGTCCAACTGCTCGTTAACACTTAATTTCTAATCAGCCAATCACATGGCGGCAACTCAGTGCATTTAGGCATGTAGTATTTCGATTGAGGGTCAAATTTGGCGTCATACATTAAAGCATGGATCATCCTTGCCTTGATAACAACGATTACAGACTGGTTGGGGATGCAGTGCATGTGTGGGAATAGTTTTGCATTGGCACTCTCTTGGTGGCCCCTTGTGGTGCCTACACAATGCAGCTCGTTGCGTTGAACGCCACAGCCTACCTGAGTATCTGTTTCTGCTGCATGGTCCCTGTTAATCCCTTTATGACCACAATGTACCTCACAATCTGAGGGCTACTTCAGCAGGATAGCGCCATGTCTAAACCGCTGGATCATCTCAGACTGTTTATTGAACATCGTAACAATGAATTCACTGTCATCTCAAATCGGCCTCCACAGTCCACCAGATCCTCATCCAATGAGGGCATCTTGGGATGTGGGTGTGGAAGGGGGATTGGTACTCGCATCATTGATCATGGGATTGTTGCCGTCGTTGACGAATTTTCTAATCAGCCAATCACATGGCAGCAACTCAGTGCATTTAGGCATGTAGACATGGTCAAGACAATCTCCTGCAGTTTAAACCGAACATCAGTATGAGGAAGAAAGGTGATTTGAGTGCCTTTGAACGTGGCATGGTTGTTGGTGCGAGAAGGGCTGGTCTGAGTATTTCAGAAACTGCTGATCTACTAGGATTTCCACGCACAACCATCTCTAGGGTTTACAGAGAATGGTCCGAAAAAAGAAAAAACATCCAGTGAGCGGCAGTTCTGTGGGCGGAAATGCCTTGTTGATGCCAGAGGTCAGAGGAGAATGGGCAGACTGGTTCGAGCTGATAGAAAGGCAACAGTGACTCAAATCGCCACCCGTTACAACCAAGGTAGGCAGAAGAGCATCTCTGAAAGGAACGTCATTAATACTAAGGTATAAAGGTATAATTAGCAGGATGGTATGAAATAAAAACAACTTTATTCGGAACAGTGTTATGTGTGTTTTTGGTGGCTACATATAACTTTGTGGACATGTAAATAATAATAATACTAATAATAATCATCCTTTATTTATATAGCCCATTCATATTAACGTAGGCTTTACACAAATAATAGGAAACAAAACAATATCATATAACATGACAGAGCACAACATTTGTAATGGAACAAAAGGAGTGAGGTCCTGACTTGCAGAGCTACGGTTTATGAGGATGATGGGTACCCGAAGGTAAAAGGAATATTTAATGGTCAAGCCATTCTTCTTAGGGAATAGAACAAAATATAAATAAATGGAATGCTGTCGCTGGAACACTCAGCCGTCATTTAGATACAGGTCCAGGGTTGAATGGGATGACAGAGAAGTCTGGGCTGTTGGTGCGGATAAAAGATGGGAGGACGACACAGGACGGTGTTAGTAGAAGAGTTAAAACTTCTGCAGTTAAGAGTGTTTTAGGCTTGCCTAAAGAAATGGGTCTAAGAGCCCGCCTTTGAAACTTTGGAGGTTAGGTATAGTATGATAGTCCGGGGCGGCAAGAGCTCCATAGAATTGGTGCAGCTCTAGAGAAGTCTTGGAGACGCGAGTGGGAGGTCCGCACAGGGTAGAGGTAAGGTTAGAGATAAGAGAGGAGAAGGTTTAGGAAGGTCGCAGCCTTTTCAGAGCTTTGTGGTATGAGGGTTATTATTTTAAAAAACTGATTCGAAAGGAGACTGGCAGCCAGTGCAGTGAATGGCATGAACTGGAGGCATCCGTGTAGCGTTAGTCGAAAGACGAGCATGGCTGCTGTATTAGAATCGATTGCAGAGGAGAGAGTTTGGTTGAGTGGAAGACCGGTTAGAGACAGTTACAGTAGTCCGAGTCGAGCGTGAATCAGGAGAACAGTTAGCATTTTTACAGGTTTCAAATGGAGAAACGGTGTCGGATTTGGAGATGGTTTCCTGAGATAGATGCTACGGCAAGAGGCAGAGAGCAAGAGATTGAATGTGGGTCAAAGGAGGAGGTCGTAATCCAACACAAACCCCAAGAACGCGGGCCTGCTTGCTTTGGGGTTCTGGTGACCCACAGAATGATATGGCGCGGTTAGGATAGGCTCTGTAGTGGATGTGGAAAGACCAAGAAGTTCGGTCCGTAGAAAGATTAAGGTCAGAAGAGAGAGACAATCCTGATGTTAGAGAAGCCGAGAGACAGTCCACTAGTGTCTGGATGAGGCAGAGTGATGTACGTGCGAGGTATAACAGCGGGTGTCATCAGCATATAAAGAATGATATTGAAAACAACATCTGCTGTGATGGTTTTCCAAGGGGCAGTGTAGAGGGGAAGAGGAGAGGACCTGAGACTGAGCCATGAGGAACCGCAACGAGGAGAGCGAGAACAAGAAGCAGAGATAGATGACCAGAAAAGGAGGCACACTGAAAGTGCGGTCAGAGAGATAGGAGGAAAAACCAAGAGAGTTGAGAGCCTTTAGGCCAATGGAGCAAAGCATCCTGAGGAGGAGCTGGTGGCCTCCACAGTATCGACACGCTGCGGAAAGAGAGATCCAGAAGAAGAGGAGAGACGAGTCACCTTTGGATTTCGCAGTGAGTGATCATTGGAGACTTGTAGTAAGAGCAGTTTAGGAGAATGCAGGGCGGAAAACCAGATTGCAGGGGGTCAAGGGAGGAGTTAGCTGAGAGAAAAACGGGAAAGCGGAGAAATAAGGACCAGCGAGTTCCAGCGCGTTTGGAGATTGAAAGGGGAGGTAGAAAGGTCTGGTTGGTTAGTTAGCAGACTGGATGGGGTCCAGGGAGGTTTTATTTAGTAAAGGGATAACATAGCATGCTTGAACAGAAGAGGGGAAGAGGGAAAACCACCAGAGAGCAGAGAGAGAGAGTTGAAGATTTTGAGTTAGGTGAGAAGTGACGGCTGGGGAGGAGGTGTAAACAGATGTGAGGGAGAGGATGGGTCACTGAGCAGGTTAGTGGGGCGAGCAGAGAGAGAGCTGGAAACTTCTTCCTCTGTGAATGGTACAAAGGAAGAGAGGGAACAGGTAAGACTCAGAGAAAAGTTGATTTATGGAGTTAGTGGCACGTGAGAATAGACTTCCTGGCGAATGCAGGCGATTTATCTTTAAAGAGGTGCCATATCTTCAGCCCAGGCTGTGGGGACCGGTGGCTGCACCTTGTGGGTTAGTAAGGAGGACTGTTTAGCAAGATGGGAGCAGAGTTATAGGAGTTTAAGCTAAATTTAAAGTGAAGAAAAGTCAGACATGTTCTGGGTGCGTGTGTATTGAGCCACATTAGAGAAGAGGAGTTGCATGTTCATTGTATAAGCTCAATTTTCCCCCAAAAAACGCCAGATCACAAAATAAAAGGTAATCATAGAGCCAAGGTGTTTTTCGTTAGTCTGAATAGGAGAAGGATTAAAAAATAAACATTATGTGATATTATTCCTTATCAAAATTTAGCAACAATAGGGGGATCAGATTTACTTATCGGTCCTGTCGCATCCCGGATTTTGTTTCCATGGACCCAACGTACCGTATATCCGCGTATAAGACGACTGGTATAAGACGGACCCCCCTACTTCCCTGTTAAATAATGATAGAGTTAATTATATTCGCGATAAGACTAACCCCTTTTCAACGCATAACAAATACACCGGTAAAATTTAAAAAAAATGATTGATTTTTAACATGGTCCTTTTTTAATTAAATTCGTATGACATGCAGGACCTTCTCCTGTTTATATAGCAGGGAAAACTGTTCGCTGCATAAACCTAGGCACTACAACAACAACATTACCATCGTCCATATTACTGTTAATGATTTACCATACTGTTACCTTAAATAGTTTTATTTATTAAATATTCAGCCATGTACTCAGAAAGCGGGAAAAAAAAAATTCCCCCCAATTGGCAAGAAAATGGTGGAAAAAACGCATTGCACCATTTTCTTGTGGGCTTGGATATTACGTCTTTCATAGCGCCCAACCACACCCCCCAAATGACATGTCTACTTTATCTTGGGTTGGTACGATACGTGGATACCAACTTTATAACAGGTTTTATAATGTTTCATACATTACAAAAAATGAAAAAAATCCTGTACAAAAATTATTTTTTGTGATTTGCCAACTTCTGGCGCTAATAACTTTTTTTTACTTGGTGGTACGGGCTGATGTGGGTGGTGTCATTTTTGCGAAAATTGATAATATTTTCAGGATTTGCATTTTTGAGGAGGTCGACCTTTTGATCACTTTTTATAGATTTTGTTTAAGTGAATTTTCGACTTTGGGCGCTTTCGTTACGGGGTAAACGCATTGGAAAAACACGTTATCATTTTTTTAGAGTCGGGGCATTTCGACGCGTCAAACTTAATGTTTTGTTTATGAATTTTTACTGGCTTATTTATATTTATGTCAATTCTAGGACAAGGTGGGGAATGAGTTTGAAGGTTTGTGAGGTTTTTTTATGATATTTTTTTTTTAAACTTTTTTATTTTATTTATTACTATTTTTCAGACTCCCTAGTGCGGATACTTGTAAACCCAGGTTGTCTTGATCGATAGCCTACCAATACTGCCATTTACTACGCGTATCAGTGTGAACGTATATGGGGATTTTATGCCTATTGCTACAATGTGCTATCAGATACAGGCTACAACGGGGCGGCGAGATCCCAAGAGTAAAGATTGCGGCGCTATCTTTGAGGCGCCGGACAGCCACGCTGTGGAAAAACCCACGATCGGTGCTAGCACGGTGGCGGAGCGGTCGGGTATTTACCGGCGTAAAGACGACCACCAGAGAAGACAGAAGATTTTCGTCTCAAAAGTCGTCTTTGAACGCCGGAATAGACGTTAAAAATAGCAATTAACTTGATTGTGTAAAACCAACTACACAGGTCAATTTATAAAAAATATTAAAAACGAAGTGACCCCAACTATGCCACCTGTGGACAATCACACTGTAACGTTCAACCCAACTGAGAAAGCCATTGAATGACGACCTTTTTTGTATCCTAAGCCAATTAACATACCCAAATACAAATTCCCTAGTCCCAGCATCTCATTTTTACGTACCAACCTTTGTATGCGGCACTGTGTACAAGCCTTTGAAAATACCAGATAGACAACATCCACAACAGTCCCCCAGATCCATCAGATTACAGTGTTAGTCTTCCTAATGTTGCTCTGTTTATTTGACAAAAAAGAACTTAGGATCAACTACATGGGTTCTCTTCAAAAATGTAAAAATATATATTCTGCTCAATTATGTTAAAATGATAAATATATTTACATAGTTGTTACTCCACAAATGTGCAGGTAATTATGTCATTGTCAAGCTTCGGGTAGGGACCATCGAACCACCACAGACAATGACGTAAACCGACATCTGGGACGGAAATATAAGTAGGTAATCGTTTTCACCATAGCTGACGCAAAGTGGGTTGGACATACTGCGGCGTGGTACCACTAGGTCGTTACACAGGACTTTGCCACCGGTGGTTGGCAGCCAAGGTGAGCGTGGTACAAGACGTTGAGCAGAATAAAGTCTGGACAGGCAGGATGTCACGACAAGCGCATGGGATTCAGATTGCGGATGTAGCCAATTGGGTCACGACAGGAGCAGAGGAGCGTAGCAGGAGATGGGCACGGGGTCACGACAAGGAAATCACCTAATAACAACAAAGGGGCATGGTCACAGCCTTTCTCTAGGAGCACACGAGCACGAAGATTTGGCAGAGAGCAAAGGACAGAAAGGGGTGGATTTTAAAAGAATAGGTAGCAGGCCAGACGGTCCATTATCAGCTGGCCTCTTAACACCTTACCAACGCTTGTAATAGTATGCCTCCGCACGTCGGAGGTGTGGGTGCATGGAGAGGGCTAATCGGCTAAGCCCTCTCCCAAGCGGTATGTCTTTCGTATAATGCAGCCAACGATTACCCGGGTAACACCGTGGTGTTATCCCGGCGATGCCAAACCGACTACACACTCTTCCTCCACCCTTACAGGAAAAAAACTAGAAGTGTAGATATGTTTGCTAATCATTAACAAAAAAAAAGCTTAAATATCACTGGTTAGTATTAAATCTTCTCAGCATTTAATAGAAGCAGGTTTTGGCTAGTACACGTCATGGTCTTCTTGGGATCGACACAACAAAAGTTTTGCACTCCTGGATTGGGAGTGCCTCTTGCCATTTTCCTTGGCAGATCTCACCAGTTACACTGAGGTTGGATGGTGAATGTTGCGTGGAAGCCTTTTGCAATCTCTCCAACGAAGAAATGTCAATGGGTTTTAGGTCAGGGCTCTGGTTGGCGTCGTAAGGATGGTCACAGAGTTGTTCTGTTTTTTAGCTGTGGCGTTTAGTCATTGTGGAAGTACCTCCTGCCAGTCATGAGTTCCGAGAGCACTCTGGAAGAGTTTCATCCAAGATTATCTCGGTATTGGCCACATTCATCTTTTCAATTGCCACCCAGTCATCGTGTTCCGCAGCTAATAAACAAACCCAAGCACTGATTGGGCAGGTAAGGCATTAGGGTTGGTTTTATCCACTTTTATTAGGCTCATAACCATTGGATATTTAAATGTTTCTTGTTAAATAAATTATCAAAAAAGCTATTATAATTCAGTTTTAATGTCAAGGATGGGGGGTGCAGAGTGGACGTTAATGAGCAAACAAGAGAAGAACTTTTGATCTTACCGATTGGCGCAATGAAACAAAAAAGTGAAAAATGTAAACGGTGTTTACCCAGTGCTATGTACAGTTCATGTTAAAGTGAATATGAAACAGTAGTTTGTAGCGAACGTAGAAAATCAAGTTGTTGGATACCGTTATGACATGTTTTTCTGATGCCCAATAAAAGCTGACTTATGTCCACTCCAAGAAAAATCCAATGTTTTACAGAACAAAACAGCATTAATTGAGAGTTTCAGTTGGACTTTTTTCGACTTAAAAACAAATCTATAAACGCTGAGGACTTAGATCAGCATTTATGTTAGGTAAAGGGTACCTCTTTATACCTGAGAGACACTACTGTTGGGCTCAGGATTCCTACCTGGTGAAAAACAATGCTAAAATAAATGAGGTTTCTGGTGTTAGTTAAGTAAATGCCACAAGCACATGTACATTGTTCAAAAGTCCCTTACACTAAATGATTAAAAAATCCAGCCACAGAAAAGTTAAAGAGACGCAATGGATGCTCTACACAGCTTGGTGTCATCTGCCAAAAATAGACAGTGACTAGAATTCCAACCTCTATATTCTGAATAAATAAATAAAAATATTTATTTGTCAAGTCAGAAGGTTTAGTTTTCACTTTAGTTTTAGTGGCTACGTTCTGACTGTAGTTAAATCTGTAGGACAATCCCTATGTTCACCATTTTATTTTATTTCCATATTTATACAATAATTTACTTGTGGCATGAACTACACTGTGGTCACGCTTACATGCAAGACTGCAAACAATGATAGAAGGCGCATTCAACACTACGTATGGGGATCGTATATTGCAGCCGATATACGTCCCCCCATACACTTCAGGGCTTGCGGCAGCCCACAGGAGCGGTACGGCGCAACTGCTGCGGACAGTACGCTCCGAGCCGGGAAAAGGTAGGCATGGTCCTATGCTTTTCACCGTATTACATCGCTGCCGCACATCACGCACTATGGAGAGGGGAGGGGGTGAGCGCGCCACATCCTCCTTCCTCTCCCGTGCTGCTGTGTGCCCGTGCTGGATACTGTGGGCGGGACACAGCAGTGTGATGTAGCCGAAATTCACATTTACCAAATTACTATTATAAAGAACAGCACAAACTAAAGTCACTTAATCAGGACAAATTAAAACTTGTTTAACACAATGGGCCATTACTAACGGCTTGCAAAACTTTAGTTGGATGTTCACGTTCTTATGGCCTAAAAACAGGCTAGCACGGGTATTTAACCGGTATTTAAAACATCTATAACTATTTTTTTTCCCTGTAAAGAGCTGTTGCTGGTTGGTTTTTGCGTAACAAATGCACTTGTTAAAATATTCCAGGCCATGTACATCAGGAAGCTGAAAAAAAAATTCCAAAAATGCAGTGAAGAAACTGGTGTATGAAAAAAAAACGCATTGCGCATGGTTCTTGTGGGCTTGCATATTCGGCCTTTCATGAGGCCCCAAATGAATGTCTACTTTATTCTTGTGTTGGTACGATACGGGGATACCAATTATGTTAGGTTGTATAATGTTTCAGACATTACAAAAATTAATAACCTCCTGTACAAAATATATTTTTTGTTATTTGCCATCTTCTGGCGCTTAATAACTTTTTCTATACTTTGGTGACGGAGTTGGTTGGTTGTGTGTAATTTTTTGCAACTATTGATAACATTTTCAATGAATAGATTTTAGGACTGTACGACCTTTTGATTACCTTTTTATAGATTTTTTAAATATTTTTCAAAATGGCAAAAAGTTCCATTTTCATTTTGGCGCTATTTTGGTACGGCGTTAACACCACATTGGAAAACCGTGTAATATATTTGATAGATCGGGCATTTTCGGGCACGTTGATACCAAGGTGTTTATGATTTTACTGTTGTATTTAATTTCTGTCACGTCTAGGGAAAGGGGGGTGATTTGAATTTTTAGGTTTTTTTATTATAACGTTTTTTAACAAAGCTTTTTTATTTTTACTATTTTTCAGACTCCTAGGGTACTTTAACCCTAGGTGTCTGATCGATACTAGCATATACTGCCATACTACAGTATGGCAGACTTGGGGATTTTCCTCTCATCATTACAATGTGCTATCAACACATGTAATGAAGGCGGTTATTAAATCCGAAGACCGACCGGGCTACCTGAGACGGATTGCGCTCCTGATGACGTCACTGGGACGCAACGATAATTTTTTGAGCGCCGCATCTTTTTTGAGGGCTGCGGCAGCGATCGCTGTAAATGACACCTGCAATTGGTGCTATTGCGGGTGTTTACCGGTAAGCTTGCTACATATTGCAGCAAAGACTTATGGTGATGGAGAGCACAGGCCTCTCATGCAGCAGGACACAACCGCCGCTTGAATACCGGCGGGCGGTCTTAGAACCAGTTAAGAAGTGTCTGCACTGGGATTGTTGTGCATGCAGCCCTTTTGTTGCGTAGCGCAATGGCTCCATGAAACACAAATTAGGGAGCGCGGCTGAACGCCATATTGCAATTATTAACAATTCTGACTTTTAGAGGAGGAGAGAGATAATTTATTGAAAAATTCATAGCAGCATCCATATAAGTGACATTTCGTCTGCATTGAATTCATCAGATATTGCAATTATAGTTGTATATACAATTAGATAGAAAAAAAAATAACAAAGGTATACTTACATGAACTAAATATGGAATAGTTAGTATACAAAAAAGATTGAGCTGACAATTATACAATCAGACAACTTGTTTATCATAAACTAGGTAGATATAATGCATAATGCAGATAGGCGTGTATGAATATATAATTGTATAGACAAATGAACATCAAAAGTACAAGGTGTACAACAAAACTAATTTTAACAAATTTTAGATAACACAGGAAGCATGACTCCAAAATAGTTTCAAATGTGACAAATATATTCAACGCACAAAACTGAGATGGCAAGTATATTCTGGAGTGTCTTCAGGGACTAAGAGGGCTAGCCAGCAAACTACCTCTCAACTCCGATTCCACAAGGAGGAGGTAGGACCTGTACCTTGAACTGCCCACTCTGCACCATGGATCCCTGATTGTGCCCCTCACTGGCACTGCACTGATATGTGTGTGGCCCTGTGTACACACACAATTGCTGGGCTCTATTTAAGTATAACCCATACCAGGCGCAAGACTGGTGTTTACTTAAAGGAAACACATTGCAGTGGCAGGTTTCAGATGGAAATACCGAGCACCAGCTCAGGGTGAGCTGGTGCCGGAGCTTATTTTGTTAGTGTTTTAAACCGTGTATTGCGGTTTATTTAAAAACTTTTTTAAACTTTATAGCCGGCGCAGGGAGGTACGCGCTCGCGCTTCCATTTGCGCGGCTTCCTTCACTTCCTATGTAGCGGCGCGCACGGTCACGCGCATGGTACGCGCCGAGGCGTACTCCCTGCACCGGCTGTAAAGTTTAAAAAGTGTTTTAAACGCAATACAGCGCTTAAACAACACTAACAAATATAAGTCCGGCCACCAGCTCACCCTGAGGCTGTGCTCGGTATTTCCACTCTGAAACCTGGACACTTCGATGGTAGGTTTCCTTTAAGCCCCCTTACTGACTGTCCACTATGGTAACAGGAGGAAGATGGCAAAGTGCTCAAAAAGGGGGCAGGTGCTTCTGGGCCTCCTTCAGATGACGAATCATACCGAGAGGATCCCGCTAGTCCATGGAGTTGCTAGATGCTCAGGAAATGATTCCACCTTCCAAGTGTTCTGGCGCAGACAATAAACGCTGACAAAAACCTTGGGGGAAAATTTTATTCGCACTGCAGCCCTTGTTCTCCTCAGGGGTACCCGAACTTTACCCCCTCTTTCTTTCGATGGCTCCCAAAGGCCCGCCAAGATTCGTGAGTTTGAGGTATACTACTGACCGTCGCGGTTGGACTGCAAGTTTCCGGAGGTGCTACACGGCATAACACATGTGCGAGTATAAAAACTTGTTACCGAAAACGAATGAGCTAGGGCAGGGACGTTGTTATACTGAGGACAAGACATTCATTTGTTGGATCGAATCCTTTGGGGTTTACTTTTATGTCTCTACTAACATGGTGCATATTGATCTGTTAGAGGGACTACTGTCCTCTGCAATTCTGTGCTATATTAACAATGGGGGGACCTGTAATGCATATGCTCTTATTTCAATGGGTTGTTCCTCTCTGGTCAATATGGCTGTTGGGTGTGCGTATGGTTTGGAACCTACCGCTTCTCATCCTTTGTCCCTCTTTCCGACTCCCCTCCGCTCCCTCCCACCTTCCTCCTTTGTTACTTTTAAACTGGCTGCCTAAAATATTCTGTGGATACATAGTGAGGTAATCGGGTAGGGTTCCGAGGACAAACAGTTGGTTTGTCTAAGGGTATTGTCATTGGGCATTACATCATTTCATGTAATCGCTCATACATAAACATTTCTCTTAGAGTTAAATTTTCCTGTGTGAAATAATTTCTATAAATGTGGTGATAGGCCTTAGAAACAAGACTGTTGTCCCTGGATACGGCCACCCTCTGCTGGGGGATGCACAAGAGAAACCAAAAGGTTTTGTAAATATAATGTCCTGGGAGTTACTGCATGTCCCGCAGCCTGTCCTGTGGTAATGACTGGTGAAGCAGGTGGTGTAGGCATGGTCTCAATAGCGCAGTCTGGCCACCGCTGACAAAATATGAGCGTGGTTGTATCGAGGAAGCTGGGATCTTGTTTCTAAGGGACAAACTTGGGCTACATTTATGAGAAATTATCTTCACACGGGAACATTTTTTTTAATAACATCCAATTGAAGAAATGTTCACATATGGCAAATTAATTAAATTAAAGTGAATGCCCGGATGGGATACTCCTTTAAGTTAGGGACCACGTTCTGCTACATAGTTGGTTAGGGTACAGGTTTACATACTGGCTGTAGGGTGCAGACAGGGGGTTTTGAATTTTCATCTTGGGGTTGTTTTACTCTGTTCTGGTTGTAATGTCATGTTTTTTGTCTCTCTGGTATCCTTGAAGTGACTGTGGATAGGGGGTTTTGCGGGTCTCTGAGTTAATGGGACAAATGGCCCTTTTCCCCTCTCAGTAAGGGTGTGTAACTCCCTTTGCCTCAGTCCCGTTCAGGTGGTGTCCAATTTTAATCTTAGGGGTCCAGGTATCACGCAAGAATCAGGCGCTACATGAACTAAATATTTATCCCCTGATAAACTGCTACAAGTCTACATGAAGGTTGTCTATTGCCCCCATCCCGATCCTTCTTCTCAAATTTCTGTAGTTATCCATGCTTGCCAATACTGCTCTCCAAGAGCTTGGTTCAAGCGCCATAGATGGTGTTCTTAAGTCCTTTACTGGCAAGGTGGTGCCCCCACGCTTTAGTTTAGGTCTGCTCCAGGCTCCCAAGTCTTAGGGGGGGTTGAAGCTCTGATTTATATTATATTACTTGACCACCAGATGGTATAACAATAGTGGATAGATATTGATAGAGGCAAAGCCTCTACTGCGCTGGCTGGGGCCTTAGCTTCATATGCAGCCATTATGAACTTGCTGTGTTGCTATACAAATCCCCTTCTGATACTCCATTCTTTATGCGTACGGTTGCGTTGTGCTGGGTGCAGGGCGCAAACCTGGTAGGGAAAAAAAATCCCCCCCTCTCTGCCAGGACCTTATTATGGCTCAATCCTGGGCTCTCTCACTTCCTCTCTTCCAGGGTTGACAATGTGAGGGGCAGTAGGGGTGAAATTAATTTGTCAGCTCCGATCTGCAAATGCAGAATTACTGTGCTTCAATGAGATAAGGCGAAAGCTTACAGTACCCACTTACTGCTAGTTTCCATTTATACACAATTATGATGCCTTTAGGGCCAGTCGGTTCCTCAGGCTGACAGTGAGATTCTCCAAAACTGGAAAACTTGATGAGCACACCAGACCTCCCTAAACACTCTGTGCCCAGAATCTATGGCCTGCTACAGGAACAAAAAAAACGACCATTTGATAGAGCCCTTGAGAGTTGGAGAAGTGATGTCCCTGAACTGTCAGAAGATGACGGAGGGAGGTTGAAACTGTCACTTCACATCTGTGTGTGAGCGCGAGGGATTTCCGATGCAGTCCAAATCTTCTCCAATGAGTGTATTTAACCCTCAAAATCATTTGCATGGGGCTAATGACAAATGATCTAGTGTTCCACTGTCAGGCTGAAGCTGGTTCCTTCCTGCACTGTTGTGGGACCTGCCCTAAGATCCAATTGGTTTGGTCTGAAGTGCTGGAAATCTAATCAACAATTTGAATTCATGAGCCTAAGTGAGCCTCGTATGTGTATGTCCCACCTCTGTATGTGGTTCTTGGCCATTGGAATGAGGTTATCAATTGCCACTACAATAGAATCTCTTTTCAGGTTCACCCTTACCAGTGATGGCGAACCTTTTAGTGACCGACGTGCCCAAACGCAACCGCACACCCTCATTTATCGCAAGATGCCAACCAAAAATTAAAGTAGAAACATATGCTCCCTGTCCTTCAACAAGTTCAATCATACTGGCCTCCTGCGGACACCAACACAGTTAGAAAGAAGAAAAAATTGCATCATGTAGCTTCTTGCAGCTGTCCCTCTGTACACAGAGAATCATGGGGCTGGCAGGAGGTCCTTCAGAGATAATTTGGCCCTGTCTACTCATTCTCCCTTCCTACAGTCCAAGTAGTGAAGTAAGTACACTTTAATATATCACTGAAAGCAGCATCTTGCTTCCAAGTTGCTGGAACATGCAGGAAAATTATTTAATTCCTGTCTGGTGTTATGGGGTGGGGGATGTCCCGGGTGCCCACAGAAAGGGCTCGGAGTGCCGCCTCTGGCACCCGTGCCATAGGTTCGCCACCACTGCCCTATACTATGCCCGGAAAGTGTTGGTGATGTCACGGAAGGGCCAGGTTCCCCCCTTCCCCTCTTTAAAACTCTGGTTACTTCTCATTAACAGTGTGATTCCCACTACTGTTCCTGCATGTTATCAGGAAGTGCCCCCAGAAGTTTGAGCACACCTGGTCCAGATAGTGTTGATTCCATACCACTTTATAAATCTCTCAGGTTTTGTTTATTACCATAACAAAGGAGAAAGAGTGTATTGGTATGTGTGTGTGTCTGATTGTCTAGTGCACTGGATTGCTGCGCAATTTGAAAGTTAAGTATCACGCTCCAGTCTGAATCAGTTGGAAACCAGAGCAGAGCTGCACCAAAAATGATCGTGTGAGACGCAATCCAGGGCAGACAACCTGTTAAATACCTAGTTATTAGGATATAGGAGGCTTAGGCTACATTACATAATAAAAATTGCCTTTTATCGTACCGTACCATTTTTTTACAGGTTACATACCACCACGTTGATTTCTGTGGAAAATACGTCCATATATTTGCCAATCATTTATATTGCCGTTGTTAAGCCCGTACCCTACCGTACCATATGCTGCCCGTAGAAAAACATAGAGCATGTCCTATTTTCACCGTATATCGGTCCCGTACGTCATAGAAGTCCATGGGAATGTATAATATGGGTTAAATACGTGCAGCATACGTAATAAACGTGGCATATTCAGGGTGACCAGAAGCAGGGGGTGGACTTTCGGTCAGCATTTTCTCTGTCTAGTAGGACTGTAGTGACTGCTGAGCAAAATGTATTCTGTTGATGGAGCATCTGCTCCATAGTCCAGGCAAATCCCATTTTGTGGGACAAGCGGGATGACAGCTTTTTTGACAGCGTAAGGAAGGCAAGAAAGTGGGAGGGGTGACAGCCGAATTGCTTTCCGAAGAATGAAGTGAAGCAAGGGCAGCAAAGCAATGAACGCACTTGGTGAGTGAGAATGGTCCCCGTCTCACCCGCTTGCCAGTGATTTATAGCTTTGTGCATTATAGATGTGATCCCTGCAGCACATGCGATAGAGGTCACCCTGCAGCATTGTGCATGATAGATGTTACCCCTGCAGCTTTGTGGCATAATATACACTCACGGCCACTTTTAGGACACCTGTCCAACGCTTCTTAACACTTAATTTCTAATCAGCCAATCACATGGCGGCAACTACAGTGCATTTAGGCATGTAGACATGGTCAAGACAATCTCCTGCAGTTCAAACCAAGCATCAGCATGGGGAGAAAGAAAGGTGATTTGAGTGCCTTTGAACGTGGCATGGTTGTTGGTGCCGAAGGGATGGTCTGAGTATTTCAGAAATGCTGATCTCACTGGGATTTTCATGCACAACCATCTCTAGGGTTTACAGAGAATGTCTGAAAAAAAGAAAAAAAATCCGTGAGCGGCAGCTCTGTGGGGGAAAAGGCCTTGTTGATGCCAGAGGTCAGAGGAGCATGGGCAGACTGGTTCGAGCTGATAGAAGGCAACAGTGACTCAAATCGCCACCCGTTACACACCAAGGTAGGCAGAAGAGAATCTCTGAACACACAGTACGTCGAAATTTGAGGCAGATGGGCTACAGCAGCAGAAGACCACACCGGGGTGCCACTCCTTCAGCTAAGAACAGGAAAACTGAGGCTACAATTTGCCACAAGGTCATGGTAATGGACCAGTAGAAGATTGGAAAAAACTTGCCTGGTCTTGATGAGTCTCGATTTCTGCTGCGACATTCGGTGGTAGGGTCAGAATTTGGCGGTCAACAACATGAAAGCATGGATCCATCCTGCCTTGTATCAACGGTTCAGGCTGGTGGTGGTGGTGGTGTCATGGTGTGGGGAATATTTTCTTGGATCTTTGGGCCCCTTGGTACACAATGAGCATCGTTGCAACGCCACAGCCTACTGAGTATTGTTGCTGACCAATGTCCATCCCTTTATGACCCACATGTACCCAATATCTGATGGCTACTTTCAGCAGGATAATGCGCCATTCACTAAAGCTGGAATCATCTCAGATGGTTTCTTGAACATGACAATGAGTTCACTGTACTCAAATGGCCTCCACAGTCACCAGATCTCAATCCAATAGAGCATCTTGTGGGATGTGGTGGAACGGGAGGATTGCATCATGGATGTGCAGCCGACAAATCTGTGGGCAACTGTGTGATGCCCATCATGTCAATATGGACCCAAAATCTCTGAGGAATGCTTCCAGCACCTTGTTGAATCTATGCCATGAAGAATTGAGGCAGTTCTTGAAGGCACAAAGGGGGTCCAACCGTTACTAGCATGGGTTGTACCTATATAAAGTGGCCGGTGAGTGTATGTTACCCCCTGCAGCTTTGTGCATAATATATGTTACTGTCAGCTCCTTTCAGCAATCGCGCAACCACAAACCAGGACTTGGCGTAGCTAGCTGTCAGCTAGGTAGGTGGTGGCGAACTCACCCTGCGAGTCCCTGCAGGACTAAGGCCCTGCCTAAAGCAGATAAACCGACCTGGTAAGGGGCGAACCCACATATCAGGAACCTAACTGACGGTCCCTGAGTGACCCCCAACAGATGACAGGGAAAACCTACTTGTCTGGCAGGCTGCGGATGGTGAGCGGACAAGTAACGGAATAGTGATATAGGTCAGTGTTCACACTGGTAACAGAAGAAACCGACACTAGACAGACAGGAAGGTGGGGCCACACTAGGAGATAAACGCTACTGAGGGACAAACAAACAGATACAAGACAGAGAAAAGAGAAGTCAAACAAACCGGGTCAAAAACAAAGATGGCGGCAAAAGGTACAGATACGTTAGAGCAATAGAATGGTCAGAAGGCAAAGCAGAAGTCAGTACACGAGAATAGCCAGAACACAATAGCAAGAGCACTAGATACACAGATAGACTGCAATAACCAGCACCAAATGAAGGGGCTGAGCAGAATATAACAGCAGTAATGGACACTGCCTCCAGCACTGACTGGCTCAGCCGTCCATCACATCAAACCGCAGGCATGCAGGAGTTCAGAGGCACACCCAGCGTTCCCAGGATCAGAAATGCAGCTGTCAATCACAGGCAGCTTGGGTGTGGCTCTCCAGCAAAAGGCCTGAAACTGATCCATTCAGTACAATTTGCGAGTCCTGACAGTACCCCCCCCCCTTCCCTTTTATGAGGGGCCACTGGACCCTCAACAACAAGTACCATCCGGTCCCATGAACTAAGATCTCGGGCCTTTTGCAGATTTTTGCGGGCTTGTGCCCAACAGAACATAGGCTGGGACACAATGGCATCTGCATAGGGTACTGGACGAATCCATATAGAACACAAGAGAAACGGGGGGAACAAAGCCATAACTGCAGAGAAATGGGGACTGGCAGTAGATGGGGAGCCTGGTGATTGTACACAAACTCTGCGATAGCTAGCTGTGTACCCCAATATTCCTGGCACGTCAGAAACAAAATAGCAAGAGCACTAGATACACAGATAGACTGCAATAACCAGCACCAAATGAAGGGGCTGAGCAGAATATAAAGCAGTATAATGGACACTGCCTCCAGCACTGGACTGGCTCAGCCGTCCATCACTCAAACCGCAGCTGCAGGTAAACGAGTTCAGAGGGCACACCCAGCTTTCCCAGGATCAGAATCAATGCAGCTGTCAATCACAGGCAGCTCTGGGTGTGGCTTTTCCAGCAAAAAGGCCTGAAACCTGATCCATTCAGTACAATCCTGACATTACTCGCAGCTTTGGTGCATGATAGATGTGACCCCTGCCGCTTTGTGCATACACTCACCGGCCACTTTATTAGGTACACCATGTAGTAACGGGTTGGACCCCCTTTTGCCTTCAGAATGCTCAATTCTTCGTGGCATAGATTCAACAAGGTGCTGGAAGCATTCTCAGAGAGATTTTGGTCCATATTGACATGATGGCATCACACAGTTGCCGCAGATTTGTCGGAATGCACATCCATGATACGGAATCTCCCGTTCAACACATCCCAAAGATGCTCTATTGGATTGAGATCTGGTGGATGTGGAGGCCATTTGAGTACAGTGAACTCATGTCATGTTCAAGAAACCAGTCTGAGATGATTCCAGCTTTATGACATGGCGCATTATCCTGCTGAAAGTAGCCATCAGATGTTGGGTACATTGTGGTCATAAAGGGATGATGGACATGGTCAGCAACACAATACTCAGGTAGGCGTGGGCGTTGTTTGCAACAATGCTCAATTGGTACCAAGGGGCCCAAAGAGTGCCAAGAAAATATTCCCACCACACCATGACCACAACCACACCCAGCTGAACCATGTGATACAAGGCAGGATGGATCCATGCTTTCATGTTGTTGACGCCAATCCTGACACCTTACACCGAAATGTCGAGCAGCAGAAATCGAGACTCATCAGACCAGGCAAGGTTTTTCCGATCTTCTACTGTCCAATTACGATGACCTTGTGCAAATTGTAGCCTCAGTTTCCTGGTCTTAGCTGAAAGGAGTGGGCACCCGGTGGGTTTCTGCTTCTGTAGCCCATCTGCCTCAAATTTCGACGTAATGTGAACATGGTCAAGACAATCTCCTGCACGTTCAAACGAGCATCAGTATGGGGAAGAAAGGGGATTTGAGTGCCTTTGAACGTGGCATGGTTGGTGGTGCCAGAAAGGGCTGGTCTGAGTATTTCAGAAACTGCTGATCTACTGGGATTTTCCGCACAATCTCTAGGGTTTACAGAGAATGGTCCGAAAAAAGGAAAAACATCCAGTGAGTGGCAGTTTGTGGCGGAAATGCCTGTTGATGCCAGAGGTCAGAGGAGAATGGGCAGACTGGTTCGAGCTGATAGAAAGGCACAGTGACTCAAATCGCCACCCGTTACAACCAAGGTAGGCAGAAGAGCATCTCTGAAAGCACAGTACGTCGAACTTTGAGGCGATGGGCTACAGCAGCAGAAGACACACCTGGTGCCACCCTTTCAGCTAAGAACAGAGAAACTGAGGTTACAATTTGCACAAGCTCATCAAATTGGACAGTAGAAGATTGGAAAAACGTGCCTGGTCTGATGAGTCTCGATTTCTGCTGCGACATTCGGATTGTAGGGTCAGAATTTGGCGTCAACATCTGCAAAGAGTTTGTATGTTCTCTCCGTGTTTGCGTGGGTTCCTCGCACACTCCAAAACATACTAATAGGTTTTAGATTTGAGCCCCATGGGGACAGGGAACCATTTGTCATGTTTGTGCAGTGCTGCTTAACTGTAGGCGCTATTATAAATAAAGTATTATTATACTGTACAGCTCACTAAACTGTAAGGGTAAAAAAATGACATTTAGCGTTTTGCAACCACAAGGCTGATGTGGCCCCCAGTAAAAAGCATTTTACTGCCTTCCCTCCCTGGTGCCATTTTCTCCGATTTGCTGGTTTTCTCAACAAAAGCTGAAAAAGCATCACTGACTAGAAATGGCATATTTCAATCAAATGTTCACATTCATAACTACTCAATTCACTCTTCTACCACTAATGCATCACCTCTTATTCAGAAGAACTCATACAATATACATGTATTTACAATGCAATGAGCTGAACAACTTCAGTTAAGATTTTATTATAACAAGACTGCCAACGGCATCTGTAATGTAATGAAGCCACGCTATTTATGGAATAAACAAGACTGCTGTCAGAATATGAGATGTTAACAGGCACCATCTAGCCGGTACCTGGCTAGAAGTTGTTAGTCTAGATGGGAAACAAATCATTGTAACCCATCTGGTATTTGGCCTTGAATGTTGCTTCATGATTCTCACAGGCTGTTCTGCAGATAACTGTTATTATCTAGTTTCCGCCATTATGTAAGAACATAAAGTGTACGTATGAAAGAATAATATACATGCCGTAAGCTACAGAACGATTTTACTTTACTTCACTTTACAAACCTGTAAATTTATCAGATGTTGTACACTTTCTTCTACAATGTTATGTGAAAGCTAAATACATTGGCCTGATATATTATTGTGTCTGTGGTTTTTATCTAGTTTACTACAAAAAACATTTTTGAGTTGGCACATGTATTTATTCTGTTCATTCTCCACATTTGTGTCGTGGTTAAACTTGTCCGAACCATTTAGAAAATTGTGCACCTAAAGGGGCATGGAGTTATGCGCTGCATCACAATTCTGCCCCTCCTGTAGTATATAGCCTGCCAGCCCCTGCCCCCCATTAGTATATAGCCTGCCAACTCCGCCCGCCGAGTATATAGCCAACTATGCCCCCCAGTATTTAAAAAAAAGTAACACTGTACTCACCTTTCGACACCCCCCGAAGATCCTCTTCTTGTTCAGTGCTCCGGTACCTCTTCAGTTCTCTTTACATCGTCGAAGAGGAATCAAAGGACCAAAGAGGAGCCAAAGGACCGGGAGAGGGCCTCAGAGCATCGGAAGAAAAAAGAGGACCTATGGGGGGCATCGGAAGGTGAGAACAGTGTGTAATGGAGTATTCAGCCATTTTGTGTCTAAAAAACCTGGCTATAATAGAGTAATATACGGTATGTTTCAGCAAACACTAAAACAGGTTTGACTGACATAATGGGGCACATTTACTAAGGGTCCTGCGGCCGCAATTCCGTTGGGTTTTCCCAAATATTTCCGATTTGCGCCATTTGGCTGAATTGCCCAGGGTTTTGGCGCACGCGATCGGATTGTGGGGCATCGGGCCGCAACAAAATCGGGGAGCGTGGCCGTCGGACAACCCGACGGATTCGGAACAAACGCAGAATTTAAAAAAAAGATTGTGTCGCAAGATCAGCACTTACATGCACGGAAGAAGAAGGTGAACTCTGGCGGACTCGGCGCAGCAGCGACACATGCAGGATCGGGCGCACGACCTTAGTGAGTCCCAGCAGACCCGAATCTCGTCGGACAACGTGACGTGGGATCGCGACTGGACCGGGTAAGTAAATGTGCCCCGTTGAGTATGGTTGAAAAAAGACATATTGTACAAACAAGTTCACAGCAGGAAGGCAAGGGCATCCTTTTATGGGTGGTGCCCAGGATGGAACCACATATTTTAGATGTGGCTTAACCAATGCCTTGTACAGTGGTGGTTTTACACACTATTTACATCAATACCATTTGATACATGACAAGATCCGTGGCTTTAGAGGCAGCTGACATTGCATGCTGTGATCTAATCTATGATTACTAGTACACCCAGGTCCTTCTCAAAAAGGACTCTCACAGATTGCATGTGCATGTGGATTATCAGCCCCCATGCGCATAACCTTACTTTATCCACATTGAACCTCATTTGCCAAGTGGATAACCAAACACTTAGTTTGCAATTGATCAGCTCCCCAATAAGTTACCATCATCCATCACAACTGCAACAGTTAAGAGCGGTTAATAAAAGAGGCAAAATTGTGATCTATGAAGAAGGCTAAAACCCATGATACTTTTCTTGCATTCCTAAAGACATGACATGTAGTTACATCATGTATGGTTAAGGGGTTCCAGGAAGGCTTCTACTGTGAAATTGTTCAGGCTACCATACAAGAGAGCAAGATGAGCTGAGCCGTTTGGTGTAGAGTTTTATAATATGCAAGTGCAACACCCCTGCCGATGCAAGGCAGAGGGGTTGTTGGAATACGTCCACCCTGTAGCTTGAGCCTGTGTAGGGGGAAGATCAGCCCACACAGCATGTCACTACATCACAAAGGGGAACACTGCAGCGTGGTAGAGTCTGCCTGTAAGGCAGGAGTTAAGTGTTGAATGTGATGTAATATGTGTCAGCCAATCACAGTGTTATTCTTGTATCTGTAAACTGGGATGCGATTGGGGGGGAACCACCACATGACCAGTGGGAGTAATAAAACCCCTGGTCAGGAAAGTTCTAGAGAGTAGTAGTTCAGTCAGACCAGGGAGTCTGAAAAGCTCAGTTCCAGTCTAGTTCAGACAGGTAGACAGACCAGAGCAGGAGAGCTCAGCTCCCTGCCTGAGTGGAGTGAGTTGTTAGTGAGAGGAAAGTGGTATCATCCTACCTTCAAGGGTGATACTGAACAACCCGGGACAATCTGAAGCATCTACTAGGACACACAGCTATCTCATTTGTCAAGGCCTGTGCTTACTGTTCCTGTCGGTTCCAATAAAGAATGTAAGTTATTTTTTGTGAACGTTTGCCTCCGTCTGGTCCTGCTACTACGGGTCATCATCAAGGGCACCTGTCCCCCACACAGAGACTCATACTCTAGACACCAAAGGGTTGACCAGGGAGAACCGCTATAGCAGCTCTCCCTCATCATTCTTGCCAATACCACCTGCTGGAGACCTGCCAGGCAGTAGGACAGCCCTCCAGTTCCCCATACCAAGCCCCGTGACACTAGTGTGCCTAGGCCGCAACAGCCCGCGACTAGTACTGCGGGCCCCGGCTCTCTCCAGGCCCCAAGAAAAGGCTAGGCCCCGGTGGGAGGATGTTGCACAAGCATATAGAGAACACTGTAGCATAAAGACTAGACCTAGACTTCTTAACACTTTTTAAAAGCAGAGATTTAAGTCAATAAAATTCATGTTTTCTGATTCTTTTCACACTCTTAGATGGCTCATCTTCTCAGGCTTTATATTAAGCTGTGTGGTCTCCAAAGTGGTCAGAAGCATCAATTCAATCATTACAGGCAGACAACTTGATTTTAAAGATGTTGGATGTCATAAAGACCAGGATTAATAATAAATCTTAATTGCAGACACCTTTTATAACTATATAGCTATTTAATGTAGCCTAAGCGTGAATAGACCATAAATTACCAACATCCAGAGGTCCATTGTAACTAGGGGTGTCTGTACACTTAAAGCAAGTGTAATACCAAGAACCCCTCATCAAAATACAAGTCAGTAGATTGTCAGAGGACAACTCTATGACTAAATGTATGGCAAATTATAAAAAAAGAAAAACAGGTATCCATAAAAACACACACCTTAAAGGAAAACTACCTTTTGATTTGATGCATTATGAAGCAAACATACCTTGAGGATCTGTAGCTACACTCAAGCAGGTCATATCTTGGTTAATCCCTGAGCTGAGGGTTTGCTGATTAAACCATTATAACACTATGAAAATGAGCTCTGTCGCTTCTATGGCTGGTTCAGCGCTTCTCTAGCACCTGAGTTATTCTATGTAGGAGAGGATGATGTAATCCCTGGGTGTGGCCTGAAGGCAGAATAACCAATTGCTGCACCATCCCCAGCTGCTGTGTATGAGTGATCCAGCTCAGGTGATAGTCATGTTTTGAATAACCTCCATTTTTAATTGCAAGCTCCATGTGCAATGGTGTTATGTCAGCCAGCTGACTCAGCAAAACCACTTAGTCAGGGATAAACAAGATATGATCCTGCATCAGTGTAGCTACAGCATTCTCAAGGTATGTTTGCTTCATAATGCATCAATCATATTGATGTTCATTTAAAAGTCATTACTAGTAAATATAAATTCTTTATTTGACACAAAGAAGTACAAACAACAATTACAATGACATAAAAGAATAAAAGAGCATCTATGACTTCAGGGGTGAGGAAGACAGTATATGGCAATACTCATGCGGATACATCTCCACCCTGGACCACCATGTAGGTGGCCATGTACAACCATCATGGGTTATGTTTACTCATCTTTCCTATATGTTGGATTGATCGGAATAATTTTCAGTTGTAAAATCCTTCTTACTGATTCATTTTCATAATATCATAATTCATTGCTTGTAACTTACACTGCAGTCATTTAGATGGGTTTTGTCCTTATATAATACCTTTAGATATACAGCTTTCTCTGCCACCATGGCATATTATGTACAGTATATGGTTTATTGCATACCTTATGTAATAGGGTCAGGTGGTGTGGGCATCTGTAGCCTTGCAGGCTCATCCCTCATGCCATACATGCTGTTTAGCCTTTTAATTATTTCTATTTATGGACTGCATTATCTTTATTTTAGTTCCACTATTACATACTCCAATAACTATAGAATTACAATTTAAATTGGAAGGAGAATGGTAAGAAAGGGAAAATACAAAATCTCAAATAGCGACGGGCCCGCATGCAAGTCTGTGCCAGGGCCCCCACTATAATAAATGGTTTATAGTACAAGCTTATAAACCATATGATGTCTAATATGGCAAAGAAACACCTTATGGGCCTTTTGGGGATGGTTGCAACTGCACCAACTGCACCCCTCAAGTGACGCCCCTGTATATCACCATATTCCAGATATAACCCAGAGTGTCAAAGGAGTAGAAGAAAGTAGAAGATCAAGTAAATCATTTTTTTTTAAAAAGTAAAAATATAATATCTACAGGCGGTCCCTACTTAAAACACTCGTTAAAACGACCCCTAGTTACAAACGGACACTGGATGTTGGTAATTTATTGTACTTTAGTCCTAGGCTACCATTAACAGCTAAAACAGTTTATCACAGGTGTCTGTAATGAAGCTTATTATTAATCTTGATTCTATGACAATCCAACATTTTAAAATCCAATTGTCACAGAGACCAAAAAAATACTGGCTGGGGGTTACAATATAAAATATACAGTTCCAACTTACATACAATTCAACTTAAAGAACAAACCTTCAGACCCTATCTTGTATGTAACCCGGGGACTGCCTTATATATTATCCTTCAGCATTCATCTTTATTTATACGTGCTATATCAAGTATCTTAGTTAACACTGGCTTGGTGTGTCTAATTATCCTCCCCATTTATGCCTCTGTCATTTTGACCCTCGTGTTTCTCTCTCGCTCCAAAAACTTTATTATAATCCATCTGTAGGAATGAAAAGGAATAAAAAGGAGAATCTTCCCTTAGCGTTATGCTATCATTACAATATTGAAAGAGTGTGTATCATACGCATCAGACAGATGCGTGTCCCCCATCACAGTTCACAGTTAAATTTAAATTGATTTTAAAGAAATCTACCATTGTTTTCAGCATTGTACCCAAACATTCCTTGAGAATGCTGTACCCTACACTGATGCAGAAACATATCTTGTTTAATCCCTGAATGGATGGTTTTGCTCAAAAAACTATTATAAATTCGGGACCTTGGAAAAGCTAGGTTATACTGGCTAAACATTTTACAAATCTTCCGAACTGTCCAGACAGGAATAATCAACCCGTGCTGAGATCACTCATACACAGCAGCAGGAGGATGGTGCATTACACGTCTGCATAGTAGTGCATAATTAGGGTAAGTGCGGGAGCAGCCACAGGAGTGACAGAGCCTCATCCTCTAATTTTATAATTGTTTTTTCAGCTAAACCAGTAAATCAGAGATTTAACAAGATATGTTTCTGCATCGTGTAGCTAAAGAATTTAACAGCCACTCGAAGAAGAAAGCGCCTACAAGCGACGAAAAGATAGCTTTACCACCAAGAAACCTGCAACAAAACTATTCTTTGCCGCAAACTCCCTTGCCAAGGGATGGACGCATCCCGCTATCTGTAACAAACACTTACCGTGGCTAAACGTGAAAGGCCATAGCTACGAGGAGAGGGAGACGGGACGGCCAAAGAGGAGAAACCCTGCATCTGGCGCAGGACTCGCGCCAAAGCAGGCGTCTTGAACGCCATTTGCGCAACACACGTGGCTGGGGAGAGACAAAAGCAAACTAATCTACAAAAACCTTTTGTGTCCTCATACGAGAGAAATTTTGGTATAACACAAGAAAAGCCAGAATCGAACAAACCGTGAGTGCTGATTTATAACATTATCTGCGATTTACTGGGCCGATCCTATTAGCTACATAGACTGCAGTATAGGGCCCTATATCCTGTCAGTTTTAAAGAATACCTCCTGGACACCCACCTTTTTCATATGACATATGAACTTTTATGATAGAAAATCTCTTTTTATTATACATATTTGACGATTCATCAGAACATTGACTTTTTATTTTTATTTTCTATTTTTAGCTAGCTGTGTTTGTTATAAAGACCAATTTTCTTTACAGACGTCTGAGGTTCTAACTCGAGTATAAGCCTAGTTTTCGCACAAAAAATGGCTTATACTCGAGTCAAAAAATAAATATATAACTCACCTTTCGGTGACCCTGTATATCTTCTGTGCGATCTGTCCGGCAGCGGCGGCCAGGCTATATACACTGGGGCAGGGCGCGGATCAGGCGTGGCAGGCTATATACACTGGGGCAGGGTCTGGCAGGCTATATACATGGGGCAGGGTCTGGCTGGCTATATACACTGGGGCAGGGTCTGGCTGGCTGTAATCCCTGGGGCAGAGCCTGGCTGGCTATATACTGGGGAGGCTGGACCAATGCATTCCACCCTAGGCTTATACTCGAGCAATGGTTTTCCAGTATTTTGTGGTAAATTAGTGGCCTCGGCTTTACTCGGGTCGGCTTATACTCGAGTATATACGGATATATGTATTTATTTGTATGTCATTGGACTATATAAATTAAAAAATACCAATTAAGAAATCTGGAACCGATTCTTATTAGTGCCCACTTATAATACGTGACTGTTCCTAATTTCAGTAGATTGTCTGCATATTATAGAGATTATAAATAGATTTGTTTCACCCCCTTTGAGGCAGTGTTACATTTTTCCTTTCATTATGAGAAGTGTCTGATCCACCCCCTCAGTATTTCTGTAGAGATCCTGAGCTCTCCTTGGCGCTTGCTGTGTGACCTCCTGTTATCATTAACTTTCTCACATATTCATTGTCAGATGTTACTTCTAGCATAGAAACAATTAACAGGCAGAATAATACTTCCCTGAAATACAGAAAAGTGCAACAAGTCAAGTCTAGTTTCTTTGAGTCTTATTTAGAGCTGAAAACTGTAAAGCAGGAGATGTTTATATTATAGGACATTATGATTGAAGTGAATTTGCAAACTAGTTAAATAATGAGTGAGCTTTATCTGTCACTTACTGTCAGGGTCGGAGGTAGTGGAAGCCGACACCTGGGACCAGAGTCTAAGTTGCACCCGGTCTTCACAGACCCCGCCGCAAAGCAGGATGATCTTGCTGCGGCGTGGTACCACCAGGTCGTTCCAAAGGGGGACTTGTCCGCAGGAGCAGCCAAGATCGAGGTACAGGAAAGGCAGGCAATCTCGTAGTTGGGGACAGGCAGGAGGTCAGGACAGGCAACATAGGATCAGAGTCGGGGGTCCTAGCAATAGGTCAAGGCAGGCAGCGGAGGAGCGAAGTCAGGAAAGGAACTGGGGTCACAACGGTGACAGTGATCCAGCAGGGTGTGCGGGAGAGGCAGATTTATATAGAATTCTGGGAAATGGCCAGCGCCAGTTAGCGGTGTGCTGCCCTTTAATAAGGCATGGGAGAGGTAAGCTGCGCAAGCAAAGTGCTGGAGAACACAGAGGGCACAGGTGAGCCCGCGACCCGAGATATGGGTCGGGGAGCCCCCTTGACTCTTATGTAATACGCTTAACAACTCACTATCTCAGTGTTTTTAATGTGGCTTACATTACACTAATGATAATAAACCTGTCATATTTATCAATATTTATCTAGGAAATAGAGACTTCCTGTTCACTCACTTCAAAGTTCAGTTTGCTCGTCCATTTCTTTTAGAATTATGCATATGACAAACACAACCAGTGTGGTGACCATGTATTAGGAAAATTGTGAGCCAGCACTATTCCAACGCTTACTGTTTATGTGAACATTAGATTTATGTTGGCTATATGCAAAAACTACAAGGGTGAGCAACTGTAATCCAAATCATGCAGTATTTGTTCCAGTATGCCTTTTTGCCTTTATCAACTGATTATTTGCCTAGTTGTCTAGTCCATAACACTGCACTGGTTTGGTGAATGTATAGATGAGCAATCTATTACTACCAAAATATAATGGGCGGCATTTATATGACATTATGACATTTTTTGTCTGTTTTTTTATCTTAATTATTAGGCGTCAGTGTCACAAGATTTTTCCTTTTCTGACACATGACGTTTTGGCACACTATTTGGTGCAACTTAGAAATCCTGACGCGTTTCCCACGCTCCTAGTTTGCCAACACTTTTTAAGCGCATTTTTGACACAATTTGGTCTACGGAGTTCAACTTCACCGTCTTTAATGTGGAGACAGTTCGAAACTTTTTCAGGCATGCGCCTATTATTAATTAACTCCTTGTGCCACAACCTAACATCCAGTGAAATTTCTTCTTCACCCAAGTGTATCCCATCCGCACAAATCGAAAACACCATACTCCTTCTAGGATTAGATCTGCTACATGAATATATACAGTTAAAGGGCTGTTTGCAGATTTATTACAGGCAAAATAAAAAAGAGCTCATAGACAATATTAACATATTTGGAATCTTTGGCCACTTTTTTTTAAAAAAACAGTTCAAACTGCAATATGTGAGTTTTCTGTAGAGGTGCAGTGTGAGACAGATTTATGAAATGTGTCACAGTCTTCGTGAATCTGGCGCCTGCTGCTGCACTGTCCAGCAGAGTGTGCCAACTATTTTTTGGCTCACCTTTGACATGAGACATACCGAATTCTATCAGACACTACATGATAAATGTGTCACAAACTCCGACGTTTGAAACGGAACGGCCAGCTTTCATGCGACACAAATTGGGGGCATTGCCATCAGACGATCCGACGGATCGGACAAACTGCAGGATTCAACTTCAAATTGTGTCGCAAGCCGAGTATAGTACTAATGCACTGTGAGGAAAATGGTGAACTGCAGCGGACGTGGGGGGGGGAAGCGACACATGCAGGATATTGGGCGCAGTTTTTTAAGTGAATCCTCGCAGAGCGTGCATTCGGACGGACAACACACTTTCTGTGAACTTTGAGGGACCGGGTAAGTAAATGTGCCCCAATGTGTCAAATACTGCCTAAGGGTGGTATTTTGGAGGAGGTCTGCTGTATATAGTACAAGCAAGTCCTCATTTCAAGTTGATATTTTATTAAAGTAAATTTGTGTACAACACATATAATTCACCATACTATCCAATTTTTGGATACAGAATAGTGTAATTTCTATATCAAAGCACTGTGCTGTACAGTAGGGGTTCACAAAAGAAAAAACAATCAAGACACACAAACTATTGTTTACTGCTAACATAGTTCTAAACAACCATTACTAATTTATAAAATTGTGAAAAATGGATTTTTATTTTTATTTTTGAAATCTTACAGCCTAATATCCTTTCTTACTGGCAGATTTTAGTACTTTGGCTGAAAGTAATCCATATTTTTAAATAGAGCAGATAAAGCAGATTGGAGTGTCTGACATCATCACAATGTCATATTGTAGCAGTTTTAAGTTGGCTGTGCATAGTCACAAAAACATTATTTTATACCAATACAACTGCATGTTAACAAAAAGACTATCACCAGTTAAACAGAAAGATTAATCACATAATTATACCATCTGCTTGTGTGCTGCCTTCCAGAAGGGAATTTTGCAGTATTTTATTATCTTATTAAATGTTTTAGGTTTTTCCCTATGTATGCAGGGCAGCCTGGCCCACTGTTGAATTGGTGAAGCAAGCAGTGGGCCCTGACACTCGCTGACTCCGCCGCGAGGCCTCTTACTCCGCCACTATACGACTCCGTCCGTGGCTTCAACTCTATTCACATCAATAGTGAAATATAAGAGTTGTGTCAGCTCCACACAATATCATTGTGCCTCTTTATTGCTTTGTGCATCAGGCATCAGGGAATTATAATGTCAACGCCTGTCAGCATCACAATCGTAAAACATCACAGTAAAAGAGAAGATCTCTTGAGGAATGAGGAGAGATGAGAGGTTCCATAATATAAGGAGGGGGAAGGGAGAGAGACCAAATATGAGGGAGAGATTAGAGGGGCACAATAGAGGCGAGATGAGAAGGGGCCACAATATGAGGGTGGTCACAAAATAAGAGGGAGATAAGGGTGTCCATAATATGAGGGGGGGCCAAATATGAAGGGGGACCACAATATGAGGGGGGGGGGCACACATATGAGAGGGAGACGATGGAGGCCACAATATGAGGGGGAGATGAGGGAGTCAGAATATGGAGGGATATGAGAGACCATATGAAAGGAATTAGAGGGGGCAGAAAATATGATGGGACCACAACATTTGGAGGAGGGGAGATTGAGATTGTCCACAATATGATGGAGAGATGAGGGTTGCCACAATATGAGGAGGAGATGAAGGAGGGTCACAATATGAGAGGCAGGGGGCGTAACTATAGGGGATGCAGAGTGTGGTCGCACCAAGAGGTTTAGGGGCCCTTATGGTGTCACTTTCCCATGTGAGAAGACTAGTACTATAAACCATACATTCTTGTTGGGGGCCTGGCACAGAATTTGCACTGGTGCCCATCAACTTCTAGTTACGCCATATGAATGGGAGATGATAGAGGGTAACGATATATGAGGGTGAGAAGTGGGGACACAATATGAGGGGAGATTAGGAGTCAAAATATGAAAGGAATATGGGGGGCCAGAAAATATATGGACCAGAATATTTGGAGGAAGGCACCTTTATAAGAGGTCCTGCTTTATGATGGCTAAGCACACTCAGCGCTCACACTATGAGCCACATTTATCAAAAACTGTGCGAGGGGGTGCCATATCAGGAATTGTGGTGCCGTTCTGCATGAATCTGGTGCTCTCTCCACTGCTCCAACAGAGGGCAGCAACTTTTTTTTAACATAGGGCGTGCAACACATTTCTGTCAGGCTCTGCATGATAAATGGGTCACATAGTTCGACTGTCACCAGAAGCCCTTGGCGACACATATGTGCACTGACAGTTCTAAACTACTGTGCAACAGTTGCACATAAAATAACATGCACAGTCAGACAGAAAATGGGACAAATTTGTAAATGTGGCCCCTAGTGTTTGCATTGTGTATTAAAGCAATTGCTTATGTTACTGGGGGGAGTCTTAAATACAGATATATGTGCTACTGGGGGTTGAGTATACACATATAAGGTGTGTGTGTTGGTGTTAGTGGAGGGGGGGTGTATATATATATACGTATATATATATATATACCTCCCCAGTAACACACATATATATAATATATACAGCCCCCACATATATATATGAATAGCAAAAAAGGCTGCAAAAATTATACCCGAGCTCAGTCCATACAAGAAAAGTGGCAGCACTCAGGATTCCATCCAAAATTGTGTGCATTATTCAAGTGACCACTGCAATGTGTGTTCAAATCCTGAGGTCTGGAGTCTCTTCATTATTATATGGTGTGTATAAGAATATATAAATATAATATATATATAATTAGGGGGATGAATATATCTAAATGTAGTACTAAGGGCTGGCATATCATATATATATATATTATATATATATATATATAATAATATAGATATATTACTGGTATATACTGCTATTCATATGTGAGAGACACAGACATCAGCTAACAGGTACCGATGTTCTGCTAACACGTGTATACAAGTGTAGCTGATGTCTGTTTTCTCACGTGTATAGCAGACATGTCAGGTACTTGTGTCATAATGACTCGTATTTTATATGAGTGTATATATAGGCAGAATTAAAGCTAAAATTGTTCCCACTTGCTCAGAAGACATGTGAACGTAAGTTTGATTGCTAATAAAGTGGACATGTACTGTGATGGCTGTGTTCCATCACCTATCAGGTGGAACCTCTTCTTGCAGGCCTAGAGGGTATGGGGCTGTGCACCCATTATTTAAAGGCCAAGGACATCCATATGCCCTTTCTTTTGTGATTTGGCATTGCCCCCCCTGACCAAGTGACTCGGTCAACTAGCGCAGAAGGTAAAGCTTTCTAATTGGGGCAATCCTTTTAATGTGTCCCTGTGCGTTTGCCAAAGGTAAATATAATGTAATTATTATATAATATGAAATATTATTAGACATCCTGCTGGGTCTAACCCTTCTAGATTATGAATGAAATATTGTTCATGTATACAACGTTCATGTATCCAAGGTTCTAAAAGTGAAAAAAGGAGCCAGAGACTTCTGTTAGAACACTGCTCTTTTAATAGTACAAGATACATATTTTATTAATCTGTAATAACATTTATCAGAATTCCATCAATTCAAGATACAGAGAAATAAAAGCGCAAAAACAAATTTCAGAATTGCTAAAATTCATTTTGAACAAGTCATGTACATATTGATGCTAATAATCCACAATTAAAGTCTACTCAGTTTAACAATTCTTAGAATGTGCAATTGGTGGCTTTTATAATGACACAACAGCTTAGCTGTCAGTTCTGAACATTGCTTTTTAAACCCATAAGTTGGACATCAGCAGAAAAAAAAATCGTATTATAACAAGGAAAAGCAGGTACAAGGGGATATACAATGCATATTAAAATGTCAACTATATAAAATGCATAGCATTGTGCCGATTCACAGTACAGTGAAATCCAAAACATGACAAGAAATGGCCAATAGAAGGGAAGTATCTAGAACTGATTGCCATAAAAAATATTGAACTTACCTAAATATTTCCAGTTTCTGAACAAATTAGTACTAAAATTTCATTTAAAAAATATGCATTAAAAGCGGAAAAAATTCCTTGTGTGAACAAATTGAATGCATTGCTGTAAACAGAGCATTATAATTTGGGAAATGCCGGACGGGACATATACAATAAGACTTACAGGCCAAAGTATTGTAAATATCAGAGTAGATACTACAATACGTGATAGAAAGAGCGACTAAGTGACATAGCTTTGCTGGTGCTGATTGAAGAATCATATCTCAGCGTTCTACTACCACATGTGTTAAGTTGTTAGTTCCGAGATTGTAGCTCATGTTCACATTAGGGAGAGGTGCACAGCATTGAAAAAGTTATTTGAATATTTTATTTTTTACTACTTAAAGGAATGTTTTGAGATATCTCAAAAAACCCAATTGTACAAGAACTGGGGGATCAATAAAATTTCATTCTCATGCTACATGCATCGGGGAACAATCCTCCATAGAAATATGGTAATGAAAGTCATATGGTAGGGTATTTTGTGATATTATAGGTTGCTATATTATATATCAATATTTATTTGCTATTAAAAGACAGCCAATAGTCAGATATGAAGTTTTGTGAAGATGCTGCAGTACTGTATAATTGTGTTGAGTGTTCAACTAGTGCTATTATATGTCCATGTACAACTACTGGGTCAACTGGATCAAACAGACTTTTTACAGGACTTCTTGTTTGCAACCATTCCAATGCAGTTATAAATGGTGTTTTAATACAAATGAATATAGAAAACAAAGATAGACACATGTGATCATTCCTGCTCAGCAGCTACTGGTAAGCTCCACCACATGACTTCCTGTTCTGCTCAAACCACACAAAGCGTAGTGCCCATAATACATTTAGCTGACGCATCTGCATTTACAACTGAAAGAAGATTGCCATCAGTTTAGATGTAACTTTTTATTTAAATCATATTTTTTTGTAACTCCTCCTATTTGCATAAAATAGGAATAGAACGTATAGAAGTAGCCATGATTGTACGTTATATTAAAAATTAACTATTACCCAACATCATCAATGCCAATTCTTGTATTCCTGATCTTGCATCTTATTACAAGATTAGTAGAACATCCAGATGTCAAATTTATATCTCTCTAAGTATTGTCATCATGTTCATATATTTATATCTCTCTATTGACTGTTCCAGCCAGGACCAACCATCAACAGTGCAGAGCCTTATTGGCATAGCCTTGGGGTAGCTCCAGTATTCAATATGCTAGTTGGCGGACAGTCAGTGGGGTTGGTCATCGGCAAACAAATCAAACGACTGGTGTGACCAATCTAACAGTAGAGATTCTGGAACTAACATGGATTTGACGGGAGAGAAACTCAATGGCCAGAAATTCCATTAGACAGAATCATTGAAAGCCAGAGTAACCTGATGCAACATAGAACAGTAAGAAGGAATCGATTGGATAGAAGCTGGATTTTATTCAAAATGCAGGATTTTATGCTATTTTGATGATAATTGTTTGTCATCAGAGGAATAATTTCAGAGACAGTACCCTAGACAAATCTGCGGCAACTGTGTGATGCCATCATGTCAATATGGACCAAAATCTCTGAGGAATGCTTCCAGCACCTTGTTGAATCTATGCCACGAAGAATTGAGGCAGTTCTGAAGGCAAAAGGGGGTCCAACCCGTTACTAGCATGGTGTATCTAATAAAGTGGCCGGTGAGTGTATATTGGCCATGCTGGTGTATCAGGTTATCTGTCAATATGTTCAGCTTTGTGGTTACCCTCCAAGGGCCGATTGTAATCGTAATAAAATATGGCAGCACGGTGGTTGAGTGAGTAGCACTTTTGCCTTGCAGCGCTGGGGTCCTGGGTTCAATTCCCACCCAGGTCAACACCTGCAAAGAGTTTGTATGTTCTCTCCGTGTTTGCGTGGGTTTCCTCCCACACTCCAAAACATACTAATAGGTTGTTTAGATTTTGAGCCCCATGGGGACAGGGACCAATTTGTCATGCTTTGTGCAGTGCTGCTTAATCTGTAGGCGCTATATAAATAAAGTATTATTATTATACTGTACAGCTCACTAAACTGTAAGGGTAATAAAATGACATTTAGCTGTTTTGCAACCACAAGGCTGATGTGGCCCCCAGTAAAAAGCATTTTACTGCCTTCCCTCCCTTGGTGCCATTTTCTCCGATCTTGCTGGTTTTCTCAACAAAAGCTGAAAAAGCATCACTGACTAAGAAATGCATATTTCAATCAAATGTTCCACATTCATAACTACTCAATTCACTCTTCTACCACTAAATGCATTCACCTCTTATTCAGAAGAACTCATACATATACATGTATTTACAATGCAATGAGCTGAATCAACTTCAGTTAAGATTTTATTATAACAAGACTGCCAACGGCATCTGTAATGTAATGAAGCCACGCTATTTTATGGAATAAACAAGACTGCTGTCAGAATATGAGATGTTAACAGGCACCATCTAGCCGGTACCTGGCTCAGAAGTTGTTAGTCTAGATGGGAAACAAATCATTGTAACTCATCTGGTATTTGGCCTTGAATGTTGCTTCATGATTCTCACAGGCTGTTCTGCAGATAACTGTTATTATCTAGTTTCCGCCATTATGTTAAGAACATAAATGTGTACTGTATGAAAGAATAACTATACATGCAGTAAGCTACAGAACGATTTTACTTTACTTCACTTTACAAACCTGTAAATTTATCAGATGTTGTAACACTTTCTTCTACAATGTTATGTGAAAGCTAAATACATTGGCCCTGATATATTATTGTGTCTGTTCTGGTTTTTTATCTATGTTTACTCTACAAAAAACATTTTTTGAGTTGGCACATGTATTTATTCTGTTCATTCTCCACATTTGTGTCATGGTTACACTTTGTCCGACACTTTAGAAAACTGTGCACCTAAAGGGGCATGGAGTTTATTGCGCTGCATCACAATTCTGCCCCCTCCTGTAGTATATAGCCTGCCAGCCCCTGCCCCCCATTAGTATATAGCCTGCCAACTCCTGCCCGCCCAGTATATAGCCAACTCATGCCCCCCAGTATTTAAAAAAAGTAACACTGTACTCACCTTTCCGACACCCCCCGAAGATCCTCTTCTTGCTTCCAGTGCTCCGGTACCTCTTCAGTTCTTCTTCACATCGTCGAAGAGGAATCAAAGGACCCAAAGAGGAGCCAAAGGACCGGGAGAGGCCTCAGAGCATCGGAAGAAAAAGAGGACCTATGGGGGGCATCGGAAAGGTGAGAACAGTGTTAATGGAGTATTCAGCCATTTTTGTGCTAAAAAACTCGGCTTATACTCGAGTATATACGGTATGTTCTCAGCAAACAGTACAACAGGTTTGAATGACATAATGGGGCACATTTACTAAGGGTCCTGCGGCCGCAATTCCGTTGGGTTTTCCCAAATATTTCCGATTTGCGCCATTTTGCGCTGAATTGCCCAGGGTTTTGGCGCACGCGATCGGATTGTGGGGCATCGGCGCCGCGACATAAATCGGGGAGCGTGACCGTCGGACAACCCGACGGATTCGGACAAACCGCAGAATTTAAAAAAAGAATTGTGTCGCAAGATCGGCACTTACATGCACCGGGAAGAAGAAGGTGAACTCTGGCGGACCTCGGCACAGCAGCGACACATGCAGGATCGGGCGCACGACCTTAGTGAGTCCCAGCAGACCCGAATCCTCGTCGGACAACGTGACGTGGGATCGCGACTGGACCGGGTAAGTAAATGTGCCCCGTTGAGTATGGTTGAAAAAAGACATTTGTACAACAAGTTCAAGCAGGAAGGCAAGGGCATCCTTTTTATGGGCTGGTGCCCAGGATGGAACCACATATATTTTAGATGTGGCTTAACCAATGCCTTGTACAGTGGTGATTTTACATCACTATTTTACATCAATACCACTTTGATACATGACAAGATCCTGCTGGCTTTAGAGGCAGCTGACATTGCATGCTGTTATCTAATCTATGATCTACTAGTACACCCAGGTCCTTCTCAAAAAGGGACTCTCACAGATTTGCATGTGCATGTGGATTATCAGCCCCCATGCGCATAACCTTACATTTATCCACATTGAACCTCATTTGCCAAGTGGATAACCAAACACTTAGTTTGCAATTGATCAGCTCCCCCAATAATGTTACCATCATCCATCACAACTGCAACAGTTAAGAGCAGGTTAATAAAAGAGGCAAAACTTGTGATCTATGAAGAAGGCTAAACCCATGATAACTTTTCTTGCATTCCTAAAGACATGACATGTAGTTACATCATGTATGGTTAAGGGGTTCCAGGAAGGCTTCTACTGTGAAATGCTGTTCAGGCTACCATACAAGAGAGCAAGATGAGCTGAGCAGTTTGGTGTAGAGTTTTATCAATATGCAAGTGCAACACCCCTGCCGATGCAAGGCAGAGGGGTTGTTGCGAATACGTCCCACCATGTAGCTTGCAGCCTGTGTAGGGTATGATCAGCCCCACAGCATGTCACTACATCACAAAGGGGAACACTGCAGCGGTAGAGTCTGCCTGGTAAGGCAGGAGTTAAGTGTTGAATGTGATGTAATATGTGTCAGCCAATCACAGTTGTTTATATCTTGTATCTGTAAACTGGGATGCGATTGGAGGAGGAACCACCACATGACCAGTGGGAGTAATAAAACCCCTGGTCAGGAAAGTTCTAGAGAGTAGTAGTTCAGTCAGACCAGGGAGTCTGAACAGCTCAGTTCCAGTCTAGTTCAGACAGGTAGACAGACCAGAGCAGGAGAGCTCAGCTCCCTGCCTGAGTGGAGTGAGTTAGTTAGTGAGAGGAAAGGGGTATCATCCTACCTTCAAGGGTGATATCTGAAACAACCCGGGACAATCTGAAGCATCCTACTAGGACACAGCTATCTCATTTGTCAAGGCCTGTTGCTACTGTTCCTGTCGGTTCCAATAAAGAACTGTAAGTTATTTTTGTTGAACGTTTGCCTCCATCTGGTCCCTGCTACTACGCTGTCATCATCACGGGCACCCTGTCCACCACACAGAGACTCATACTCTAGACACCAAAGGGTTGACCAGGGAGAACCGCTATAGCAGCCTCTCCCTCATCATTTCTTGCCAACACCACCCTGCTGGAGACCTGCCAGGCAGTAGGACAGCCCTCCAGTTCCCCATACCAAGCCCCGTGACACTAGTGTGCCTAGGCCGCAACCGCCAGCGACTCAGGTACTGCGGGCCCCGGCTCTCTCCAGGCCCCAAGAAAAGGCTAGGCCCCGGTGGAGGATGTTGCACAAGCATATAGAGAACACTGTAGCATAAAGACTAGACCTAGACTTCTTAACACTTTTTAAAAGCAGAGATTTAAGTCAATAAAATTCATGTTTTCTGATTCTTTTCCCACAATCTTAGTTGGCTCATCTTCTCAGGCTTTATATTAAGCTGTGTGGTCTCCAAAGTGGTCAGAAGCATCAATTCAATCATTACAGGCAGACAACTTGATTTTAAAGATGTTGGATTGTCATAAGAACCAGGATTAATAATAAATCTTAATTGCAGACACCTTTTATAACTATCATAGCTATTTAATGTAGCCTAAGGCTGAAGTACCATAAATTACCAACATCCAGAGGTCCATTTGTAACTAGGGGTCGTCTGTACACTTAAAGCAAGTGTAATACTCAAGAACCCCTCTCAAAATACAAGTCAGTAGATTGTCAGAGGACAACTCTATGACTAAATGTATGGCAAAATTATAAAAAAAAGAAAAACAGGTATCCATAAAAAACACACACCTTAAAGGAAACCTACCTTTTGATTTGATGCATTATGAAGCAAACATACCTTGAGAATTCTGTAGCTACACTCAAGCAGGTCATATCTTGGTTAATCCCTGAGCTGAGTGGTTTTGCTGATTAAACCATTATAACACTATGAAAATGAAGCTCTGTCGCTTCTATGGCTGGTTCAGCGCTTCTCCTAGCACCTGAGTTATTCTATGTAGGAGAGGATGATGTAATCCCTGGGTTGTGCCTGAAGGCAGAATAACCAATTGCTGCACCATCCCCCAGCTGCTGTGTATGAGTGATCCAGCTCAGGTTGATTAGTCATGTTTTGACTAACCTCCATTTTTAATTGCAAGCTCCATGTGCAATGTGTTTATGTCAGCCAGCCTGACTCAGCAAAACCACTTAGCTCAGGGATTAAACAAGATATGATCCTGCATCAGTGTAGCTACAGCATTCTCAAGGTATGTTTGCTTCATAATGCATCAAATCATATTGATGTTTCATTTAAAAGTCATTACTAGTAAATATAAATTCTTTATTTGACACAAAGAAGTACAAACAATTACAATGACATAAAAGAATAAAAGAGCATCTATGACTTCAGGGGTGAGGAAGACAGTATATGGCAATACTCATGCGGATACATCTCCACCCTGGACCACCAATGTAGGTGGCCATGTACCAATCCATCATGGGTTATGTTTACTCATCTTTCCTATATGTTGGATTGATCTGGAATACATTTTCAGTTGTAAAATCCTTCTTACTGATTCATTTTCATAATATCATTATATTCATTGCTTGTAACCTACACTGCAGTCATTTAGATGGGTTTTGTCCTTATATAAATACCTTTAGATATACAGCTTTCTCTGCCACCTATGGCATCTTATGTACAGTATATGGTTTATTGCATACCCTTTATGTAAATAGGGTCAGGTGGTGTGGGCATCTGTAGCCTTGCAGGCTCATCCCTCATGCCATACATGCTGTTTTAGCCTTTTAATTTATTTTCTATTTATGGACTGCAATTATCTTTATTTTATTTCCCACTATTACATACCTCCAATAACTATAAGAATTACAATTTAAATTGGAAGGAGAATGGTAAGAAAGGGAAGATACAAAATCTCAAATAGCTGACGGGCCCCAGTGCAAAGTCTGTGCCAGGGCCCCCACTATAATAAATGGTTTATAGTACAAGCTTATAAACCATTATATGTCTAATATGGCAAAGAAACACCTTATGGGCCTTTTGGGGATGGTTGCAACTGCACCACCTGCACCCCCTCAAGTGACGCCCCTGTATATCACCATATTCCAGATATAACCCAGAGTGTCAAAGTAGATAAGAAGTAGAAGATCAAGTAAAATCATTTTTTTAAAAAGTAAAAATATAATATCTACAGGCGGTCCCCTACTTAAGAACACTCGACTTACATACGACCCCTAGTTACAAACGGACCACTGGATGTTGGTAATTTATTGTACTTTAGTCCTCGGCTACCATTAACAGCTAAAACAGTTATCACAGGTGTCTGTAATGAAGCTTTATTATTAATCTTGATTCTTATGACAATCCAACATTTTTAAAATCCAATTGTCACAGAGACCAAAAAAATACTGGCTGGGGGTTACAATTATAAAATATACAGTTCCAACTTACATACAAATTCAACTTAAGAACAAACCTTCAGACCCTATCTTGTATGTAACCCGGGGACTGCCTGTATTATATTATCCTTCAGCATTCATCTTCTTAGTTATACGTGCATATATCAAGTATCTTAGTTTAACACTGGCTTGGTTGTTCTAATTATCCTCCCCATTTATGCCTCTGTCATTTTGACCCTCGTGTTTCTCTCTCGCTCCAAAAACTTTATTATAAATCCATCTGTAGGAATGAAAAGGAATAAAAAGGAGAATCTTCCCTTAGCGTTATGCTATCATTACCAATATTGAAAGAGTTGTATCATTACGCATCAGACAGATGCGTGTCCCCCATCACAGTTCACAGTTTAAATTTCAATTGATTTTAAAGAAAATCTACCATTTGTTTTCATGCATTGTACCCAAACATTCCTTGAGAATGCTGTACCTACACTGATGCAGAAACATATCTTGTTCAATCCCTGAATCGAGTGGTTTTGCTCAAAAAACAATTATAAAATTCGGGACCTTGGAAAAGCTAGGTATATACTGGCTAACACATTTTACAAATCTTCCTGAACTGTCCAGACAGGACTAATCAACCCGTGCTGGATCACTCATACACAGCAGCAGGAGGATGGTGCATTACACGTCTCTGAAGTAGTGCATAATTAGGGTAAGTGCGGGAGCAGCCACAGGAGTGACAGAGCCTCATCATCCTAATTTTATAATTGTTTTTTCAGCTAAACCAGTAAATTCAGAGATTTAACAAGATATGTTTCTGCATCAGTGTAGCTAAAGCATTTAACAGCCACTCAAGAAGAAAGCGCCTACAAGCGACTGAAAAGATAGCTCTTACCACAAGAAACCTGCAACAAAACTATTCTTTGCCGCAAACTCCATTGCCAAGGGATGGACGCATCCCGCTATCTGTAACAAACACTTACCGTGGCTTAAACGTGAAAGGAGCCATCAGCCTACGAGGAGAGGAGACGGGACGGCCAAACGGAGAAACCCTGCCATCTGGCGCAGGACTCGCGCCAAAGCAGGCGTCTTGAACGCCATTGCGCAACACACGTGGCGGTGGAGAAGACAGAGCAAACATAATCTACAAAACCTTTTGTTGTCCTCCGATACAGAGAAATTTTGGTATAACACAAGAAAAAGCCAGAATCGACAAACCGTGAGTGCCTGACTTTATAACATTATCTGCGATTTTACTGGGCCGATCCTATTTTTAGCTACATAGACTGCAGGTATAGGGCCCTATATCCTGTCAGTTTTAAAGAATACCTCCTGGACACCTACCTTTTTTCATATGACATATGAACTTTTACGATAGAAAATCTTTTTTTTTATAATATACATATTTGACGTATCATCAGAACATTTGAACTTTTTATTTTTTATTTTCTATTTTTAGCTAGCTGTTGTTTTGTTATAAAGACCAATTTTTCTTTACAGACATCTGTAGGTCTAACTCGAGTATAAGCCTAGTTTTTCAGCACAAAAAATGTGCTTATACTCGAGTCAAAAAAATAAATATATAAACTCACCTTTCCGGTGACCCCTGTATATCTTCTGTGCGATCTGTCCGGCAGCGGCGGCAGGCTATATACACTGGGGCAGGGTCTGGCAGGCTATATACACTGGGGCAGGGTCTGGCAGGCTATATACACTGGGGCAGGGTCTGGCTGGCTATATACACTGGGGCAGGGTCTGGCTGGCTATATACACTGGGGCAGAGCCTGGCTGGCTATATACTGGGGAGGCTGTGACCAATGCATTTCCCACCCTAGGCTTATACTCGAGTCAATAGGTTTTCCCAGTATTTTGTGGTAAAATTAGTGGCCTCGGCTTATACTCGGGTCGGCTTATACTCGAGTATATACGGTATATATGTATTTATTTGTATGTCATTGGACTATATAAATTAAAATTACCATATTAAGAAATCTGGAACCGATTCTTATTAGTGCCCACTTATATATTACGTGACTGTTCCTTATTTCAGTAGATTGTCTGCATATTCTAGGAGATTATAATATGATTTGTTTCACCCCCTTTGAGTCAGTGTTTACATTTTTCCTTTCATTATGAGAAGTGTCTGATCCACCCCCTCAGTATTTCTTGTAGAGATCCTGAGCTCTCCTTGGCGCTTGCTGTGTGACCTCCTGTTATACATTAACTTTCTCACATATTCATTGTCAGATGTTACTTCTAGCATAGAAACAATTAACAGGCAGAATAATACTTCCCTGAAATACAGAAAAGTGCAACAAGTCAAGTCTAGTTTCTTTGAGTCTTATTTAGAGCTGAAAACTTTAAAGCAGGAGATGATTTATATTATAGGACATTATGATTGAAAGTGAATTTGCAAACTAGTTCAATAAATGAGTTGAGCTTTATCTGTCACTTACTGTCAGGATCGGAGGTAGTGGAAGCCGACACCTGGGACCAGAGTCTAAGTGGCACCCGGTCTTCACCAGACCCCGCCGCAAAGCAGGATGATCTTGCTGCGGCGTGGTACCACCAGGTCGTTCCAAAGGCGCGACTTGTCCGCAGGAGCAGCCAAGATCGAGGTACAGGAACGGCAGGCAATCTCGTAGTTGGGGACAGGCAGGAGGTCAGGACAGGCAACATAGGATCAGAGTCGGGGTCCTAGCAATAGGTCAAGGCAGGCAGCAGAGGAGCGAAGTCAGGAACGGAACTGGGGTCACAACGGTGACGGTGATCCAGCAGGGTGTGCAGGGAGAGGCAGATTTATATAGAATTCTGGGAAATGGCCAGCGCCAGTTAACGGTGTGCTGGCCCTTTAATAAGGCATGGGGAGAGGTAAGCTGCGCAAGCACAGTGCTGGAGAACACAGAGGGCACAGGTGAGCCCGCGACCCGAGATATGGGTCGCGGGAGCCCCCTTGACTCTTACGTAATACGCTTTAACAACTCACTATCTCAGTGTTTTTAATGTGGCTTACATTACACTAATGATAATAAACCTGTCATATTTATTACAATATTTATCTAGGCAAATAGAGACTTCCTGTTCACTCACTTCAAAGTTCAGTTTGCTCGTCCATTTCTTTTAGAATTATGCATATGACCAATACCAACCAGTGTGGTGACCATGTATTAGGAAATTGTGAGCCAGCACTATTCCAAACGCTTACTGTTTTATGTGAACATTAGATTTATGTTGGCTATATGCAAAACCTACAAGGGTGAGCAACTGTAATCCAAACCATGCTGTATTTGTTCCAGATATGACTTTTTTGCCTTTTATCAACTGATTCTTTGCCTTAGTTGTCTAGTCCATAACACTGCACTGGTTTGGTGAATGTATAGATGAAGCAATTCTATTACCAAAAATATAATGGGCGGCATTTATTATTGACATTATGACATTTTTTTGTCTGTTTTTTTCATCTTAATTATTAGGCGTCAGTGTCACAAGATTTTTCCTTTTCTGACACATGACGTTTTTGGCACACTATTTGGGTGCAACTTAGAAATCCTGACGCGTTTCCCACGCTCCTAGTTTGCCAACACTTTTTAAGCGCAATTTTTGACACACATTTGGTCTACGGAGTTCAACTTCACCGTCTTTAATGTGGAGACAGTTCGAAACTTTTTCAGTCATGCGCCTATTAATTAACTCCTTGTGCCACAACCTAACATCCCAGTGTAAATTTCCTCTTCACCCAAAGTGTACCCCATCCTGCATAAATCGACAACCCCATACTCCTTCTAGGATTAGATCAGTTGGACGTCTAACTGCTTACTGAATATATACAGTTAAAGGGCTGTTTGCAGATTTATTACAGGCAAATAAAAAAGAGCTCATAGACAATAATAACATATTTGGAATCTTTGGCCCACTTTTTTTTAAAAAAACAGTTCAAACTGCACTATGTGCAGTTTTCCTGTAGAGGGTGCAGTGTGAGACAGATTTATGAAATGTGTCACAGTCTTCGTGAATCTGGCGCCTGCTGCACTGCTCCAGCAGAGTGTGCCAACTATTTTTTGGCTCACCTTTGACATAGAGCACAATACCGAATTCTATCAGACACTACATGATAAATGTGTCACAAACTCCGACGTTGAAACGGAACGGCCAGCTTTCATGCGACACAAATTGGGGGCATGGCCATCAGACGATCCGACGGATTTGGACAAACGGCAGGATTCAACTTCAAAATTGTGTCGCAAGCCGAGTACTTACATGCACTGTGAGGAAAATGGTGAACTGCAGCGGACGTGAGGGGGGAAGCGACACATGCAGGATATTGGGCGCACGTTTTTTAAGTGAATCGCGGCAGAGTGCATTCCGGACGGACAACACACTTTCTGTGAACTTTGAGGGACTGAGTAAGTAAATGTGCCCCAATGTGTCAAATACTGCCTAAGAAGTGGTATTTTGGAGGAGGTCTGCTGTATATAGTACAAGCAAGTCCTCATTTCAAGTTGATTTATTTTAAAAGTCAATTTTGTTACAACACATATAAATTCCACATACTATCAAATTTTTAGGATACAGAATAGTGTAATTTCTATATCACAGAACTGTGCTGTACAGTAGGGGGTTCACAAAAAGAAAAAACAAATCAAGACACACAAACTATTGTTTACTGCTGAACATTAGTTCTAAAACAACCATTCACTATATTTATTAAAATTGTGAAAAATGGATTTTTATTTTTATTTTTGAAATTTCTTACAGCCTAATATCCTTTCTACTGGCAGATTTTATTACTTTGGCTGAAAGTAAATCCCATTTTTAAATAGAGCAGAATAAAGCAGATTTGGAGTGTCTGACTCATCACCAATGTCATATTGTAGCAGTTTTAATGTCTGGCTGTGCATTAGTCACAAAAACATTATTTTATTACCAATACAACTGCATGTTAACAAAAAAGACTAATCACCAGTTAAACAGAAAGATTAATCACATAATTATACCATCTGCCTTGTGTGCTGCCTTCCAGAAGGGAATTTTGCAGTATTTTATTATCTTATTAAATGTTTTAGGTTTTTCCATTATTGTATGCAGGGCAGCCTGGCCCACTGTTGAATTGGTGAAAGCAGCAGTGGGCCCTGACACTCGCTGACTCCGCCGCGAGCGCCTCTTACTCCGCCACTATACGACTCCGTCCGTGGCTTCAACTCTATTCACATCAATAGTTGAAATCATAGAGTTGTGTCAGCTCCACACAATATCATTGTGCCTCTTTATTGCTTTGTGCATCAGGCATCAGGGAATTATAATGTCAACGCCTGTCAGCATCACAATCGTAACAACATCACAGTAAAAAGAGAAGATCTCTTGAGGAATGAGGAGAGATGAGAGGTTCCATAATATAAGGAGGGAAGGGAGAGACCAGAATATGAGGGAGAGATTAGAGGGGCCACAATAAGAGGCGGAGATGAGAAGGGGCCACAATATGAGGGTGGTCACAATATAAGAGGGAGATAAGGGTGTCCATAATATGAGGGGGGCCACAATATGAAGGGGACCACAATATGAGGGGGGGGGGCACAATATGAGAGGGAGACGATGGAGGCCACAATATGAGGGGGAGATGAGGAGTCAGAATATGAGAGGGATATTAGAAGACACAATATGAAAGGAATTATGAGGGGGCAGAAATATGATGGGACCACAACATTTGGAGGAGGGGGAGATGAGATTGTCCACAATATGATGGAGAGATGAGGGTGTCCACAATATGAGGAGGAGATGAAGGAGGGTCACAATATGAGGAGGCAGGGGCGTAACTATAGGGGATGCAGAAGTTGTGGTCGCACCAAGAGGTTTAGGGGGCCCTTATGGTGTCACTTTCCCATGTGAGAAGACTAGTACTATAAACCATACATTCTTGTTGGGGGCCTGGCACAGACTTTGCACTGGTGCCCATCAACTTCTAGTTACGCCAATATGAATGGGAGATGAGAGGGTAACGATATGAGGGTGAGAAGTGGGGACCACAATATGAGGGGGAGATTAGGAGTCACAATATGAAAGGAAATATGAGGGGGCAGAAATATGATGGGACCAGAATATTTGGAGGAAGCACCTTTAATAAGAGGTCCTGCTTTATGATGGGCTTAAGGCACACTCAGCGCTCACACTATGAGCCACATTTATCAAAAACTGTGCAGGGGGTGCCATATTCAGGAATTGTGGTGCCCGTTCTGCATGAATCTGGTGCTCTCTCCACTGCTCCAACAGAGGGCAGCAACTTTTTTTTAACATAGGGCGTGCAACACATTTCTGTCAGGCTCTGCATGATAAATGTGTCACATAGTTCGACTGTTCACCAGAAGCCCCTTGTGCGACACATATGTGGCACTGACAGTTCTTAAATACCTGTGCAAGCAGTTTGCACATAAAATAACATGCACAGTCAGACAGAAAAATGGGACAAATTTAGTAAATGTGGCCCTATGTGTTTGCATTGTGTATTAAAGCATATTGCTTATGTTACTGGGGGGAGTCTTTAAATACAGATATATGTGCTACTGGGGGTTGAGTATACACATATAAGTGTGTGTGTGTTTGTGTTAGTGGAGGGGGGTGTATATATATATACGGTATATATATATATATACCTCCCCAGTAACACACATATATATAATATATACAGCCCCCACATATATATATGAATAGCAAAAAAGGCTGCAAAAATTAATACCCGAGCTCAGTCCATACAAGAAAAGTGGCAGCACTCCAGGATTCCATCCAAAATTGTGTGCTATTATTCAAGTGACCACTGCAATGTGTTTCAAATCCTGAGGTCTGGAGTCTCTTCATTATTATTATGGGTGTATATATATATATATATATATATATATAAATAATTAGGGGGATGAATATATATATATGTAGTACTAAGGGGCTGCATATTCATATATATATATATTACTGGTATATACTGCTATACATATGTGAGAGACACAGACATCAGCTACACAGGTACCTGACATGTTCTGCTATACACGTGTATACAAGTGTAGCTGATGTCTGTTTTTCTCACGTGTATAGCAGAGCATGTCAGGTACTTGTGTCATACTGACTCGTATTTTATATGAGTGTATATTTATAGGCAGAATTAAAGCTAAAATTGTTCCCACTTGCTCAGAAGACATTTGAACTGTAAGTTCTGATTGCTAATAAAGTGGACAATGTACTGTGATGGCTGTGTTCCCATCAACTATCAGTTGGAACCTCTTCTTGCAGCCTAGAGGGTTATGGGGCTGTGCACCCATTATTTAAAGCCAAGGACATCCATATGCCCTTTCTTTTGTATTTGGCATTGCCCCCCTGACCAAGTGACTCGGTCAACTAGGCAGAAGGTAAAGCTTTCTAATTTGTGGGCAATCCTTTTAATGTGTCCCTGTGCGTTTGCCAAAAGGTAAATATAATTGTAATTATTATATAATATGAAATATTATTAGACATCCTGCTGGGTCCTAACCCTTCTAGATATATGAATGAAAGTATTTGTTCATGTATACAACGTTCATGTATCCAAGGTTCTAAAAGTGAAAAAAGGAGCCAGAGACTTCTGTTAGAACACTGCTCTTTTAATAGTACAAGATCATATTTTATTAATCTGTAATAACATTTATCAGAATTCCATCAAATTCAAGATACAGAGAAATAAAAGCGCAAAAAACAAATTTCAGAATTGCTAAAATTCATTTTGAACAAGTCATGTACATATTGATTGCTAATAATCCACATATTAAAGTCATACTCAGTTTAACAATTCTTAGAATGTGCAAATTGGTGGCTTTTATAATGACAACAACAGCTTAGCTGTCAGTTACTGAACATTTAGCTTTTAAACCCATAAGGTTGGACATCAGCAGAAAAAATCGTAATTATAACAAGGAAAAAGCAGGTACAAAGGGGATATACAATGCATATTAAAATGCTCAACTAGTAATAAATGCATAGCATTGTGCCGATTCACAGTACAGTAGAAATCCAAAACATGCCAAGAAATGGCCAATAGAAGGGAAAGTATCCTAGAACTGATTGCATTAAATAAATATTGAAACTTACCTAAATATTTCCAGTTTCATTGAACTAAATTAGTACTAAAATTTCATTTTAAAAAATATGCATTAAAGCGTAAAAAATTCCTTTTGTTGAACAAATTGAATGCATTGCTGTAAACAAAAGCATTATAATGGTGAAATGCAGGACGGACATACACAATAAAGACTTACAGGCCAAAGTATGTACATAGTCAGAGTTATATACACAATACATGGATAGAAAGAGCGACTAAGTGACATATGCTTTGCCTTGGTGCTGATGGAAGAATCATATCTCAAGCGTTCTACTACCTCATGTGTTAAGTTGTTATGTTTCCGAGATTGTAGCTCATGTTTCACATGTAAGGAGAGGTGACAGCATTGAAAAAGTTATTTGCATATTTTATTTTTTACTACTTAAAGGAATGTTTTTGAGATATCTCAAAAAACCCAATTGTTACAAGAACTGGGGGATCAATAAAATTTCCATTCTCATGCTACATGCATCTGGGGGAACAATCCTCCATAGAAATATGGTAATGAAAGTGCATATGGTAGGGGTATTTATGTGATCATTATAGGTTATGCTATATTATATATCAATTATTTATTTGCTATTTAAAAGACAGCAATAGTCAGATATGAAGCTTTTGTGAAGATGCTGCAGTACTGTATAATTGTGTTGAGTGTTCACTAGTGCATATTTTATATGTCCATGTACAACTACTGGGATCAACTGGATCAAAACAGACTTTATACAGACTTCTTGTTTGCAACCATTTCCAATGCAGTTATAAATGGTGTTTTAATACAAATGAATATAGAAAACAAAGATTAGACCACATGTGATCACTTCCTGCTCAGCAGCTACTGGTAAAGCTCCACCACAATGACTTCCTGTTCTGCTCAAACCCCACACAAAGCCGTAGTGCCCATAATACCTCTTAGCTGACTTCATCTGCATTTACAACTGAAAGAGATTGCCATCAGTTAGATGTAACTTTTTATTTAAATCATACTTTTTTTGCTACCTCCTCCTATTTGCATAAAATAGAATAGAACTGTATAGAATGTAGCCATGATTGTACGTTATTATTAAAAATTACCTTTACCCAACATCATCAATGCCAATTCTTTGTATCCTGATCTTGCATCTTATACAAGAATTAGTAGAACATTCCAGATGTCAAAATTTATATCTCTCTACAGTATTGTCATATGTCATATATTGTCATATCTCTCTATTGACTGTTCCAGCCTAGGACCACCCATCAACAGTGCAGAGCCTTATTGGCATAGCCTTGGGGTAGCTCCAGTATTCAATATGCTAGTTGGGCTACAGTCATGTGGTTGGTCCTCGGCTACATCAAACAGCCTGGTGCTGCCCATCTAACAGTAGAGATCTGGAAATAACATTGATTGGACGGGAGAAAATTCCAATTAGACCAGAATCATTGAAGCAGTACCTGATGCAACTAGACAGTAAGAAGAATGATTGGCTACACTGATGGATTTTATTTCAAAATGCAGGATTTTATGCTATTTGATGATAATTGTTTGTCATCAGAGAATAATTTCAGAGCCAGTAACCTAACTTTCATCTTTTCTCGAGGTGCTTGTATTTGAGTGAGATCAGTAGGACAGGATACACAGTAACAGGCAGCAGTGGTATATCAGTATGAAATGCATCCAGATCATTATGTAGAGTATACATTTTATACAACACATTAATTCTATAATAATCTGTGATATAAATGGCTGCATTCACTGACTCCCATAAGAGAGAAATGGGTGAAAAATATTCCTAAACTATTCCTGGCTGCAGCTTGAAAGCATGTAACACACTGTGGCGGCTGGAGCGAGGGTGTGCTGCGGACCCATTAAGTTATGCATTACATGAGGTGGGGATTGCCTACAGCACTGCTGGTTTGTGCAGGAAACGAGAGATCTTCCAAGGCTCAGTTCTGTTAAAACTAGACCAGCATTCTTTTCTGTTTCATCTTCCTAATATGTGTTAAATTACTGAAAACAACAGAATGACAGGTCTTATTGATATCTATGCCCCCAAAGACTCTGGAAATTATAGATTGGATGTATAGATCACATTTCTGTTCCCCAAGCAGATTCCGGTATATACCTCCCTGTCTGTCTGTACTGCAGTCAATGGAATAACAGGATTGAATGACTTCATGCTAAAGAATTTCATGTTTCAACAAATCCTTTTTTCTGCCTCTTGAACTATTGGTTGGTTTTATATAAGGAACTTAGACCCCTATTAGTTTTAACTGAATCATATGCCGTATGTGTATTGGATGTCAATAAAATTCAATGAACCCCCGCAATGCATTGCAAGGAGAACAAGCATCTACATTGTGCTTTCCCATTCCTTTATGGAATTCAGATGTGATTGTTGGCCTATGTCTGTATTTGTCTGAATTTTGTAGTATGTGTGTAAGATTGTTAAAACACTTCTGAAGAAACCAGAACTATTTGATATTTTATATAGGCAGGAATAAATATATAGATAGAAAAAAGAAAGCGGCAACACTTAAAAATATTCAACTAGGTTCACTTCACTTTTTTGAAGCCCATTGTAAGGAAATGTTGTTAGAAATCCCATTGTACAATTATAACAGAGGGCTCTGGGCATATCCTTTCCTCCAGTCATGTAATTGTCCAGTCATATGGCCAGTGTATGCTCAGCAGAGGCTGGGGACTGGATGCAATGCTTCTCATCTGTCCTCCACTGTCTCCAATAGCATTCACTTAGCGTACATGTCACTCAGAAGCTTGCTACAGCTTTCCATTCTGTGTTTTCCACAATATACAAAGTATACTGTGCAGACAGAGGCACAAAAGGTATCTTCATCCAGTAGTGGATTATAATATAGGTGGTTTAGGCAGTAGCTCATGGACCAAGCCTTCTAGAGAGCCAAAAGACATGCAAACGACCCACCAAATTTTATCCACCCGTGAAACCCTCATACATCTGTTCCTGCTCTTAATATACATGTACACAAGAGTCATTTCAGGACCTTTGAAGATCCTCCAAAAGTCCTGAAACCACAGTTTGAAAGCTGGAAGAAGAGATGCATCCAACCGTTCCCCTAGAAGCTGATTATAGTACAATGTAAAGGAAGTGAATCCCAGACTTGTAGGGGCTATAATATTCATACATCCCAGGGCTTAATCCACCCTTGGCTTCATCTTCCATTGTATATCTATGTATACGCTCAGCGTATATGTAGGGCGATTTCATATGCTGAGCATACAAAAAGACATGATGTGGATGTAGCCTTGGTATTTCTAGTGCTGCTTTCTTTTTCCTATTCTTTCTTTCTTTTATCAATTGACAATGGAATAAACCCGGCTTGTGCTGAATATTAAGACACCCATGTTGTGTTTTTCCTATAACATTAAGTGCTCGTGAAAGAGAATGCTTTGTAATGGAATGTTAAATTGACTTTTTTTCCATGGAGCTTTTTCATTATTATTCCATTACCCTTCAGCATTTAAAAGTTACTAACACAAGATAACTACCCCCTAGTGTCACTAGCCTTCAGGGATACAGCAATGTTAGAGGAAAAACAAATGTTTAAAGGAAAGGATAACATGGTATTCCAGAAAGTCTCCAGAATACAGCAGGCAACTTGACAAATAGTGGTAATGCCAGAGACATAGGAAGTCATTGTCACAACAAACCATTGTTCTGTCACTTAATAATGCACCTAATGCAGTTATGTACTCAAGGACAATTCAATAGAGCAGAATTTGATTTCATGGCTGCAGTCCTTGTCACTATGGACATTGGTCCCTCTAGCCTTTTTATGTAAATATGGAATTATGAGAACTACTTAACCGCTTTGTGTGTGTGATGATATAGAATGTTAAGTTGTCATATTGTATATATGGGGACATATTTACCAGGGATAAAAAACACCACCTTTGTTTTATTTTTTTAAAGGAAAGATTATTTTGTGCAATTATATGCAGACGTCTTATTATATAGGCAGATCCACCTGCAGCGGATATCTATTCTATATAAAAGTACAGTATCTACTTTAATGCATACATTTCTGTGTTGCAGAATATTTAAGTAGCCTTCAGATTACAATGCATTATATAAAAAGTTATTAAGATGTAAACTTGCTGAAGGATTGCTGATAGGTCTGCACAAAACAATCTTATAGGTGGGATATAGTCTGACATAGGCAACAAGTATGGTGAGAATGGATCCCAATGGAATAAAGTCCATGAATGGGAGCTACAAGACAATGCAATTTTAGTAATAGACCCATGCTTTTTATTTACTGGCTCGGATATTTAATACAGAGCTGGTTTCATCCGTATAAGAAGAGGGGCATAGTTATATGCACTTCTACTACAGGAAAATTAAAAGGGATATTGCTGCCGAATTGCAATGGAAATACAATCTGTGTGTGGCCCCTCACATCACAAAACTAAACTGAGGTGGTTCTCTATGGCAGTGATTTTCAACCAGTGTGTGCGACACATGGTCGGGGGTGCCGCGGGGAAAGTTCCCCAAACTATGGTGCCCCCTGTATTGTGTTTCCCGGCAATACGCAGCGATGCACAGTCACGGTGTCTTACAATGTAGGAGACGTGTACAATAACACATGTATACTGCATATAACAATGAGAAATGTAAAATGAGAAATACTATAGTCTTGAGGCTGGAGTACTACAAGTACCAGCTCATATGCTGAGTATATGAGCTGGCACTTGTACTCTGGCCTCATGGCCATAGTACTTCTCATTGTACCCCTTTATTTTGCAGTATATGAGCCACATAATAATCAGCACCATATACTAAAAACAGGGAGAAACTGAGAACTGTTGGGGAAGAGCTTCGTGTGCGTCTTTCCACCATTCCTGCCAGGATATCCCTTTTGTGTTTATCGAAACAGGCCCAGGTTTCACACTGAGTGAGTAAAATAAATTTAGAATCTATATTATTAACTATATGTATAATATGACTGTTTTTGTGTCATTTTGTGCTATTTTTGTTGGTGGTATGCCCCAGGATTTTCTCATCTAAACATCACTGTAGTTTTTAGATAATTTCAATAACTTTCTAACATTTTGTGTATCTCTTAGATCTTCATCTACTACAGTTTTCTTGACCACATCCCATCACCGGGTTCATTATAATGGAAACACATAATGATAACTGCTACATGCATTCCTCTTCTCAATAAAACCCCATAGGCTGGCTCTAGTTTGCAAGGGCATCAAATACATATCAAATAACATATTCATGATCTGTACAGTGATAGACATGCAATTTTTGGAATATTGTAAACTCAGCATCAATGTAGTTAGTCATTGAAACAAACAGACATTTGAAAACATGCCAATAAAGTAAAACACATACGTAGTATAACCTTGGTTCTGAAGTTATGACTTATTCTCAGGCAGACAGAGAACAAATGGAAACAGAACCCCCTTTGCTTCTTCTGGTGAGGGCAGGAGCTCGAGCTCACAGCTAGCCATTTCTCCACCAGTACCTTCAGGTGGTAGTGGCACTCTCAGCATTACAGCTTTATTCAAGCAATAGATATTGCCTCCCATGACCGTGCAGCGGAATGGCAAACTGAGAGGTGGTGGTCCTGGGCCAGGACGTAAGTTGACTCCCTCACTCCAGTGTCTGGCCATAGAATTATAGGTGAAAACACTAAGGCCATGTTCACGACTTACATCAAATCGGTAGATGCAACCTTTGTGAGATACCATGCCAGCAGAGCGGCGACGACTGTTGTTGTAAGGGCACTCTTGCCATTCGTTGCGTTTGGGATCATATTTCAGCAGACGGTAAAAAAGAGTTCCACCAGATACATATATCTCACCATTACATGTACTAGCTTCATGGGCTACAGCAAAAGCACCCTTAGGTAATGAAGCTACTGTGTTCCAACGGTCCAGGCGAGGATCATATTTTTCCACAGTAAAGAGGCACTCTCCACCAATAGCATATAAATATCCATCAAGAGCTATTAGTTTCAACTGTGACCGTGGTTGAGAGAGTGGTCGGACCTTGTCCCAGGTGTCAGTCAAAGGGTTGTAGCAAAATACCTGGTCAGAATGCTTTGCTTTTTCACCACTACCTTTTATGCCCCCAGCTATGAACAAGTAGTTATACAGAACACACACTCCACAACCTTTAGTATTTGCCTCCTCTGGAATTTTTGTCAAAGATCTCCAACCCCTAGTGGATTCAGAGAAGCAATGTACCTGATAAGCAGTTCCATCATCTTCCATGGACACAGTTGATAATGGACTTTGTGGTCTACTGCTTTCTCTGCTCTGGGGTCTACTACTACTACTCATTCGCTCGAAAGCATCATTGATTTCCGCAACCACCAAACATTGTTTTCCGTCCATCCTACGTTGCAATATTAAATCTCTCTCTGCACCTGTTAGTCTGCCATAGACACTTGGGTCTCTGAGAACTTGTAGAAAATGGTCACTCATAAATTTGTAGGCAGCTTCCTTGAGCTCATTCAGTCTTTGCTTTTTTGCAATATAGAGTACTTGATAGCAGTTCTTGAGTGATATTTGGGACCTCATACTATCCATGGCACACTGCACAGCACATGGGATCTGCAAGAACTTAGCGCCACTGATGACCTCCACGACATTTTCCTGCTTTACTTCCAGTTTGGAGCTGTAAATATAGTCAACAAGCAGCTGTAAAGTATGAAAACTTACGCCCTTTATCTTAAGAATGTCTCTCGATGATCGGGCCCTGAAATAATCACTCTTCTCAGCTAAGATGGACTTATGTGCTTTAATTCTTTGCCCACCAGTCACTTCAATCACAAGATCGGTTTTACCAAGGGGTTCGGTGTTACCAGATGGGTCTCTAACTTCAGATCCTACAACCTCTGCATTGGGTTGTCTTGCATGAGATTGCAGATATTCATTGATTGAGTTGGATTCAGATAGACTTCTTTCCTCACCATCTTCATCCAATTCTGATACATTGTTCATATCCCACTGACTTCCACTCAACGCCATGCTACTTTCACTCACTGGTTCAGAAACAGACACTTCCTCAGCATCGTTATAAGTTACTTGACTAGAAATTTCTAATCCAAGCATAGGTTGCACAACAATGTCGGAGTGAAGACTGTAGCCCCCATTAGTATGGGGTAAGCTGTCTCTTTCACTACTGCATGCATTACTCCCAGAGCTTCCACTTGCCTCCAACCCATCTCCAGGGGCCCCACTGTACTCACATGTCCTCTTTGCAGAGGTCCCTGTGTTTCCATCATTAACTTTTAAGTCACTGGAATAAGGAGCAAGAGATATTGAGGTATCCATACTCGTGCCTTCTTGAGACTGCAGTCACATAACCCCAATGCTTTTGCAGTTGATTTTGTTGTGTCACTGTTGTTTTTCTGGCATAACACCAGATATGGTTTGTTTCAACACTGCGCCTTTCACAGACTGCTGATCTTGATTCTGAGAGCTAAGAGGTGTGTCAGGACTGCACCAACTCCACAGAAAACTGAACTCTTGAACTTCTTGCTATGTTCAGCCTCTAATGTTTGCTCAGAGAGGATTGCTGTATTTTTATTACTATCCGGTTCCAATAAGCAGTGTTAGCCTTGTGCTTAGTATTTCATGTTATTACAAGAGTATTCTCCTCCACAAATCAGTATAGAGAAAATCTGCAGTCCAAAGTTTCCTGATCATCTTCAATATAAATCCACATGACTGGAAAACGGAGCCCCCTAGACTCAGGATTGCTGACTATTAGGACAATGGATGTTACAGATACATCCTTCGGCTGCAGAAATCTTCCAGTAATGAGTCACATTTGATTATCTTTAAGGTGACACTTGCAGGACGGATATAATTCCCTTCAGGAGTTAAGCAGCTTGTTATTATCGGCCTCCCCTCGCATATTCCAATATATCTTGTGCATTACACTCTTCCATGTTATTCATTCTTGTCCCATTTCATTATACTTGCCAGTTGTTTAGTGATTCAATAAGATCTGTAATAAAAGAAAAGTAGAGTTATAATGATGCAAGCCATTAATATGATATTATTTCATTTTACGAGTACAGTATCTTAATGATCCTAATATAGGACCATCATGAGAACACTATCCATGTCAGACACAAACTGAGAAAACATTAGGAAAAGTAGATGAAGTAGATGGGTAATGTACATGGACAGGGTAATGCAGTGCAAATGTATTGTTATATGAAAGGAATTTCTATAGCTTGCAATCTACCCAACATATTATCTTGCATCAAGTGTTTGTATAGACTGATTAATCTGATTTATGGTCAGGAAATTGTTACTATTCATATAGATTTAGCATGGCTTTATTGAACTTCTCTCAAAGAGGAAAACTGGATCATCACATTTTTTATATTTCTAAGTCTAGTTCCAGGGTTAGACAGTTGTCAGAAACTTTTATAACTTGTATGTGGATTTATAAGAAAGAGCATATATATTGTGTCACTTTGTGTGAAAAAATATACCAACACACAGTTTTCTGAAATATACTAAGCCAAATAACCTGCAGACTTTTATCATAGTTCCTATTATTTCTCTTCTCTCTACTAAGTGGCAAAACACATTGGCAGGCATTTATTAATTTGGGTGCAGGGTGGCGCAGGAAGCGTGTTATAATTTTCAGTGGGATGTAAGTTTGTGGCGCAAGGGATTAATGATTTGGCACAGAAACAGAAAGGTTTGGAACTGTCTCCCCATTCATGAAGTTGAAATAGAGCTCCCTAGACCAGCTTTTAGCTGCTCCATTTATGCGCCACAAAACAGTCGGAAAAATAGAAGCGCCAGAAAAGTGTAGGATTCATAAGCGGCAAAAAAAATTCTGCCAGTTTTCCGTTTGAAAGTCGATAATAAATGTCCCGCATTGTATAAAGGTCTACAAGTACACATTAAGGTCTCATGCATATTATTGTGTGCAATATCCAGGCTGAAAACAAGGAGCTGTGGGCCATTGTTTGTGGACTGTGTCTACTACACCCTGATAAAGGGGAGCATTGGCAGCCTCTCAACCAACAGAGGCCAGAAATGAGAAGAGGAGCAGAGCGCAGGTAAGGACCAAGATAAACCAGGCAACAACAACAAGGCTGAATTCACACATTGGAGTCACAGCACTCCCCCACACAGAATTTTTTTTTACATTTCTGGGTTTAAAAAAAATATATATACATACATATATATTTTTGTTTTGTTTTGCTTTTTCTAGCCATTTAGATAGCTTAGTGTACAGAATACCGAAAAATGGTGAGTAGTTTGTTTAATGGAAAATGATTTATTGAAGTGTTCATGATAAAATACACTGTCCCAAGACATTCATTGTATGAAGGTAGGGTGGCGAAAGTGCCGGTTTGTTGTAGGACGCGCTTCCCAAGAAAAGGATCCGATATCAACTTCTTGGTTTTACCCACTCTACCCACTCTACCATATCTCCAACCTCTGCTCCAACGCACTAGACACAAGGTGTCACCAGGTGAGCAGATTTCACAAACTTCAATTATTCCTCTCTAAGTATCATATTGCACTAGGGGCGCCGCCCGTGTCTCTTTCTTTTTATTTTCCAAGACATTCATGACATATTAATATTGCTGGCATCAGCACTCATTCACTCATACAATAACGTAATGCTTACATAAAGAAAGCTAACTTGATTTCTGGTGAAAGGTAAGAACACCAAAATCTTATTAAGCATTTTTCATATGATTAAATAATATGACTGCCTATGTCACAACATTCTAGAGGATGAATAAGAACTCCATAAACATGTTGCCCATGGTATAGTGTCAATGGGAAAAGTGAAGCATGGGGATGATAGCACATGCTAATTATGGGAATTTATCCATATGCGGAGATCCTGGTGCTTAGAGTAGTGACCCTAATGGCCAGATACTGTAAATAGACTGATCCTACAACTGTGATCTAATGAAACTGTGTATTACGGTATATAACTTTTAATATCAAAGTGTTAGTCAAAGTCTCCATTATGACTTGAAAATATCTATTTGTAAATATGTGTCTTTCCTTTCCTTTCTTCCTGGCTGAACACAATCAAAGACGTGTCATGAGATGATGAGCTGTTTAGTACAATACTCTTTAGTGGTAATTGTCTCACTAAGGGTTTTCCAGTATAACTGGTTGGCCAGAGTAGGGGCAAGCAAAAAAAAATAAACAAAAAAAAGAAAGAAAAAGGTACCATTAACTGGTTCACCATTACCTTAAGTGTTGTGACATGCCCGTCACAGTTGACATCAGCCGCAAGGAGAATGAACAGTGATTTCAGTATTATCCTTCCCTCGGGCGCTAGGGCTACTCACTTGCTGCAGCAATCACATGACCTCTAACATCTTTTGGCCCAACTCTGGCTCATTTTTTTGTTCCTTAATTGGAAAGTAATTTTTTAATTTATTTCTTTTAACACCACATTTACGATTAAATTTACGGAAAAAAAAACTAGAAATATTGGTATCTCCTTTATTGATTCTATGATATTGTGTTTCCTGTGCTTTGGAATATCTCCAGTAAAGGGTTTCAATGCTAGCCAATAACCTCCAGTCTAGGTGTTGGTCTCCAGAAATACGGCAATATACTGTATGTGCTCACACTGCTTGTTTACTACAGGGTCATGGCCTGAGCCCCAGTCCTGTTTACAGCGGAACACTTATGGGGATTTTTCCCATTAATGAGGGTCCACCTCTGAGTATACCCTGCTGTTCAGTAACTAATGGGAAGTAAATGACAAAGCTTTTGACAAGATTTGTTCTGACTTCTGCCCACTGAGACTATGTACACCAAGTGGGAGTTTCATCTCCTGCCGTCTCTATTAAAAGAGCTGACATATTTGGATGTGACTCTTCTATTACTCATAATTTATAACTATTGAGATGAAAACTAATTTCACTTTTTAAGATATTGAGAAATTTAACAATTCAGCTGTCTTGAACACGACTCATGTGTCATTCATGGCTGTATTGTTAAAGTTGTCGTTCTCAACCAACAGCACATGAAAAAACAAGCCCAATTTATGTACCTTTATAATTTCTACAGACATCATTTTCCCTTTTCCCAGGATTCTTTTTTTAATTTATGAATTAAAGGGGTTGTCCAATATTAATAAATGAAAATATATTAATTGTAACATAAATTTTTTACTGGTGGGTTAGGGGGGTTGTGAAAAATAATGAACCCATATTGTACTCCCTCAGCGCTCCTGATGTCCCGTGCCGCCCTTTGTTTACAGGGACACAGCAGCCCCGCTCCAACACCTACAGCTCAGGGACATATGGACCGGTATGTTGGCCAGGTGGCATTGTTCGAGTGGAGCTGCAGTTCCCCCTTTAAACAAACAGGGATGCAGCAGAAATGATGGCGGCGAGGGACAGCAGGGTGCTGAGGGAGGTAAGTATAGGTTTATTTTTTTTTACAGCCCCTGCCAGACCAACAAAAGTTTTTTTATTAATGTCAGACAACTCCTGTAGCTAGTTATGGTAGACTAGGGGTGCTTATGTTTGCAGCTGTCCCTCTTTCTTCTTCTTTATATGAAAAATGTTAAAATATACATATATTGAAATAATGTAAATTACAGATCACAACTATATCAGTTTATTTAGAATTTCTCAGGCTAAACCTACTGACAAGTGTTCGCCTAGGTTTATGTACAACGGGCAGAATGAGGCTAATGTACAGATTATATCACTACAAGGCAGTCCCCGAGTTGTACAAGAAAGGTTCTGCAGGTTTTGTTAAGTTTGAATTTGTTATAAAGTCGGAAGGTATACTTTTTATTGTAACCTCGAGTGAAAATTTTTTGGTCTCTGTGACAATTGGATTTTAAAAATGTTGGATTGTCTTAAGAAGCAGGATTAACAATACAGCTTAATTCAGACACCACTGATAACTGTTATAAGCTGATTATGTTAGCCTAGAGCTAAAGTACAATAAATTACCAAAATCCCGAGATCCGTTTGAATAGGGGTCACTTGTAAGTCAGGTGTTCTTAAGTCGGGTGCCCCTTTACTTGAAAAGAAGGCCCTACCACCCTTTACTTGGGTAATAAACTTTAGTGGTGATGATTTCCTGACATTCCTAAAAATATCTCTTGGCTTATCTTTCATTAACTGAGCTCTATGACTCTCAAAAATGCAATCATTGCCATTCTAGATTATGGTGCAACAGCAGGACCACTTTTCTGGCCCATGGCCAGCAGATTATGACTTTATCCAGCTATTCCATCCCTCATGCACTTTCTTTAAAAAAAAATGGAATTCTCATGGTAAGAAACAAGGCTAGTTTACTATACCCTGGCATCCGCATACTGGCGGCAAGCTTTCTGAACCTACGCCAGCCGACTTCATTCTGGCGCAAAAGTACATACTGTGTTACCACCGGTACAGGGTTTATTAAGACTGGCATACGATTCACCAGTATCATTAAACTCCCCCCCCTATATTACAGCCAGATCATCCCTTGTGAAAAAGGTGAGACAACGGCAGTTTAAGTGGGCCCAGGAATTGGGACGGAGAACCTGCTAGATGCCCTAACCCATGTTGGTTTATATGTAAATTAATTTTAGCTATCTTTACCCACGCTGATCTGGGTCCTCTACTCTCTACTGTTTTATACTCCCTACTGGGTCTCTACATCGCAGGTTTACCTGTCACTAGGACTACACAACCGTCATTATCATTTGATATTACTCCTCTAATGTCCGTTTAGCCTCTCATGTTGCAAGGCTTCCATCATCTCGATGAATGTCCGAGCTGAGCCCTGCTTAAGCCTGCCTGTCACCAAATTACTGGAAAATATACCTCCTGGTGACCAGCAACAACACCATGATGGGTTAAATGGAGAAAGTCATACACACGACATGAGTCATACAAACAGATTTACTGTGGTGTAGTAAACCACTATAAACTCTTCTGCCTCTGGAACTTGTCTTTCATTTTGCCATAGAGATTTATATTATCTACACTCCAATTATCTATGTTTAATTATAACATTATTCAATTCCTCAACCCTCTGTAAGATTTTAGTAAACAAGAAGTGAGATGACGCTGCGGCAGGATGACAGCCCTCTCCCTCTGTGATAGCACATGCTACTGTTTCCATACAGCACAACATCAGCCGGTTTTGCATTGTCACTTAATCTGTGACATCTCACCTTGTCAGAAAGAATTGCATAATCTCCGAAAAGAAAAGCTAGGACTTCCTTATGTGTCAGTTCTCTCGTTACAATTATACTTTTTAGCACCTGAAACCATGATTCCTGATCCGGAGCTGCTCATCACATGTCTTTCACTTGGTAAAGTGTAACACTTTATAACCAGTGACATAAGTATTGCACACAACATCCACCCAGAAGAAACCTGCAGTTCTATTATTGGGCAGACAATTACTCTTCTTTGGAGCACCTCGGCAAGGCTAGAAGTGGGTCGGTTAAGCAAGAAGTATATTTGCTGCAGAAATTTCATGAGCATATATGGGTGGAATAGAGAAAAAGAGGGAAGGTTATGGAAAGATTTATCAGGTCGTTACAAGCCCTGAAATAATCGCCAGGCAATGTGGATTATTATCCTCCTTTATGCCAGCTCCATGCCAAGAGGGCGCAAGTGGGCTGGCGTGGGCATTCCTCCCGGGACACTCACTACGTGGGGCATTCCTGCCCGAACATCGATCTGCTGCATGCGGCAGGCCATGATTGTTTTTTACGCCAGATTGTAAGGCAGCCGTAGACCACCTGATGTTTTCGGCAGCACCAGAGGGGCTTTTTATCATACACCCATGCATGAACACCAGCGTATGATTAATCTCCCCCAGTGACTACAATTGATCACTAGATTCAGCTGTACCGTATTCATGTTTACAATGTACAAAGTAGATTGTGAATGAATCCTTAAATTACACAAAGAGTGCGGCACATATACTGTACAGTGAGGAAAAAAAAAAACACTAAAAATATTACCCATTTTAAGACCATTGAAATTGCTGTACATAGCACATCAGGTTTGGGCTACATAAGGTTCACTATTGACTTACATTACACAGGCTTGTACTCACGTAAAGAGAGCACACAAAGTCCATGCAGAAGTGAATGTAGTCTCCTATCCCCAGTCTGGAACATAGAGAGTGGCATGAAGTAGCATGTAATACGTGCAGCTCTACAGGCTTGAGGAATGTAATCATCATTATTTGCAAAGATAGGGCAGGGCAAACACAAGTCCATGTAACCAAGACATAAGAGGAAAAAGGTCAAAGGGGGATATAATCTGACTATAATATGGAAGAGGTTAGCAGTTTACTACATAGCATGGTGGCCTTCTTGATTGTGCTCTCTTTCTGGGTTAGGTATTGTAGTTCTATGTCTTTTCAGCCCCTCATCCTTGTGAGACTCACTTTGATGGGGGACATAAAGAGGACCTATCACACCTTAAAAAACGCACTTACCAAAGTAAGCAGCTCCTAGCGCTACAAACACCGCTGCCCTATGGCGTGGGAAAAACAACGCCTTGGACCACTGTAAGCTGGGTCCGGCTTTCTGAGGCTATTGGACTGCAGTGTTTTCCAGCTTTATTTGAGGGTTCTGATAAAGCTTGTAGTTTATCACTGCTAAAAATGGGGTTAGCGCTAGGTAAAGTAAGCAGTTGCTAGTGTGTTTTTTAGTGTGACAGGTCCTCTTTTTGATTTTTTCCTGCAACTTTTGAGGTTTTGAATTTCACACACAGCCACAAAAAGCATAACTGATACATTTATAATTCTTGAATTGTGATTTTAAAAAAGTCACTAAACTGAGACTTTTTTTTCAACTGTTTTGAAAAGATACAAAACCTTTTTGTACAGGAAGAACACAACGGACATAATTATAAGTAACAAAGCCACATGAGATCTGTTGGCCAGTGGAGCAAGTGACTTTAACCCCTTAGTGACACTGCCTGAAAAGGCCTAGTGACCGGGGTATTTTAAGCGAAGATTTTTGTACGTGGCTGTTTTGAGGGTCATAACTTCTTTTTTTTTTTCATGGTCTATCTTCTAAAGGTTGCAGGTGCTTTTAATCCATCATGACACTGCATTGTTTGATTTTTAAGTGATACTATAGTTGTTCTGTTTATTTAATCTTTGAATGTGAAAGGATGGGTTTGGCATTTTTATATTCTAGTCTTCCAGCTGCCAAAACAATCCATTGTGGTGGAGAGGGGGGTGAAATCTCATTTTCACTTTCTTTAATCTAAGAAACACCACAAAGTTGCTGCATGGGCCTGTCTGCCAGTAAGAGGTTGGACACTTTACATGAATTTCTGTAACGTGGAGGCAGGATACGAGGTCATTTAGCCATATACATGTTTTAAATATTCTTGCACCGCTTTGTAGAACTGCAGTGGTGTAACTAGGAGAAGCAGGGCCCCAAGTAGCTTTTTGCATGGGGCCCCCTTCTCACTTAATAAATATACATATTAGTATACTCACACATACAAGTTACTATCAACACATTTATACTATAGAGCATATTTACATCACATACCCTCACCGGCCACTTTATTGGTACACCTGTCCAACGCGTCGTTAACACTTAATTTCTAATCATCCCAATCAACATGGCGGCAACTCTGCATTTTAATGCATGTAGACATGGTCAAGACAATCTCCTCAGTTCAAACCGAGCATCATTATGGGGAAGAAAGGTGATTTGAGTGCCTTGGAACGTGGCATGTGTTGTTGTGCCAGAAGTGGCTTTCTAGTATTTCAGAACTGCCTGATCTTACTGGGATTTTCACGCACAACCATCTCTAGGGTTTTACAGAGAATGGTCGAAAAAGAAAAAAACTCGTTGAGCGGCAGTCGTGGGCAGAAATGCCTTATTGATGCCAGAGGTCAGGAAATGGCAGACTGGGTTTGAGCTGATAGAAGCAACAGTGACTCAAATCGCCACCCGTTACAACCAAGGTATGCAGAAGAGCATCTCTGACTGATCCTTTACGTTGAACTTGGGGCAGTGGGCTACAGCAGCAAAGACCACACCGGGGCCACTCCTTTCAGCTAAGAACAGGAAACTGAGGCTACAATTTTTCACAGCTCATTAATTAGCAGAGAAGATTGGAAAAACGTTGCCTGGTCTGATGAGTCTCCGATTTCTTCTGCGACATTCGGATGGTAGGTCAGAATTTGGCGTCAACAACTGAAAGCATGGATTCCATCCCTGCCTTGTATCAACGTTCAGGCTGGTGGTGGTGGTGTCATGGTGTGGGGAATATTTTCTTGGCACTCTGTGGCCCCTTGGTACCAATTGAGGCATCGTTGCAACGCCACACCACCTGAGTATTGTTTGCTGACCATGGTCCATCCCTTTATGGACCATCGATGGCTATTTCAGCAGGATAATGCGCCATGTCCTAAAGCTGGAATCATCTCAGACTGGTTTCTTGAACATGACAGTGTTCCACTGTACTCAAATGCCTCACAGTCACCAGATCTCAATCCAATAGAGCATCTTGGATGTGGTGGAACGGGAGATTCGCATCATGGATGCTGCCGCAAATCTGCGGCAACTGTGTGGATGCCATCATAACATATGGACCAAAATCTCTGAGGAATGCTTCCAGCACCTTGTTGAATCTATGCCACAAAGAATTGAGGCAGTTTAAGGCAAAAGGGGGTCCAACCCGTTACTAGCATGGTACCTTAATATGGCCCGTGAGTGTATATATAGTATATATCACTCTCAGGCAGTCGTCTTATCCCAGGGAGTGTCATAGGTCACAGATCTGTCCCATATCGCTTCACCACATGGGGATAGTAGACAGCAGGGGTCCCTACTCATGAAGTGCCCCCCCCACCCCACCCCCCAATTTTTATATCTGACCTGCCAGCTGAGCACGTCTTCCCTTCTTCGTGTTTAAAGTCAGCTGTCTGACATTGCTAGCCCGGTAGAAGCTTTCTGTGGCTGCTGCCGCTGTAGTTTACGCTGGCAGGGCTCCTGCCATGATAGAACCGCCCAGCTCCTGTTCACAAAGGGTACAAGCCACTATGGAGTCATGGTATATGTATTAAGCCTGAGTGGAAATAAAACTTCATGCTCTAATAAGTCATTTGACTTTGACAAGTGAATCTAAGTGAGCTGTATAGTGTTTGACACTGTAACAGAAGATCTGCCTCTCTATACAAAAGCTGCAGTAAATGAACTTCCACTTACTTTCCACTTTTTAAAAATGTTTATTAAACTTTTAGTACCGCTGCATCCTCCCTTTCCATGGTCTAAAAGCTTGGACGTTTGCTTCTTCGTCATAAATTAAATTGTGACAAAAGTCTGCAAGCAGATAATCGTTTTTTGTTAGAGTAAAATACTGTCCTATAGTTAGAGCCAAGGCCTTGTACCCACTGTCTTTACAGGAACAAGAGCCTCTGTTTTTGTCCACCTACTGTGAATAGTCGTCTTTTCAAGTCACACATAGCCAAGAAACACCCAGAAACCACTCACCAAATTGTATGCAACACAAAATGTCTTTTGGGGGAGGGGGTGCAGAGTTCCAATAACCTCGTCAGTTCCTGTGTTCCTGCTCTCCCATGCTGACCAGTTATATGCTTACTGATACGGATGCTTGGCTGAAAGGGTTTAAATGAATGGGACGTGATTACTATATTTATGAATAATGAGTGCTGATTGATGTAGCTGGGTAGTACAGAAGTTCATGGGGTGCTGTAATATGAATTAATATGGGTTTGTTTGTGCTGTATATATTTATTATTAGGATGTGCTTGTATTTTTACATAATGAATGGGGGTGCTGTGCTGTATATATAATGATTAATGGGGTACTGATTTCTGTATTGAGTATTAATGAGAAGGGGCTGCATATATGTATTAATAAATATTAGTGTGTAAATATTCAGCTACTCAAGTAATAGTGTCTTCAGAGGGGCATAATGATTTTTATAATGTATTGAGGGTTCATGGCCATGTTGTGTATATTCAAGGGGCAAATCAGGTATGTCTAGTGTATTATTTATTTTTTTATTATGCTGCCACCTAATCACCTCCGGGATCTTCACTCCATGTAGGTAGGCTTTGAGTATTGTATTGGTATCAACTGGTAGGTAGTAAGGCGAAAAATATGTATTTGACTTGCTTTCTGTTAGGCTTCATTCTCACACTGCCACATGGGAGGCGTATAGACGGGACTATTATGGCCGACTATACGTCCCCCATAGACGGCAATGGGTGCACAGCACATGTGGCGGCACGTATCGCTCCGTACCGCGGGAAAAGAAGGACATGTCAGCGCTCACCTCCCCTCCCCTCCCCACGCGCTGGCCGTGTGGCCCGCCGTGCCTAAGGTGCAGCGGGCAACTGCGCTGTAATCTAACTTATGGTATCTTGCTTCTGGAACTTTATCTAGTAATAAGCTTTGTTCTATTATTTCACCTATGTTTTCATCTATACATATTGTACCTTGGTCCTACACGCCTACAGTTCAGACATTTCAGACAAGCATCCAATTGGTTGTCAACATATCAGAGTAAGAAATGTCTGCACTTTCCACAGATTGTGAGTTATTTTCTAGGAGTTCTATACAAAGGAGCTCAAGATTAGTCCTGAAAATTAAGTGGTGGCTTATGTTTTACCACAACTAAATCTTATGATCTATATATCACATTACACACTTTCACACCACGTATGAGACCTTCCCCTGCAGGAGACAGCAGACGTACACTATAATCTATCACTCAACTCACAATTGATCCGCTGGGTAAAGGAGAGGCGAGGGCTATATTTATTTCATCAGTCATGAAGTAGACCATCATGAAAATCCATTTTTATAAGTACGCGCATAATAGTACTACTGGGTTTAAACGCTCTCGACGTTCAGGAAATCTCGTTATCAATAACTGAAGCAGCTATGGACCTTTGGTCCTCTACTCTAGCCGTTTTATGTAAATATGGAATTATGAGAACTACTTAATAAAAAACCGCTTTGTGTGCTGTTATGAATAAGAATGTTAAGTTGTCAGATTGTTATATATGGGGACATATTTACACAGGGATAAAAACCCCCTTTGTTTTATATTTTTTTTAAAGGAAAGATTATTTTGTCATTATTGCAGACGTCTTAATTATATAGAGGCAATCCACCTGCAGGGCGGATATCTATATCTATTCTATATAAAGTACAGATCGACTTTAATTCATACATTGTCTTGGGTTCAGACATATTCTAATTATCCTTCATATTACATGCATATATACAAAGTTTTTAAGCATGTAAACTTTTCTGAGGCTTGCTGATAGGTCTCACAAACATTTAGTAGGTGGGATATAGTCTTGCACATAAGGCAACAAGTATGGTGAGAATGGATCCCAATGGAATAAAGTCCCATGAATGGGGAGCTACAAGACAATGCACTTTTAGTAATAGACCATGCTTTTTATTTACACTGGCTCGGATATTTAACTACGATGGTTCAATTCCCGTTTAAGAAGAGGGGCATAAGTTATATCACCTCTCCTCCAGGGAAAATGAAAATGGTAAATTCTGGCCCATTGCAATGAATACATCTGTGGTGTGGCCCCTCACATCACAAAACTAACACTGAAGGTGTTTCTATGGCATGATTTTCAAACGCAGGTGGTGCGACCCATGGTCGGGGGGCTGCCAGCTGGGAAAGTTCCCCAAACTATGGTGTCCCCCATGTTTTGTGTTTCCTCCCGCAACACGCAGCGATGCACTCAGCATATCACGGCTTGATCTTACATATCATATGAAGACGTGTCACATAACCGAATGCGCAAGCTTGAAGCTCCGCGCTAACTAAAATGACCTTCACCAGCGTGCCCCAGCGTCAGAACATCATCCTGAGCAGCTGAGAGTAACTTCGTCCAATTTGCCACCCACAAAGGTGAACGCACGAGCATACACACGCATACGTGGCAACTATTATGGAGCTTTTTGCCTGTATATGACGTTGTTGGCAGAATACTCAAGCAATATAGCCGGTTCACTTTTAGTACTCCCACAGTATCCGGCATAAACAAAATGGAAATGTAAAATGAGAAATGACTCTAGTCTTGAGGCTGTAGTACTACAAGACCAGCTCATATGCTGAGTATATGAACGCACTTGTACTCTGGCCTCATGGCCCATAGTACTTCTATGTACCCCTTTATTTCAGTTATGAAGCCACACATAATCAATACGCACCATATACTAAAAACAGGGAGAAACTGAGAACTGTTGGGAGAAGACTTTGTGCGTCTTCCACACATCCTGCCAGGATATCCTTTGGTGTTTATCGAAAAAGGCCCAGGTTTCACACTGAGTGAGTAAAATAAATTTATGAATCTATATTATTAACTATTATGTATAAAATGACTGTTTTGTGTCATTTATTTGTGCTATTTTGTTGGTGGCGTGCCCCAGGATTTCTCATCTAAACATGACTGTAGTTTTTAGATATTTCAATAACTTTCTAACCATTTGTCTCTCTTAGATCTTCATCTAACTACATTTTCTTGACCACATCCATCACCGGGTTCATTATAATGGAAACACATAATGATAACTGGTACATGCATTCCTCTTCTCAATAAACCCCATAGGCTGGCTCTTATTTGCAAGGGCAAAATACAATATCAAATAACATATTCATGATCTGTACATGATAGACAGTCATTTTTGGAATCTTGTAAACTAACTCAGGCATCAATGTAGTTAGTCATTATGAAAACAAACAGACTTGTAAAACAGCCATAAGTAAAACCACATACTACGTATAACCTTGGTTCTCGCAAGTTATGACTTATTCTCAGGCATACAGGAACAAATGAGAAACAGACCCCCTTGCTTCTTCTGGTGAGGGCAGAGCTCGAGCTCACAGCTAGCCATTTCTCCACCGTACCTCTCAGGTGGTGGGCACTCTCAGAATTACAGCTTTATTCAGCAATAGATATTGCCTCCCATGACCGTTGTGCAGCGTGAATGGCAAACTGGAGAGGTGGTGGTCCTGGGCTCAGGAGCGTAAGTTGACTCCCTCACCCAGTGTCTGGCCATAGAATTATAGGTGAAAACACTAAGGCCATGTTCACGACTACATCAATATCGGTAGATGCAACCTTGTGAGATACCATGCCAGCAGAGACGGCGACGACTGTTTGTTGTAAGGGCACTAACTCTTGCCATTCGTGCGTTTGGGATCAATTTCAAGCAGACGGTAAAAAAGAGTTCCACAGATACATATATCTCACCATTACATGTACTAGCTTCATGGGCTACAGCAAATGCACCTTAGGTAATGAAGATCTCTGTGTTCCAACGGTCCAGGCGAGGATCATATTTTTCCACAGTAAAGAGGCATCTCCACCAATAGCATATAAATATCCATCAAGAGCTATTAGTTTCATCAACTGTGACCGTGTTTGAGAGAGTGGTCGGACCTTGGCCCAGGTGTCGTCAAAGGGTTGTAGCAAAATACCTGGTCAGCATGCTGGTGCTTTTTCACCAACTACCATTTTATGCCCCAACAGCGATGAACAAGTAGTTACAGAACACACCCTCCACACCTTTAGTATTTGCCTCCTTGGAATTTTGTCAAAGATCTCCAACCCCTAGTGGATTCAATGAAGCAATACCTGATAAGCAGTTCCATCATCATCTTCCATGGACACAGTTGATAATGGACTTTGTGTCTAATGCTTTCTCTGCTCTGGGGTCTACTACTACTACTCATTCGCTCGAAAGCATATTGCATTTCCGCACCACCAAACATTGTTTTCCCTCCATCCTATACGTTGCAATATTAAATCTCTCCTGCACCTGTTTAGTCTGCCATAGACATTGGGGCTCGGAGACTTTTAGAAAATGGTCACTCATAAATTTGTAGGCAGCTCCTTGAGCTCATTCAGTCTTTGCTTTTTTGCAATATAGAGTACTTGATAGCAGTTCTTGAGTGATATTTGGGACCTCATCATCTACCATGGCCAACTGCACAGCACATGGATCTTGCAGAACTAGCGCCACTGATGACCGCCACGAACATTTCCTAGCTTTACTTCCAGTTGTATGTAGAGATATCTCCAACAAGCAGCTGTAAAGTATGAAAACTTACGCCCTTTATCTCAGAATGTCTCGTCGATGACGGTGCCTGAAAATGCACTCTTCTTCAGCTAAGATGGACTTATGTGCTTTAATTCTTTCTTTGCCCACATCACTTCAATCACAAGATCGTTTTTACCAAGGGGTTCGGTGTTACCAGTATGGGTCTCTAACTTCAGATCCCTACAACCTCTTCATGGGTTGTCTTGCATGAGTTGCAGATATTCATTGATTGAGTTGGATTCAGATAGACTTCTTTCTTCCCACATCTCATCCAATCTGATACATGTGTCATATCCACTGACTTCCACTCAACGCCATGCTACTTTCACTCACTGGTCAGAAACAGACCACTTCCTCGAGCATCGTTATAAGTTACTTGACTAGAAATTTCTACATCCAAGCATAGGTTGCACACAATGTCGGAGTGAGACTGTACCCCCATTAGTTGGGTAAGCTGTCTCTTTCACTACTGCATGATAATACTCCCAGAGCTTCCACTTGCCTCCAACCCATCTCCCGGGGCCCCACGTTACTCACATGTCTGCCTCTTGCAGAGGTCCCTGTGTTTCCATCATTAACTTTAAGTCACTGGAATAAGGAGCAGAGATATTGAGGTATCCATACTCGTGCCTTCTTGAGACTGCAGTCACTAACCCCCATGCTTTTGCAGTTGATTTTGTTGTGTCACTGTTGTTTTTCTGGCATACACCGATAGGTTTGTTTCAACCCTGGCCCTTTCACAGTATGGCTGATCTTGATTCTGAGGAGGCTAAGAGAGGTGTCGGACTGCACCAACTCCACAGAAAACTGATACTCTTGAACTTCTTGCTATGTTCAGCCTCTAATGTTTGCTCAGAGAGGATTGCTGTATTTTATTACTATCGGTTCCAATAGCAGTTGTCCTTGTGCTTAGTATTTCATGTTATTACAAGAGTTATTCTCTCCACAAATCAGTATAGAGAAATCTGCAGTCCAAAGTTTCCTGATCATCTTCAATAAAATCCACATGACTGGAAAACGAGCCCCCAGACTCGGATTGTGACTATTAGGACAATGGATTTTACAGATACTCCTTCGGTCGCAGAAATCTTCAGTAATGAGTCACATTGGATTATCTTTAAGGACACTTTCAGGAGGATTAATTCCCTCAGAGTTAAGCAGCTTGGTTATTATCGGCCTCCCCTCGCATATTCCAATATTCTTGTGCATTACACTCTTCCATGTTATTCATTCTTGTCCCATTTCCTTATCATTGCCAGTTGTTTAGTGATTCAATAAGATCTGTAATAAAGAAAAGTAGAGTTAAATGATATGCAAGCCATTAATATGATTATTTGATATCATTTTTACAGTTAAGAGTATTCAGTAACTATAGATCCTAATATAGGACCATCATAGAACACTAATCACCTGTCAGACACAACTGAAAACGACAACATTAGGAAAGTATATAAAGTAGATGGGGAAGTAATGTCATGGACGGGTAATGACAGTGCAAATGTATGTATATGAAGGAATTTCTATAAGCCTTGCCATCTTACCCAACAATATATCTTGCATCAAGTTTTGTATGATGATTAATCTGATTTATGGTCAGGACATTGTTAGTGTTTTTTTCTATCATATAGATTATAGCAGACATGGCTTTATTTGAACTTCTCTAAAAGATTAAACGATCCATCACACTTTTTTATATTTCTATCTAGTTCCAGTTAGTTCATTTATTTCTCTTCTCTCACAAGTGGAAAAACACACTGGCAGGTATTATAATTGGTGCAGGTGGCGCAGGAAGCGTTTATAATTTTCAGTGGATGTAAGTTATGTGGCGAAGGGATTAAATGATTTGCACATGAACGACAGAACAGGTTTGGAACTGTCTCCCATCATGAAGTTGAAATAGAGCTCCCTAGACCAGCTTTTTAGCTGCTCATTTATGCGCACAAAACAGTCGGAAAAATAGAAGCGCCAGAACAGTGTAGGATTCATAGCGTGCAAAAAAATTTGCGCATTTCCGTTTGAAAGTCGATATAAATGTCCCGTCATTGTAAAACGGTAGTACAAGTACACATACAGGTCTCATGCATTATATTGTGGCAATATCCAGGCTGAACAACAAGGAGGCTTGTGGGCCATTGTTGTGGTACTGTGTTACTAATACATACCCCTGATAAAAGGGCATGGCAGCCTCTCAACCAACAGAGGCCAGAATGAGAAGAGGAGCAGAGCGCAGCGAAGGACCAAGATAACCAGGCAACAACAACAAGGCTGAATTCACACATTGGAGTCACAGCACTCCCCCACAGAGAATTTTTTTTTTACATTTCTGGTGTATTTAAAAAAAATATATATAACACCACAGTTATATTGTTTGTTTAGTTTTGGTTTTTCTACGCCATGTAGATGAGCTTAGTGAGACAGAATATCCCAGAAAATGTGAGTTCTTTGTTTATATGGAAAATGTTTATTAATTTTCTATATACACTTCCCAAGACATTCATGCATATTATATTGCTGGGCATCAGCACTCTATCACTCAATACAATAAGTACATTGTCTTAACATAAATGAAACTAACATTGATTCTGGTGAAAGGTAAGAACACCAAAATCTTATTAATCATTTTCATATGATTAAAAAATATGACTGCCTATGTCACACACATTCTAGAGGAAAAGAACACCTCCATAAAATGTTGCCCATGGTATAGTGTCATGGGAAAAAGTTGAAGCATGGCGATATAGCACATGCTAATAAGGGAGTTTATCCATATCGGAGATCCTGGTGCTAGAGTAGTGACCACTAATGGTCAATACTGAAATAGACTGATCCAACAACTGTGATCTAATGAAGGTGTATTACGGTATATACTTTTAATATCAAAGTCAGTTAGTCAAAGTCTCCATTATGACTGAAAATCTATTTGTAATATTGTCTTTCTTCCTTTCTTCCTGGCTGAACACAATCAAAGACGTGTCATGAGATGATGAGCTGTTTAGTACAATACCTTAAGTGGTAATTGTCTCACTAAGGGTTTTCCAGTATAACTGGTTGGCCGAGTAGGGGCAAGCAAAAAAAAATAAAAAAAAAAGAAAAAAAAGGATTACCATTAACTGGTTCACCATTACTTAAGTGTTGTGACATGCCCGTCACAGTTGAATGCAGCCGAAGGAGTATGAACATTTATTTCGATTATCCTTCCCCCGGGGCGCTATAGGCCTAACTCTTGCTGCAGCAATCACATGACCTCTAACATCTTTTGCCCAACTCTGGCTATTTTTTTGTTCCTTAATTGGAAAGTAATTTTTTAATTTTTTCTTTAACACACACATTTACGATTAAATTACGGCAAAAAAAAAACAGAAAGTATTGGTATCCTCCTTTATGATCTATGATATTGTGTTTCCTGTTCTTGGAATATCGCCATTAAAGGGTTCAATGCTGCCATAAACCTCCATCTCTAGGTGTTGTCTCCAGAAATACGGCAATATACTGTTGTGCTCACAATGCTTGTTTACTACAGGGTCATGGCCTGAGCCCCAGTCCGTTTACAGCGGAACACTTTATGGGGATTTTTCCCATTAATGAGGGGTCACCTCGAGTATACCCTGCGGTTTCGTAACTAAGGGAAGTAAATGACAAAGCTTTTTGAAAGATTTGTTCTGACTTCTTGCCCACTCGAGACTATGTACACCAAGTGGGAGTTTCATTCCTGCCGGTCTCTATTAAAAGAGCTGACATACACCACACGCCGCCCACGGTTAATGAGGTAACAATGCTAGTACGGGTTTGGACCCCCGTTTTGCCCTTCAAACTCGCCCTCATTCTTCGTGCATAGAGATCAACAGGCTGGGAACTATCTCTCAGAAATTTTGGTCCATATTGACATGAGGACACACACGTTGCCGCCAGATTTGTCGGGCTGCACATCCATAAGTCGAAGCTCCCGTGTCCCCCACCCCAAAGATGCTCTATTGGATTGAGATGCTGGGACTGTGGAGGGCCATTGAGTACAGCGAACTCATTGTATGTTCAAGAAAACCAGTCTGAGATGATTCCAGCTTTTGACATGGGCGCATCCTGCTGAAAGTAGCCATGCAGATGGTGGCACATGTGGTCTAGGGATGACAGGTCAGCACAATACCATGTAGGGTGGTGGCATTGCAACCATGCTCAATTTGGTACCAAGGGCCCAAAGAAGTGCCAGAGAAATTATCCCCACACCATGACACCACCACCACCAGCCTGAAACGTTGATACAAGGCGGATGGATCCTGCTTTCCATGTTGTTGACTCCAAATTCTGACCTACCATCTGAAATGTCGCAGCAGAAATCGAGACTTCATCAGACCAGGCAACGACTTTTTACAATCTTACTGTCCAATTTTCGATGAGCCTGTGCAAAATTGTAAGCCTCATTTCCTGTTCTTACATGAAAGGAGTGGCCCCCGGTGGTGGTCTTCTGCTGCTGTAAGCCCATCTGCCTCAAAGTTCGCGTACTGTGCGTTCAGAGATGCTCTTCTTCTGGCCTACCTTGGTTGTAACGGGTGGCGATTTTAGTCCTGTTGCCTTTCTAGTTCTATCAGCTCGAACACCAGTCTGCCCATTCCCTTGACCTCTGGCATACAATAAGGCATTTCGCCCACAGAACTGCCGCTCAGGAATGTTGTTTCTTTTTCGACATTCTCTGTAAACCCTAGAGATTGTTGTGCGTGAAAATCCCAGTAGATCAGCAATTTCTGAAATACTTCAGACACCCCTTCTGGCACCAAACAACCCATGCCACGTTCAAAGGCAACTCAAAATCACCTTCTTCACCCATACTGATGCTCGGATTGAACTGCAGGAGATTGTCTTGACCATGTCTACATGCCAAACACTGAAGTTTGCCGCCATGTTTGATTGGCTGATTAGAAATTAGTGTTAACGAGCAGTTGGACAGGTGTACCTAATAAAGTGGCCGGTGAGTGTATTTGGATGTGACTCTTCTATTACTCATAATTTATAACTATTGAGATGAAAACTAATTTCACTTTTTAAGATATTGAGAAATTTAACAATTCAGCGGTCTTGAACACGACTCATGTGTCATTCATGGCTGTATTGTTAAAGTTCTCAAACAAAACGCCACAAGTGAAAAGACAGCCCAATGTATGTAACTTTATAATTTCTCCAGACATCATTTTCCCTTATCCCAGCAATTCTGTTTTTTAATTTATAGAAATTAAAGGGGTTGTCCAATATTAATAAATGAAAATATATTAATTGTAACATTAATTTTTACTGGTGGGTTAGGGGGGTTGTGAAAAATAATGAACCCATATTTAGTTCCCTCAGCGCTCCTGATGTCCCGTGCCGCCCTTTGTTTACAGGGACACAGCAGCCCCGCTCCAACACCTACAGCTCAGGGACATATGGACCGGTATGTGTGCCAGGTGGCATTGTTCGAGTGGAGCTGCAGTTCCCCCTTTAAACAAACAGGGATGCAGCAGAAATGGATGGCGGCGAGGGACAGCAGGAGTGCTGAGGGAGGTAAGTATAGGTTTATTTTTTTTACAGCCCCTGCCAGACCAACAGTAAAGTTTTTATTAATGTCAGACAACTCCTGTAAGCTAGTTATGGTAGACTAGGGGTGCTTATGTTTGCAGCTGTCCCTCTTTTCTTCTTTATATGAAAAATGATTTAAAAATATACATATATTGAAATAAATGTAAAATTACAGATCACAACTATATCAGTTTATTAGAATTTCTCAGGCTGACAAACTTACTGACAAGTGTTCTCCTAGGTTTATGACAACAAGGGCAGAATGATGCTAATGTACAGATTAATATACTACAGGCAGTCCCCGAGTTATGTACAAGAAAGGTTCTGCAGGTTTGTTGTTAAGTTGAATTTGTATATAAGTCGGAAAGGTATACTTTATTATTGTAACCTCAGTGAAAATTTTTTTGGTCTCTGTGACAATTGGATTTTAAAAATGTTGGATTGTCTTAAGAAGCAGGATTAACAATAAAGCTTAATTGCAGACACCACTGATAACTGTTATAGCTGATTATTGTAGCCTAAGGCTAAAGTACAATAAATTACCAAAATCCAGAGATCCGTTTGTAACTAGGGGGGTCATCTGTAAGTCAGGTGTTCTTAAGTCGGGTGCCCCCTGTACTTGTGAAAAAGAAGGCCCCTACCACTCCTGTACTTGGGTAAATAAACTTTAGTGGTGATGATTCCTGACATTCCTAAGAAATATCTCTTGGCTTATCTTTCATTAAACTGAGCTCTATGACTCTCAAAAATGCAATCATTGCCATTCTAGATTAATGGGTGCAACAGCAGGACCACCTTTCTGGCACATGGCCAGCAGATTATGACTTTATCCAGCTATTCCATCCCTCATGCTACTTTCTTTAAAAAAAAATGGAATTCTCATGGTAAGAAACAAGGCTATTTACTATACCCTGCATCCGCATACTGGCGCAAGCTTTAGCTGAACCTTACGCCAGGCCGGACTTCATTCTGGCGCAAAAGTACATACAGTGTGTTATGCACTGGTGCAGGGTTTATTAAGACTGGCATACGATGCACCAGTATCATTAAACTCCCCCCACTATATTACAGCAGATCATACCTTATGAAAAAGGGAAAGACACGGCAGTTAAGCGGTCCAGGAATTGGGACGGAAGAACCTGCTAGATGCCCTAACCATGTTGGTTTATAGCAAAGTAAATTTTAGCTATCTTTACCACGCTGCTCTGGGTCTCTACTCTCTACTGGTTTTATACTCCCTACTGGGTCTCTACTATCAGCAGGTTACTCTGTCACTAGGACTACACACCGTCATTAATCATTTGATATTACTCCTCCTAATGTCCGTTTAGCCTCTCATGTGCAAGGCCTTCCATCATCTCGATGGAATGTCAGAGCTGAGCCCTGCTTAAGCCTGCGCTGTCACCAAATTACTGGAAAATATACCTCCTGGTGACCAGCAACAACACCATGATGGGTTAAATGGAGAAAGTCATACAACAGACATGGAGTAATACAACAGATTTACTGTGGTGTAGTAACACCACTACAAGCTCTTCTGCATCTGGAACATTGTCTTCCATTTTGCCATAGAGAATAATTAGATTATCTACACTCCAATATCTATGTTTTAATTATAACTATTATTCAATTTCCTCAACCCTCTGTATAGATTTTAGTAAACTAAGAAGTGAGATGAGCGCTGCGGCAGGATGACAGCCCTCTCCCTCTGTAGATAGCAACATGCTACTGTTTCCATAGCAGCAAACATCAGCCGGTTTTGCATTGTCACTTAAATCTATGACATCTTCACCTTGTCAGAAAGAATTGCATAATCTCCGAAAAGAAAAGCTAGGACTTCCTTATGTGTCAGTTCTCTAGTTACAAAATATTTACTTTTTAGCACTGAAACAATGATTCCTTGATTCCGGAGCTGCTCATTTCATGTCATTCACTTGGTAAAAGGTAACACTTTACTAACCAGTGACATAAGTATTGCAGTCACATCAACCCAGAAGAAAACTGCAGTTCTATTATGTAGGGCAGACAATTACTATTACTCTTTGGAGCACCTCGGCAAGCTAGAAGTGGGTCGGTTAAGCAAGAAGTATATATTGCATGCAGAAATTTCATGGAGAATATATGGGTGGAATAGAGAAAAAGAGGGAAGGTTAATGGGAAAGATTTATCAGGTCGTACAAGCCCTGAAATAATCGCCAGGCAATGTGATTATTATCCCCTTTATGCCAGCTCCATGCCAAGAGGGCGGCAGAGTGGGCTGCCGTGGGGCATTCCTGCCCGGCACACTCACTACGTGGGGCATTCCTGCCCGGCACGATTCTACGCCAGGCCATGACTTAGATTTTTACGCCAGATGTATAAGGCAGCCGTAGACACCTGATGTTTTCGGCAGCACCAGAGGGGCAGTTTTATCATACACCCATGCATGAAGCACCAGCGTATGATTAATCTCCCCCAGTGACTACAATTGATCACTAGATTCAGCTGTACCGTATTCATGTTTACAATGTACAAAGTGGATGTGAATGAATCCTTAAATTACACAAAAGAGTGCAGCACATATACTGTACAGTGAGGTAAAAAAAACCTATAAAATATTACCCATTTTAAGACCATTGAAATTGCTGTACATAGCACATCAGGTTTGGGCTACATAAGGTTCACTATTTGACTTACATTACACAGGCTTGTACTCACGTAAAGAGAGCACACAAAGTCCATGCAGAAGTGAATGTAGTCTCCTATCCCCAGTCTTGGAACATAGAGAGTGGCATGAAGTAGCATGTAATACGTGCAGCTCTACAGGCTTGGAGGAATGTAAATGCATCATTATTTGCTAAAGAATAGGGCAGGGCACACAAGTCCATGTAACCAGAGACATAAGAGGAAAAAGGTCAAAGGGGGATATAATCTGACTAATAATAGTGGAAGAGGTTAGCAGTTTACTACATAGCAGGTGGCCTTCATGATTGGTTCTCTTCTTTCTTTGGGTTAGGTATTGTAGTTCCTATGTCTTTTCAGCCGCTCTGATCCTGTGAGACTCACTTTATGGGGGACATTAAAGAGGACCTATCACCCTTAAAAAACGCACTTACCAAAGTAAGCAGCTCCTAGCGCTACAAACACCGCTGGCCTATGGCGTGGGAAGAAACAGCGCCTTGGACCACTGTAAGCTGGGTCCGGCTTTCTGAGGCTATTGCACTGCAGTGTTTTCCAGCTTTATTGGAGGGTTCTGATAAAGCTTGTAGTTTATCACTGCTAAAAATGGGGTAGCGCTAGGTAAAGTAAGCAGTTTCTAGTGTGTTTTTTTAGTGTGACAGGTCCTCTTTGATTTTCTGCAACTTTTGAGGTTTTTGAATTTCACACACAGCAAACAAAAGAGCATAAACTGATACATTTATAATTCTTGAATTGTGATTTTTAAAAAAGTCACATAAACTGAGACTTTTTTTGCAACTTTTTGAAAAAGATACAAAACCTTTTTGTACAGGAAGAACACAACTGACATAATTATTAAAGTAACAAAGCCACAATGAGATCTGTTGGCCAGTGGAGCAAAGAGACTTTAACCCCTTAGTGACACTGCCTGAAAAGGCTCTAATGACCGGGGTATTTTAAGCGAATTTTTGTACGTGGCTGTTTGAGGGTCATAACTTCTTTTTTTTTTCATGGTCTATCTTCTAAAGGTTGCAGGTGCTTTTATCCATCATGACACTGCATTGTTTGATTTTTTTAAGTGATACTAAATATGTTGTCTGTTTATTTAATCTTTTGAATGTGAAAGGATGGGTTTGGCAATTTTATATTCTAGTCTTCCAGCTGCCAAAACAATCCATTGTGGTGGAAGGAGGGGGGATGAAATCTTCATTTTCACTTTCTTTAATCTATAAGACACCACAAAGTTGCTGCATGGGCCTGTCTGCCAGTAAGAGGTTGGACACTTTACATGAATTTTCTGTAACGTGGAGGCAGGATACGAGGTCATTTAGCCAATATACATGTATTAAATATTCTGCACCGCTTTGTAGAACTGCAGTGGTGTAACTAGGAGAAGCAGGGCCCCATAGTAGGCTTTTGCATGGGGCCCCCTTCTCACTTAATAAAAATATACATATTAGTATACTCACACATACAAGTTACTATCACACATTTTATACATATAGAGCATATTTACATCACATACACTCACCGGCCACTTTATTAGGTACACCTGTCCAACTGCTCGTTAACACTTAATTTCTAATCAGCCAATCACATGGCGGCAACTCAGTGCATTTAGGCATGTAGACATGGTCAAGACAATCTCCTGCAGTTCAAACCGAGCATCAGTATGGGGAAGAATGGTGATTTGAGTGCCTTTGAACGTGGCATGGTTGTTGGTGCCAGAAGGGCTGGTCTGAGTATTTCAGAAACTGCTGATCTACTGGGATTTTCACGCACAACCATCTCTAGGGTTTACAGAGAATGGTCCGAAAAAGAAAAAACATCCAGTGAGCGGCAGTTCTGTGGGCGGAAATGCCTTGTTGATGCCAGAGGTCAGAGGAGAATGGGCAGACTGGTTCGAGCTGATAGAAAGGCAACAGTGACTTAAATCGCCACCCGTTACAACCAAGATAGGCAGAAGAGCATCTCTGAACGCACAGTACGTCGAACTTTGAGGCAGATGGGCTACAGCAGCAGAAGACCACACCGGGTGCCACTCCTTTCAGCTAAGAACAGGAAACTGAGGCTACAATTTGCACAAGCTCATTGAAATTGGACAGTAGAAGATTGGAAAAACGTTGCCTGGTCTGATGAGTCTCGATTTCTGCTGCGACATTCGGATGGTAGGGTCAGAATTTGGCGTCAACAACATGAAAGCATGGATCCATCCTGCCTTGTATCAACGGTTCAGGCTGGTGGTGGTGGTGTCATGGTGTGGGGAATATTTTCTTGGCACTCTTTGGGCCCCTTGGTACCAATTGAGCATTGTTGCAATGCCACAGCCTACCTGAGTATTGTTGCTGACCATGTCCATCCCTTTATGACCACAATGTACCCAACATCTGATGGCTACTTTCAGCAGGATAATGCGCCATGTCATAAAGCTGGAATCATCTCAGACTGGTTTCTTGAACATGACAATGAGGTCACTGTACTCAAATGGCCTCCACAGTCACCAGATCTCAATCCAATAGAGCATCTTTAGGATGTGGTGGAACGGGAGATTCGCATCATGGATGTGCAGCCGACAAATCTGCGGCAACTGTGTGATGCCATCATATCAATATGGACCAAAATCTCTGAGGAATGCTTCCAGCACCTTGTTGAATCTATGCCACAAAGAATTGAGGCAGTTCTGAAGGCAAAAGGGGGTCCAACCCGTTACTAGCATGGTGTACCTAATAAGTGGCCGGTGAGTGTATATATATGTATATATATACTCTCAGGCAGTCGTCTTATCCCAGGGAGTGTCAGAGGTCACAGATCTGTCCCATTAGTCGCTGACCACATGGGGATAGTAGACAGCAGGGGTCCCTACTCATGAAGTGCCCCCCCCACCCCCACCCCAATTTTTATCTGACCTGCCAGCTGAGATGCACGTCTTCCATTCTTCAGTGTTTAAAGTCAGCTGTCTGACATTGCTAGCCCGGTAGAAGCTTCTGTGGCTGCTGCCGCTGTAGTTACGCTGGCAGGGCTCCTGCCATGATAGAACCAGTCCAGCTCCTGTTCACAAAGGGTACAAGCACTATGGAGTCTATGGAGTATATGTATTAAGCACTGAGTGGAAATAAAACTTCATGCTTCTAAATAAAGGTCATTTTGACTTTGACAAGTGAATCTAAGAGGAGCTGTATAGTGGTTGACACTGTAACAGAAGATCTTGCCTCTCTATACAACAGCTGCAGTAAATAGAACTTCCACTTAATTTCCACTTTTTAAAAATGTTTTATTAAACTTTTAGTACGCTGCATCTCCCTTTCCATGGTCTAAAAGCTTGGATCTTTTGCTTCTTCTCATAAATTAAATTGTGACAATAAAGTCTGCAAGCAAGATAATCGTTTTTGTTAGAGTAAAATACTGTCCTATAGTTAGAGCCAAGGCCTTGTACCCACTGCTTTACAGGAAACAGAGAGCCTCTGTTTATTGTCCACCTACTGTGAATAGTCGTCTTTTCAAGTCACACAATAGCCAAGGAAACAACCCAGAAACCAACTCACCAAATTGTATCACAAAATGTCTTTTGGGGGAGGGGGTGCAGATTCCAATACCTCGTCAGTTCCTGTGCTCCTGCTCTCCCATGCTGACCAGTTATATGCTTACTGATACGGATGCTTGGGATGAATGGTTTAAATGAATGGGACGTGATTACTATATTTATGAATAATGAGTGCATGATGATGTAGCTGGTGTAGTACAGAAGTTCATGGGGTGCTGTATATATGAATTAATATGGGTTTGTTTGTGCTGTATATATTTATTAATTAGGATGTGCTTGTAGTTTACATAAATGAATGGGGGTGCTGTGCTGTATATATAAATGATTGAATGGGGTACTGATTCTGTATATGAGTATTAATGAGAAGGGGCTGCATATATGTATTAATAAATATTAGTGTGTAAAATATTCAGCTACTCAGTAATAGTGTCTTCAGAGGGGCATAATGTATTTTATAATGTATTGAGGGGTCATGGCACATGTTTGATGATATTCAAGGGGCAAATCAGGTAGTGTCTAGTGTATTTATTCTTTTTTTTTGATTAGGCTGCACCTAATCACCTCGTGGATCTTCACTCAATGTAGTAGGCTTGAGTATTGTATTGGTATCAACTGGTAGGTAGTAAGATGCTGGAAAAAATATGTATTTGACTTGCTTCTGTTAGGCTTCATTCACACTGCCACATGGGAGGCGTATATACGGCTGACGTATATATGGCCGATATACGTCTCCCATAGACGGCAATGGGTGCACAGCACATGTGCGGCACCGTATCGCTCCGTACCCGGGAAAAGATAGGACATGTCAGCGCTCACCTCCTCCTCCTCTCCCCACGCGCTGCCGTGTGCCCGCCGTGCTATGGTGCAGCGGGCAACGGCATTGTGAATCTAGACTTATGGTATCTTGCTTCTGGAACTGTATCTATGTAATAAGCTTGGTTCTATTATTTCACCTATGTCTTTCATCTATACATATTGTACCTTGGTTCCTACAGCCTCAGTAGAAGTTCAGACAAGCATCCAATTGGTCAGCAAGTAAGAAATGTCTGCACTTTCACAGATTGTGAGTTATTTTCTAGGAGTTCTATACAAAGGAGCTCAAGGATTAGTCCTGAAAATTAAGTGGTGCTTATGGTTTACCTCACTAAATCTGTATGATCTATATATCACATTACACATTTATACACACGTATGAGACCTTCCCTGGGCAGAGACAGGCAGACCGTACACTATAATCTATCACTCAACTCACAATTGATCCAGCTGGGTAAAGGCGAGGGCTATATTTATTTCAGTCAGTAATAGACCATCATGAAAATCATTTTTATAAGCGCCATAAGTACTGGGTTTTACAGCTCTCGACTTCAGGAAATCTCGTTATATCATAAAATAACACATCAATGTAATTTTACTTAATAAGATTTTCCTTCTGCACTGTTCAGCACACACATATTTACACAGATGTTACCATGGTATAGCATTCCATATGTACAACAATGTGTTAGTGATGCTCATCAAAGTCCTCTTTAGAATTAGGGGTAGACAAGCATCAAGCGTTTCTTATAGACTTGTTTCACCAAGCGATGAAGCAAGGATGAAGATTAAAAGTTCTATCATTGGTTGTTTCAGATTCTGCTGCAGGTATTATAGTGTGTTATTTCCAAGATCTGTTCATAAAAGATTATATATAAGGCTGCATTGACACGAGCGTATGGGGGACATATATACAGCCTCAAATTTGCGCCATTGCTGCAAAAAAGGTACAGTGTGCTCTATCTGTGGCCATAAGAACAGCTGTGCAGCTCTATTTTCTATGGAGATGCAGCCTAATCATTAGTATTGTCTTATTTTCAATAAAGCTACAATAAACTCCTCCATACAAAGAGTCAAACTTCTTTAGCTTTATTTATGAACACAGAAAGAAAGTTGTAAAGGACCTCCCTTCAGAATATAACCTACACTGCACTTTTGAGATACAATGGGGGTCATTTACTAAGGGCTCGATTCGCGTTTTTGCGACGGGTTAACCCAATTTTTCCATTTTGCGCTGATTTTCCCTGTATTGCCCCAGGATTTCGGCGCACGCGATCGGATTGTGGCGCATCGACGCCGGTATGCACGCGACGGAAATCGGGGGGCGCGGCCATACGAAAACCCGACGGATTCGGAGAAACCGCCGCATTTTCAAAAAATAAAGTGTCGCTGGACACGCACTTACCTTCATCCGGCAATGGATCGTGCACTCCGGTGGATCTCGGCGGACTTCAGCGCAGCAGCGACACCTGGTGGACATCGGAGGAACTGCCGAAAGATGCAAATCCACCAAAGAGAACGCGCCGCTGGATCGTGAATGGACCGGGTAAGTAAATCTGCCCCAATGTGTGCAGTTACAATTTCAGGTGTTAAATGAGCTATAAAATTGTGGGATGATTAGTATTTGAAGGAACTGGGCACCTCCTTTTGGAAGAAAAGGGAGTAATTCTACATTAAGCTGAACTTAAAGGGGTTGGCCGCTTTTTAATAAATCTCTTTCAGGCATATTTCTGCATGCATATGTACTTGTGCCTTTGCCTCCTATGAGAGCTTCAGCTTTTCCGTGTTCTCTCCATGCTGTCCTCTGTATATATAAACAGCTACTTCTGTCTCACTGCTCCAGCCCCTCCTCATGGCATCACCCACTGGCAGACATTTGTCAATTTGGGCAAAGGGTCCTTGCTTTTGGCACACAAATAGTGCTTACGTTTTAATGGGATGTTAGACTCTGGTGCAAGGGGGTAATAAATTGATCCAGGACCGAGAAGGTGCAGAACGGTCTCCACATTCATGAAGGTGAAATAGAACTCCTGAGAACAGCTTTTTGCAGCTCTAAGTGTACACCAGAAAATGCACCAAAAAATGCCTTGGAAAACTAGATGCAAAGGAATAGTGTTGGATTCTCAAGCAGCGCACAAATTGTGCGCCAAAAAAATAGAGAAATTTATGAGTGTCAAAAAAGCACCAATATTGTGGTACCAACACTTAAAATATGGCACAACAATGCACTGTGTCTCTCTCTCTCTCACACGGTCCCGTCCTCACTGACACAGGAAGAGGATAGGAGGGGAGCAGGATGAGTCATAACTCTCCTGCTGCAGCCTATCCTATTCATCAGTGTTCACACATGAAAAAAAAGAATAATGGAGAGTATGCAGACAGCACAAAAGTAAGTATCTGGAATGCTGAATCACTTGATGTACTGAAGAGATGCAATCAAGTCAAATCACTGTGGTCTACAGTTGGGAATCTGTTCCTTTTGGAATATACTTGTTTAGCTTTAATCATGTCATTAGGCCTCCTGAAAGGCATGCTTGATGCTAAGGGGGCTGCCTTTCAAAAATCATGCTTGATGTTAAGGGAGCTGCCTTTCAAGTTAGCAAAAATAAGCATTGTTTTCCTCGTCCCATCTTGGAATATTTCCCAGAATCCCCTAGTGTTGCATCAATGGCTATAAGTCACCACACAACTACAAAGTCTGGCAAAGTCTCCGTAAGGCGAGCTCTTACTTCCCAACCAGAATTACTTGATGAACATTCAGGGATTGTTATTAAGGCAGTAAAGGTACATGGGCAACTTATGTAACAGTGGCCAACCTCTTTAAGACCATTTTAGGTTTCATCAATTTGGCATACATCTAAGAAGGAGGTTATCAAAAACTTATTCAGGGTGGACACTCAGAAGAAACTATCTATGCTGCCTTTCACATATCCACAAGGGTGTGATGGAGTGTGTGTGAGAATATTACACCTAAAAGTCGAGGAAATATATATTTCTTCAATTGTATTTCTTCAATTTAAAAACATGTTGCTGTGTGAAGATAACTTTCCATAAATGTAGCCATGTTGTCCCTTAGAAATGAAATTGTTGTCCTTGGATATGACCACAGCTTTTGGAGTGATTGTACAAAGAAGCAGATAGTTTTTACATATGAAATGGCCGGGAATTACTGCATGTCCCACGTGCCCCGTGGTAATTAACGCTGAATACAGGTGTGTGGCATGTCTGGCCACCGCTGCCAGGGTGTAGTCATATCTAACATGGCTATATTTCCGGGAAATTATCTTCAGGTTTTATTATTTTTTTAATAACATGCAATTGAAGAATTGTATATACATGGCAGATGAATTAAATGTGAGTGCCTGGAAGGAAATATGCCATTACGTAGTAAACATCGGAAAGAAGATAATTACAAGGCACCAACATATCTATCTTTATCCTATCTATCCCATATCTATCTATATCCTATCTATCCCATATCTATATATCTATCTATCTACCTATATATCCTATATCTATCTATCTATATATCCATCTATCTCATATCTATCTGTCTCGTATCTATCTATCTATCATCTCATATGTATCTATTCCATATCTATCTATCTATCTATTCTCTATCTATCTCATATCTATCTATCTCATATCCATCTATCCTATATATATCCATCTATCTATATATCCATCTATCTCCTATCTATCATCTCATATCTATCTATCCCATATCTATTTATCCCATATCTATCTATCTATCTATCTATCTATCTATCCATCTATCTATATATCCATCTATCTCCTATCTATCTATCATCTCATATCTATCTATCCCATATCTATTTATCCCATATCTATCTATCTATCTATCTATCTATCTATCCCATATCTATCTATCTATCTATCTATCTATCTCTCTAATATCTATCTATCTATCTATCATCTCATATCTATCTATTCCATATCTATCTATGACATAGACTTATACACCACAGTACAGTACATGTAACACATCTGACATCTTATAAGCAGTGGCTGTAATTCTCCACAATATTTCTTCCTAGCTATAGTTATACTTGAGCAGCAGAAGGACAGGGGGCAGCATATGTAAAGTTTATAGCGTGTGTGTAGGTAAATATTGATTTCCGGGGCTCCTCAAGAATTTTAACAACGCAGTTTGAATTGATGATTTTAATGTTCTGCGGTTTCCATGGTTACCCACCCCCAGCTTGTGGTATGACAGCAACTGCGAGAAGAACCTGTGTCACTTGGTGAAGAGGCATCACATTACCATGGAAATGACTGCTTTTCATGGAAATGTGCATTTCTAGTTAATCTTCTACTATGAAAAGAAAACACTCTAGTCCGCCCCTAAACTAATAAAATGACAATGGGGCTGAACTAATGCAACATTCCTATAACCTTTAACCTCCCTTGTGCCCAAAACTTATTAATGTTGGCTAATAACTGATCATGTAAAAGAAATATTATTCTATAATTACGATTGTTAAGGCATATTCAATGGAAGTAGATTTACTGGGGAAACGTCTATGACTGTCATATTGGTGTAAGACGTTACAGAAGTCCTTGTGCCTTTTGCGGATATTAGTTATTTTCATTTACAGAAATTTCGGCAACAAATCTGCCATGTCTCTGTATATGGAATGGCCAGCATTATAATGTGTTGCATGATGGGGAGCTTGACTATTTATCCAAATACTTGTTGTGACTGGTAAGAAGCACTTGTCATCTATGACCCCTGTGCTCACATACACTGGGATAGTAGTCATTTGTATTTGTTAGAAGAAATATTTTTCGCTCTATTGCATTAAGTAATGATCAGGGGGGTGCAGAGTGTGCGGTCGCAACTCGGCCCAAGAGGCTTTGGGGGCTCATAAGGTCTCTCTTTCCCAAATGAGAAGACTAGTACTATAAACCATACATTATAGTCGGGGGCCTGGCACAGACTTTGCACTGGGGCCCATCAGTTTCTAGTTACGCCACTTGTAGTGATCACTCTCATTTTCCATCAATGTATCACTAAACCTTTGTTTGCAAACAGAACAATGTTACATTGTGGCTTTTGTGTCATGTGTGTTAGTCGTTTGTTTATCCGGGATTTATTGAACAATAGTAACAACTTGACAATATGTTAATCTATATTCTGTATACACACATATATTAGGAATACATTCCTCAGGTACCACGTGTGTAGAAAACTATTGTAACAACGGCACAAGGCCTGTCAGATTGTATGGAGTGCGCCTGTGTTGTGGGAACTCTCTGGCAAGCCTCAGGTCTGTATATCCAGTTCTGAGTGACTGGCTTATGCTGGAGCACACATCATGATGTGTGTCACAGTAGCACATTCAATGATCACTGCCCAGGGGAATCCATAGCAGCTGAGCTGAGAAGACAAGCAAAAGGAGCAATGTGCTGCAGAAAACCTCTGGAGTTACACCCACATCAGGATCCCCCTTGTATGGAGTATTCTACTCTTATTAATGCACAGTACATAGTCAGATCCCAAATGTCATGTAATGTATACCCAGCATAGTATGCTGTCAATGCAGTGCCATATTATCCATCCACACATGCTTACAGCACAGGCGACTTGTCAATGAATGCTATGCACATATAGCATAATTATAACACAACTATACACAAAAAGAATGTCATGTCCCTTTTTTCAAACACTAAGTAATAGGCACACAATAGAAACAATGCCTCTTCACATTTGTATACAGTAAGACATGGCATGCACTATACTGTACACGGACTTCTCATCACATAATGTATAAAATATTCTCTGACGCTTACAATCATATAATAATACATATTAACGGACATGTATAGAACAAAGCACTGTATAGAAAACCATATAAAGTTATACATTGTAGACACATCTCAGTATAAAGTGACACTGTGTACAGGAATGCACTCATTATACATGTATCTAACACAACCTATATACATACAGTACCTATAGAGTATTACATGATATAAAGATAGCACATCATGTCCCATCATGTATGTGCAGAATGACATAGCTGCAGCTGGAGTGTATGAGGCAGCAACAAATGGCTGCAGTAGGTGGATGTGCTATGAATAGCCCCTCTGTTTGCATGGATGATAGCAGGGATCCCACCTTTGTGTTACCTCCTGTGCAGCCTCTTCTTCAGGCAGAATGTCCTGCTGGCACCTTGTGCTGGAGACAACATGTCTCTGTAGATCTGGAGATGTGAAGCTCCTGCTTAGATGAGATCAGCCTTGAGGATCCCCATTCCCCTAATTCTCCACCTCTTCTCTGCTGCATGGAGTAGTGAATGCCTCCCCTCCCTCCAGTGAGATTACAGTAATGACAGACCATGAGATCCCCTCCTAGTCTTTGTCTTCACAATGCAGGACGATCCCAATCAGGAGGATTAGAGCAGCAGCATCCCAGGAAGCTGTCAGCAGGCTGAGGATGGGGGCATTACATGATCAGATACATGTGTAGTGAGGATGCTGCTGCCAGCTTCTGTCTAGTAACTGCTGGGCACCATCTCCTTCTACTGCTGCTGAGATCATAGGAGGTGGGGAGAAGGGCTGCTGCCTGCATCCACACAATGTGGGAAGGAAAGACAGACAGGGGAAGCACCTGCATAGAAGGAAAGGGATACAGCTCCGTGCAGTACAGGTTTACCATGGGAATTAGCTGTTTATAATAATAATAATAATAACATAGAAGGTACATCATGGGGCACATTTACTTACCCAGTCCACGGAGTTCACTGAACTTGTCCACTCTGTCGCGATTCACTAAGAACGTGCGCCCGATATCCTTCATGTGTCGCTTCCCTGCTCAGGTCCAACAGAGTTCACCTTCTTCTTTTTGGTGCATGTAAGTGCATTGTCTTGCCACACAATTTGAAAGTGAAATCCAGCGCTCAGTCTGAATCATTTGGATTGTCCGACGGCGCGCCCCCGCGATTTCGTGCGTGCGACACAATCCCAGCGCAGACACCTGTTCAATACCTGTCAAAACTGTGCAATCCCCAAAAATGGTGCACAGTCCGACGGAAATGCAATCCGCGACCCTTAGTAATTAAACCCCTATATCAGTGATAGAGATTTTAGATACAGAGTGCCCAAATTACAACCAAAACCCACTTTTATGTCGCAAAGTGCCAACATGACAATTTAAGCAATAAGCTATTGATCTCTGCTGTATCACAAGTTTCAATCATATTGGCGCCCTGAGGACACCAATGCAATAGAAAGCATGAGCCATTTGGATTGTAGCTTCTCTCCAGGGTCCCCTGAAGAGGAAGAATAAGGGAACCCAAATAACCCATCTCTGTCCACGCCTTCTCTCTCCTACTGTAGTCCTGGCAGCCACGTAGGTGTCACATTAAAATAGCACTGAGCGTAGCACGTCCTGGGCTCTATTGGACTGCAGGAGGAAGCTTTGAGTCCTATCTGGTAAATTCTGTGCTGGGTGCCCACAGAAAGGGCTCCAAGTGCCACCTCTGGCACCCGTGCCATAGTTTCGCCACCACTGCCCTATATGTTCAGATAACATTAGATATTACACAATATAGTTTACACAATAGTAGTGATGGTCCTGCTCGACACAGTTTACCATCTATGATTAGTATGTCATATAACAGTGGTGGTAAACCTATGGCACAGGTGCCAGAGGTGGCACTCAGAGCCCTCCCTATGGGCACCAGTGCCATCACCCCAGCAAAGAGTTCGCCGGACAGGACTCAAGGCCACTTGCAGTCCCAGGCAGCCCAGGACCCTAGAAGGAAGCTACAATGATAATCCAAACTTCTATGCCTTCTTTCTACTGTATTGGTGTCCTCAGGTGCCTGTACAATTTAAACCTCTGACACAGCAGGGAGTCATAAGTTACTGCTTAAATCGGCACTTTGCGAAAAATACCTGGGTTTAGGTTGTAGTTTGGGCACACAGTATAAAACATACACACAGTATATACAATATCATTTATTTTATAAAGAGTTGCGCTATTTTGAAAAGATCTAGTGAACTGTGATGGAGTTGGAGTATAGTAAGTGTTCGGCAAGACAGAAAAGACCTTGAGATCCTGGGATATAGACATCTGTGGCCCCCCTACTTTTGGGTTGGACAGTGTGAGAGAGGTGTCCCTGGATATAAACAAGAAGTTTCCACTCTTTAGCCTTAGCCTAAACATCCTCTACACCTAGGACTTTGTGTGGTGTGTGACCAAAGGCACATTATCTGTCTGCATAGAGAATGTTGCCCTCTAATAAGGTGAGACCGTCCACTGGACTCCAAAGGATAAAACAGTCAGGGATTTTAATCAATAAATTACCAGTTATACTCAATCATTTCCACCAAATGACATATTATCCAGCTCCCCTCCATTTCTATTATAACCTATTTATGGTGACTGGTTCCCTTTAAGCTTGGGCCTCATGCAGGAGCACAGTAACAGCAGCATGTCCACATCTACTGTTATTCTCTAGGTCATTAAAAAAAGAGAACATTTAGTAAAGGTCTTTCCACAAATGTATTTGTGAGTCATCTGCTACCATCTGTGACCAACAATAGGACATTGCTTGTGTGAACAAGAATTGTGAATGTGATAAGAACCAGAACATATATAGTGCATCTATCTGCCATAATATTTCTGTAAAGTTATAGATTCCCTGAATATATATTGGGAAACTACCTGCGGTTTTAACCACATAACGTTGTAGACAGTGTTACGTTTGGGCTTTGTGTGTGTTGTTAGTGTTTTGGATTGCAGACTAAAATCTGTGAGCCACAATTAGATGAAAGATATACATGCATGCATGAAGAAAATCATACAGATGCACTTTATCGCCTAGTAAGATTCTCTACCTTATTATTAAACTCTCTAACTCAGAATACCCCCTTCACTGATGGTCCTGCACCCATACACATCACTAACCTGATCTGCTGGATGATGTCAGTCACAGAGAAGGAGACATCAGAGGTGGAAGAGCTTGACTTCAGTGCTAAACTCTCCGCCTCCTTGACTTTATACAACCAATTTACATATCACTTCAAAGTTGATTTTCTGGATGATGTCACACTGGGCCATGAGTAAAACATGATCTGGAAGTAGTTAAGCTGCTTGACAACATACTAGAAGTGGTTTATTAGGTTAATTTCTGACGACAGGTCCCCTTTAAGGGGGACTAGCCCCCTAGATGCTACACTTTCATTGCATTATCTCAATATGGTAATATTTCTGTACTTGTGCAATGGCAGGATAGGCACAAACAAGAAAGCAGAGGCCATAGCAAGGGAAATAGATATGTAGATGCTACGTAAAAGATATGCTCTGGTCATGTGCAAAATGTGCTTCCTCAAGGATATGTTGATTTATCCTCTAACACTGTAGAAAGATTAACTCCTTCCTTCACCAGAAAATAAAGGCATAACCATAACATTTGGAGCAGCAGGACTGTGAAAATGCATTCATACTGAAGAATTGTAGCTGGATATGGAGAACTCTGTTGCAATGGTGTGTAAAAACTCAATGGAACACAGCAAAGCCGCCCCTCCCTTTTACCGTATTATCCAACAAGAAACCTGCTACTGTTCTTACTCAGAGAAGTGAAGAGGACTCCATCTCGGTGCAAGTCCAGCTACAATACTGTAAGATAATCCACTTTCCACAATCCTGCTGCAGCTGCTAGTAACAATACACACAGGTATGGTTGCAAATAACTAGCACAGTCCTCTGTAGACTCCCTTTAAAAGTGTCTATTAGAAAGTGAAAAGTTAGACCGATAGGGCATCATGTTTATCCAGAGTTCTGATTGTGAATGAGAATGAGACTGTTTATTCTGATTTACACCATCTATTTTCTGGGTAAGCTTATGTTAAGAAAATGTAAAATATTTATGTCGTAGGCTGAGAAATTCTGCAACAATTTTGACTGTGGCAAGAACCAGCCAAAAATTACTAGTTTTGTTGTGGTAGAACTGAGCTTAATCTTTGTATTCAAAATGTGTTTTTTTTTTAGTATTTGTATGGAATTGTATAAATCTCATCCACTTTTTGTGACAGCAAATTATTGCTGGTTAGCCACAATGTGGGTAACCTGCAGCAATTACAGCCTGTGTGTTCCTGGCTTATAACAGGATGATAAATACCCCTTTCTAATCTTACTATAACGGACCACCCTTATTTTTGCCTTTTACACTTTGTTTTCTGCACACAACACAAATGGAGCCCAAATATGATACAAATATGATACTTGCAGGTACCAACAAATATGTTTTCAGTTTGTGCTGACAATGCACATTTTTTATTCTCAAGCTGCATCATTATATGCAGTTAGTGCCACCTCCTGGGGTCAGAAAGAGTCACCACACCCTGCATCATTTTCTTCCTTGTCCTGAGTTACTGGAGCATATATGATAGCAAGCCTACAAGCCACTCACCTTCTACTCAGCGGATACCCCTGTTGCCCTCTTCCAAAGTTAATAACTGTATGTTAATAAGAAGAAGTTGAACTCCGGCGGACCTGAGCTGGGAAGCGACACATGCAGGATATCGGGCACACGATCTTAGTGAATAGCGGCACAGGGCATTATACACGGACAATGCACTTTCTGTGAACGCCGCGGACCAGGTGAGTAAATGTGACCCATTGCATTTCATCCTGCCGTTGGGTGGCCACACAGGACATATACATACGATGGAGCGACAGATGCCATATAATGATGTCCATCAAAATCTATAGGGATATATAATAGCTCCATGCATCCTTTTCACCCTGCAGGAAACAAGGAGCCTTTTATCTCTCCGCTCACGTAGGCCCAAATTGATCAAAACTAGGGTAGAAATTAAACATAAGGGCCCACATTTATTAAAGTGTTTGCGCCAGTTTTCTGTCTGACTTTGCACTGAAAAGAATGTGCAAACTCCTTACACATGTATTTATAAAGTGTCTGTGTCCTATAAGAAAGAAAATATTTGCACCTAAAGGGGCGTTTTAGTGTTTGGTTGGAATTTGCACCACATTTATTACTGACGTGTGCCACAATTCTGCAGTGCACCAAAAAAATGGAGCCCACTTCTCGAGCAGTGCATGGGGCGCTAAATTAATGAAGACTGTATAGCAGTTTTGATGAATCTGGGGCACCCTGCACACTCCACAGGCAAACCGCACGTAGTACAGACTGCACTAGACTATGGGGGAATTTGCTCAGGTCTGTGTTTTTGGTGCAGTAACTGTGCGGTAATTTAGCTTTAAGCTCATCTATTTGTGCCGCAAAAAGTTTTGGGAACCTAGAAGCACAAGAAAAGTGTCAGGATTACCATGCTGTGCCAAAATTGACCAACCAAAAATAAAAAAGGGCATGAGTATCGGAAAAGGACCAATATTGTGCCGCCAAATACTTCATAAATATGGCGCACAAGGCACAGCAGGGAAAAAAAACATGAAAAAACTGTCAAAAAAACAATAATAATTGCACCCCTTTAAGTTTAGTTTATATGTGACAAGCTGGGCCATATTTGCCATTAGGCACTTGAGGGCCTGTGCATAGAGTACCCAGCTGTGGATGAAGCAATGTCTTTTCCCTTGATTTTACATAATGTAAACAGCATGATTGGGGGCACAAAGGGTCATAGGATATAATTAAGATATATAATGGAGAGGGCAAATAAGTCAATTTGGCGGTGTTATAATGCTATAATAGCTGCTTGCTTAACTTGGACCCAATATCATTATAGCAAATCCTTAGGACAATCAAGCGTGAATGGGCCTTTAACGTTGGTGTATTCATAACCCTGGTATTATTTACTTAGAGTAAGGGGTTCACATACATTACATTAAGACAAGAACAGGTGCAAATACAAATACAAAACTAGAGCGATCAGGAGACAAGCGGAAGGAGGACCCTGCCCGTGAGGGCTCACAATCTTTATAGGGGGTGTGCAGTTAATGTGCGTTTTAAGCAACCCTGAACAGGTGGGTTTTCAGGTTACATGTGAAGGTTTGGAAGGTAGGGGACAGTCTTACATATTATGGTAGAGAGTTCCAGATGCATGGGAGAAGTCCTGGATATAGTTGTGAGAAGAGCGGATGGTACTTTTACGGATGGTGCAGCTGAATGTCCTGTGAAGAACAGAGATTATGTGTAGAACAGTATTGGCTGATGAGTTCGACAGGCTGTGGGCGGCTTTGTAAATCACGGTTTGTACTTTGAATTTGTTGTGCAATGGAGAACCAGTGTAGAGACTGGCAACGAGGAGAGGCAGAGTAGATGTGATTCCCCCTTGTGCTGCTCGCCCTTTTCTTTTCAAAGTTATGGCATTTTCTGATCTAAAAGTGTTTGACAAAAATCTTTCTCCCCAGAGGTGAAGTGGGCGGAGACTAAAGTCTGTCAGTCTATGCCCTCAGCCTGAGGCCAGTTAGCTTTCCCACAGATCCCATGATGTCTTATGTTTCCTCTCAAAGTAATTTAGCACTAAATCCATTTAGTTTCTCACAAGTAAATCTGTACACCGCATAGTGCAAATACAGGATGTATATGGTGACAGCCTGGCAGATTCCATCACATGGAGGAGCAGGGAACATGTAATACATAGTAGAAATCATAAGTAAACCAGTACATGAAGTCTATAGTCCGTGAAGTGTGAGCACTAAGGGTTAATACACTCGTAGTTTATCTGCACAGAACTGTTAGATGACAAGGTGGGGGAAGGGAGAAGAATGAGGGGAGGACAGAGACAGAGAAAGTTCTGTAAAATCACAGACTAGGATGGAGGAACTTCCATGAAACCAACCAATAAAACAACTATAAACAAACCATGGACTTACAGGGATTAACAGCAGAGGGAAAAACAGCCAAGACACTACTGAATATAGGTAATAAAGAGAATAGGCAAAGTTATTTTACATCCCAGGAGCTATTGATTTGTGAAAAAACCCTTTACAGTTACTCCTTATGTATGGCTGAAAAGCTTATAAAGTGCTGAAAATACTTCTGCTGTAACCGGTGGCGTGATCTGGGAGAAAATAGACTCCCTTTAACCCTAAACAGACTCAACCATAGAAGTATAGAAAATAATGCGCAAGTGCTTTCATCTTCATAGGACTGGTCTATTTGCTTTGTACTTTGATCAGTCTACTCCTGTAATAACCATACGGTATGCTGTATACATCCCGGGAAGGGCCCCAATACTATATATAGTGTAAGCACATGCTACCAATTCCATCAGATAAATAATGCACCTAAATCTGTTACATCTCCTTTATTTTTCTACTTCTGCAGTAGAGATCTGGTTCTAGAAAAAGCAATAACCTCACATGTTCTTATTTAAGCATCTCATTAGAAAGCCCTGCAGCAACTGGCAGGACTAATTCATTCTTCATTTAGATTTAATATCGATTTTACCAGGCCTTTCATCTCCTAACTTTCAGTATGAGAGCCCATTGTTAAGAGAACATCTGGTGTGACACTCAATGTACAAGTACAGCACTAATACAAGTCCATTTAGTGGATGTTCAGGGCACATCTGCAGGTCTAAGGCCGGTGACACACAGACATGTTTGGTCTGGGAAAATGAGTCCTGTCTAAGGATGCATTCCTGTCTAAGGGAGACGTATATACGGCCGAGGTATATTCGGCCGATATAAACGTCCCCCATAGACGTCAATGGGCGCGCGGCGCCCTACGGGAGCGGTACGGTGCCGCACGTACTGCTCCGTGCCCCGTGAAAAAATAGGACATGTCCTATTTTTTCAGGGCATACGGCGCCGTGCGCCATATATCCCTATGGAGAGGGGCGGGGTGAGCAGCGCTCTCCCCCTCCTCCTCTCCCCACGCGCTGCCGTGTGCCCGCCATGCTACGGTACGGCGGGCACCGGTCGTGTGAATCCAGCCTTAGGTCAGTAATTCACAGACCGTCCATAGGTGGCCTCCATCTACATCTATCCAATGAATGTATGCGAGTATGTCAGGAAATCTCACTGAACCAGAGGATTTACACAATAAATCTCAGTGCACAAAGAGCCATATTTCAGGTATATTTACAACAGGTGATTCAAATGGTGATCAGTAAAGTCTGAAAGAAGAATATCACACACTGACTACCTGTTTCTTTTTATCTGGTGTTTTTACCACACTAAAGTGGTCCCAGTAATGTCCTTTCTTATGCTTCCAAATTAGATACCCATTAACTAATATTAGCATAATATAATATAGATGAAATATGTATAGATCTTAGCACAAAACACTAAATTGTAGTTATTACTCAGGTTTTCTATTGTGAAGCTTCATTTGCTCGGGATTTCATGTTAGTTTTTCTGCTGCCAAAGCGGCGCTGCCAAAATTCTGTTAATTAAACATTGATTCTGTACATCATCCAAACCTTCCTAGAACGCATCATTCCCACCACAGTGAGAACTCACAAGGAATCTCTAAGTGTGTTATTACTGGTCCATATTACGTTGATGGGCCAGCTGTCAAGAATGTACATCTCCTCCTTCCTTAAATGGCCCTACTAATGATAAATAAGATTTCTAGTTCTACGGAGCAATCAGTTCTATTAGCTTTAGCTATCAATCTTCATGTCTATTGTAAGGTGGGTGGTACCAAGCTGTGCCCAGGAGCACTCAGCAGCCTACAGTACAAACAAACAATAATGGAACTGCCTGCTCAACAACAATGGGAGCTGGAAAGAAAAATGGCCCCGGTACCGCTTTGACCATAAAAAGCTGCAGTGTGACCATACCTTTCTATATGTTGTAAAAATGGATTTATACTCAAGGATTTTCTCTATGCTGTGCACAGCCCCTCCTTTCTGCTCTGAGTAACAGCAATCGCAGGCTTCAGGTTACACATTACAGCAGAGGGAAGAGGCTGAGGAGTCATTTGAATTTAAAGATCTAAGAACACTGCTGTTTGAAGAGACTCCTCCAGTGCTCAAAGTCTAGCTACAATCCTGGAATATAAACCTATTTTTCACAGTCCTGTTGCTACTAACAAAACACACACAAAGGTTTGGCTACACAGAACCCTAGGACCGCTAACAATGTCTGCACCTTTGTATGGTAAATACGTCTGGTAGACATGTTATAGGGTAAAATACACACCCAGTTATGGTCATTGCAATCTTTTGGGCAGTGTTGGCGTCGGGCACTTATAAAATGGGTTTCCATTAATTTAGTTTATCTATTCCAAAAAAAAACCCAGAACAACAGAAGCCGTGCTGGAGATAAGCTTTTCTAATTTAATGGACCATTTCTAAATAATATGCACAAGATTGAACTTTACCTTTAACATTTTCTCCTGATAAAGGATATGTGTGAACTAAATGAGAAATATCAAAAGTGAGATATTTTCCCCCAAGCATGGGAGTGAAGCAGAAAAGTATTCCACTTAAAATAAGCACTGAGTGATCCCTGAATGAGTTTCTAGGTAAACAGTGGAAATCTGTGTGGTCATTGTTCTGATATTACAATGAGCTGCTTTATGTGCTGGTCAGAAATGTGTATATATTCATAATACGGCAAATGTTTTATTAGATCACTTGTAGCGCAGAGCCATCCATCAGTAGATGCGGTCTAGCATATTGTATTTCTATATCCAGATGGTGTATATTAGTAGTGACACATGAGACATATGGTTAATGTATAGAATATTCAATAGAGCTGCTTATGTCTAAAGAAAACTTTCCTTTTAACACACACAATATTTTGCGGACGCCATGGTCAGTGGACAGTTGTCTTTCTGTAAGTGACTGTGTATTCAGTGCTTGGTTCAGTAAAACTACTTTCCCACTGGAGCCAATATATTAAGAATGATCAGTGGCGTAACTAGAAGCTGATGGGCCCCAGTGCAAAGTCTGTGTCAGGCCCCCGACTATAATATATGGTTTATAGTAATAGTCTTCTCATATGGGAAAGTGAGATCTTATGGGCCACCTAAACCTCCTGGGCCCACACCCTCTGCACCCCCTCAAGTTATTCCCCTGAGAATGACGCTATGTGCACTGTGAGATATGTCAGCATTAGTAAGAGGCTCTGAAATCCCCAGCACTAGGCACTATCAGGGACTGGTCATCTATAACAAGTACCAGCTTTTTGACACAACTTATGGGAATTCTGTCACGACAAAGCTCCATGCCCGCTCAGCCATCCACACCTGCATCAACACCATCCAGGAGATTAGAAAGCAATGGGAAATATAAAGAAAGGACTTATATATCGACTCTCTGCTGCATCTACTACTGGCCTCAGCTCGTCTGGCCTTCATATTGCAGACATGAAATTCCTGTTTTTAATCCCACAGAAGATTCAGAGCTGCCACTCTGGTCCAATACATGAAGGAAAAACAAAGATTGCACTCTGTACATAAGTGTGATCCACAATCCCAAATAGGTGGGGGTTACCTGGTTAAGTAAGCCCTTATATCAATGGCAGCATGTTGTCCTTGTTCTGGGGTGAATAGATGCATCCAGATTGAAGGAATCAAATGGCAAATTGGCATCACAATGAGTAGGTGACATCAAGACGAGAATGATTCATCAATTGTTTATAGTTCAAAGGGAGGATTACACGTTTCGAGGGTGAACAACCCTCTTCATCAGAATCAGACCGAGCCGACAGCAGGGGACTCATGTACAGATCTAATGAAGATGGTTTAAATGCATGGTCCTGCTGTGGACCTTCCATCTAGGGCACTGTACCCATCATTGGTTAGTTATTTAGTACAGGTTGTCTCGTACGCCATACATTACCAAGTGTGAGAGGCGGCTACAAGGAAGATCAACCCAGCATGTCAGCATTACCAAAGACAGTTCCTGCTTCTAATTATTCTTGAGATGGAAAAATAACACAAATGCTGGAGGTCCAAATGAATTTCCAGTTTCTGTAATCTCACTTCTCAGTAATGTAACATTATTAATAGTACCACAGTTATACCATAATCTGATATGGTATAGAATACAAGTTTATACATACAGAAAAAACTATCACAAAGATACTTTTGTGAAATCAGCTCACCCTCTCCGTTCGAACAATCCTCTTGGTCTTGACTCTGGACACTCCAGCACGGACAAACCTCGGTCACAGGTGCAGGCAGCATTAGACAGGAAAAAGAACTATTTCCAGCTGGACATCAGACGTCAGTTTTTAGGATAAAAAGTAGCAAAATTTTATTTGAAATCCATTAAAAAGGAGTACAATGGTACATGACACAGCATAAGGAATAAAAAATAGCATCAAAGCTTACGCGTTTCGGTGATTAAACCTTATTCATAGCTCCTACGTCACACATAAGTGTGAGAGGCGGCTACAAGGAAGATCAACCCAGCATGTCAGCATTACCAAAGACAGTTCCTGCTTCTAATTATTCTTGAGATGGAAAAATAACACAAATGCTGGAGGTCCAAATGAATTTCCAGTTTCTGTAATCTCACTTCTCAGTAATGTAACATTATTAATAGTACCACAGTTATACCATAATCTGATATGGTATAGAATACAAGTTTATACATAACACAATTGCACAAGCAGGAAGAAAATGACACATGGTGTGATCAGCTTGGCAGATGATTGCAGATCGTGAATCACGGCTATGACTTATACTGTTAACTCTTTTAAAGCCAAACTAGATTATTCGTGACCAAATCAGGGAGTCAAAGTAATGAGATTCACTCTTGTGATCTTAAATTCGAATAAATATACAGTATTCAGTATGTATGTGAAGTAAATGAACCTAAAATATCACTAACACCCAACAAGGTACCTATATCTAATTTACAAATTTTATTCAACCTGCTAAATATACACTCTCCCCTCTCAATATAAGCTACTGCATTAGTCACTAAGATTAGGGGAGACACCAGGAGCAGTTCACTACAAAGAGCCAAGAGTACAGCAGTGTGAGGACAACCTCATCTTCTCCCCAGTAATCCTGGAGTGATTTACATCACCTACTAAACAACGTCATAACCTCACTAAAAAAGGAATAGGGCTGGACTGGGCTATTTTTTAATTCAGGGTAAAAACTTTTAGGTACCAGTGACTTTTGCCCAGATTTATCACTACGTAAGCTGTAATTGGCCAGGCATAGATAAAGCAGTCACCAGAAGGAGTATGGCAGCAGAGATGGTAAGTTACAGGTAGGGTGTATAACATAACAGCAAAGCTGCTTGATACCAGCATCATACTAGTCTTGTTTACCTTAGAAAAAAACCCCACGATCAAGCCGATCCTCTGTGGTTCTCATGTTATATAGGGTTGTCTGTGAAAAGATAATCTCCTTAAAGGGGTATTCCCACGAAGACAAGTTTCTTATATGTACTCAGGATAACAAAATAACACATTCTCTAATTCACTGTTATTCACAAAAACACAGCATTTCACAGATATACTCTACTCACTTTCATCAGACTTTGCCCCTTTTTTAGTTTACACGGCTGTGACAGGTATTTAACAGGTGTCTGTGCTGGGATTGTGTCGCACGTGATCGATTTCTGTCGCAGCTGTGCTGGCTTCCATGTGACACAAATCGGGGGGCGGGCCGACGGATGATCTGACTGATTCGGACTGAGCGCAGGATTTAACTTTCAAATTGTATCGCAAGACAAAGCACTTACATGCACCAGGAAGAGGAAGGTGTACCCCATCGGATCTGAGCAGGGAAGTGAAACATGCAGCATATCTGGCGCACAATCTTAGTGAATCGTGGCAGAGTGCATTCTTGTCAGACAAACTCCTCGGACCAGGTAAGTAAATGTGCCCCATTGTGTGTAATATGCATCTCCTGGATCTCATTATCTCTGATCTGTCTCATGTTTCTTTCTATGTGTCAGATACTAGAACAATGTTCAGAAGGTAAATGAAAGTGTATATAAACATGTACCCTGATAATCTAACCACAGCTCACAGAACTAGAGGAATCATGAAGTATCTGCTTAGAGAGTGGAATCTTACACTGACTACAACTGAGTAAAACTGTAGTAAAATGGTTAAAATAATCTTTATGTTAACATCATTAGAGGATGGAAATTTGAGTATTTTCTTTCATGGGAAAACCCCGTCAAGCCAGTTATCAAAATCAAAAGGCTCACACAATAATGTATATTGTAAAAGTAAGGAAATACTTGCAGAGTTTTCTCATATTTATCAAGTGTAAACAACTCAATTCTTCATATAGAAATACCCAGCAAACTAGACAGAATGTGGAGACCTGCCTGTGCCCTACATACATTAGCCTCGCACCGGGGACATAAAGGACCCCAAATATTTTCCTAAGTAGCTTGCGGCTTATTATAAACACAGTTGGTCTTTATGGGAAGCCTCATAAGCCAAGGTCGCGGTAACTGGGTTACATAAATACAGACTAATGCTCAGTAATGCACCGTCTGACTTCAAAAGCCATTAACTGGACGGAATGTTTTCATCTCATTAAAAGAAATGATGTTACTATAGTGATGTCTGGATTTATACTAACTATAGAAGTCTGATGCCTCATTTATGAGCTGTATAGCAAATTTGCAGGTACAATCTTAAAGGCTATGTACAGTGTAGGGGCCATTTTTAATATGTTTGCACTGTGTCTATTATGAGGTTAACTAGGATACTAGTTTTTTACTAAACTTTTTGCTTTATTTCTCTACTGTATGTGTTTCTTTTACTCTCACTTCAGATTGGCTTTTACCTTGTGATGAGATATCTGCCAGAGAAGCATCCTGACATTTTAGTGTATATCTGCTATACATGGTTTATAACCCCATAAGACCTATAAACAACATTTTAGTACATTAGGCAAAAAAAAAAAAAATGCACACAATTTTTTTCGTTTTGAGTTTTAATTTTGTACTCCCGACCTTCAAAAATCTATAACTTTTTTATTTTTCCATGTAAAGAGCTGCGTGAGGGCTTGTTTTCTGCTTGACAGTACATAATATTCTAAGCTTTGTACTGGGAAACAAAAAATTCCAAATGCAGTGGAATTGGTGAAAAAATACATTTGCGCCATTTCCTTGTAGGCTTGAGTTTTCCGGCTTTCACTGTGTGCCCCAAATGACATGTCTTCTATATTCTTTGTGTCGGTACGTTCACGGGGATACCAAATTTATATAGATTTTCATACATTTACAAAAATTAAAAAAAATTTACCTCCTGTACAAAATAAAAAATTTAATCTTCATTTTGCCATCTTCTGGCACTAATAACTTTTTCATACTTCATTTGGTGGTGTGGTGTCATTTTTTGTGAGATGACATGACTTTTTCAGTGCTACCATTCTAAAGGACTGTACGGTCTTTTGATCACTTTTTATTATATTTTTGATATGTTGAAAATTCCGTTGCAGGGTTAAACGTAGGGAATAACCGTTATATTTTCATAAATTGGACATTGTGGGATGTGGTGAAGCCTAACATGATTATGATTTTTACTGTTTATTTATATTGATATCAGTTCTAGGGAAAAGGCAGTGATTTTAATTTTTCGGGCGTTTTATTTATTTATTTAACTTTTTTAATTAAAATTTTTTACTAATATTTCAGACCCCCTAGGGTACCCTAGGTTGTCTAAAGGTTTGTGTTAGCGCTTAGTCAGAGTTTGCACCACATTTATTACTAAGCTTCGCCATGATTCTGGAGCAACTGAATGAAGCAAAGTAGCCAGTCCACCCCCCACCCCCCCAAAAATATATTTTTTTAAAAACGTGCAATTGTGTGCACATCCTGAAAACAGAATAGATTTACTAAGAGTGTGTGTCATTATTGGATTATCCGGCGCAAAATGCACATTAGTGTGTAAAAATATGCTATGGCAGTTTGCACCACTTTTGATATATTTGGGCCAGTAACTTTAAAAACAATATGAAAAAGTTGTCCATGATAAAAGGTTAGTGTATGATGGAAATGTATGTAGAATTACTTAAAGGGAACGTTCCTACCTCATTTTCTGTAGTGAGATGCTCTGATAATGATACTGAAATGAGTCAGTGGCTCCTGTGGGTTATAAAATGAGCCCCACAGTCTGCATTGAAATCCTGTGTAATGAGTCAGCCGGGTGTTCCGGAGCAGAGTCAGGCAGAACCACCCCGTCCTTCTTGGTCCTCGTGTAAACATGGCCCCTCCACATGTCATTCATATCTCTGTGCTGCAGTTTAGCAGGAGGTGTGTGAAGGGGACATGTTTATAAGAGGACAGAGGGGTCACAATCTGACTCAGGTCAGGAACACCCAGCTGACTCACTTCACAGGATTACAATGCAGACTGGGGGTCATTTTATACCTTTTAACCATTATAGGTGTCTATTTATTTTGGAATATTGATTACTGTTTATTTATCAACCAAAAATAAACTTTTGGTCAAAAGACCAAACTCCTCAAAAACGCAGTGAGAAGTAATAGTACTTTGCCAGAAAAACTTTAGCTATAACACAACAATTTTTGCTTGTTGCTTGTATTGGAGGCAAAATAGCACATTAGCATCACAAGATCACTAGCTGATACCCTATTATGTTTTTGTGACATATTCAGTGATACAAAACAACAAGGGCCATACAAATGGAATGGAAAGTTGCCCACTGTTCAATACTGATAGATGGCAGATGAGGAGATGAACTGATATTTAGCGGCACATAATTTGTATTCTTACAGATTAAAAAAATAACTCTGAATTACATCCATATTACTTTAATAAAACTTGTTTTCTTTTTGGTAACACTTTTTGAACCCATTACGTTATAGTATATATATTATAAAAAGTCATCATTAGCCCAGATATACAGATGTGTCCTTCCTTACCTTTCCTCTCGCCTAGACATATCCACACAGGTATGTCACAAGATGCCGGCTTGTCACACAGTGTTGTATGATAGGATTGTGATATAGTGTCAAGACAAGTCTATTCTATATATTTGTTGTGATATTGTATTAAATTAGTTTCAAGAGAAAATGCATAATACATTGGAGTTGAGGGAATGATAGAAACATCTGTCTTATGGTCAACACATTGCCCATTCATATTTACTCATCCATAAACCAGGCCCATAGACTTTAGTGGTTGCACAATGATTTACATACACAATTACATTGACGACATTCATTTGAGCACAGAGTAGGCAGTAAAATGTTCATGGTACATAGAACACGTCCTGTTTGGTAGTGAAGGATTCCCCTCGTTTATAATATGTATAGCTTTTGATATGTATAGCTATACATATATGTATGGCTTTTAACATTCCAATAATTCTCATAATACTGGCAGTCCCCAGTGTAAGTACAAGGTAGGTTGTGTAAGTTTGTTCTTACATTGAATTTGTATGTAAGTCGTAACTGAAATATTTTGTAACCGTAACTCAAGACAGAGTATTTTTTTTTTAGTCTTTTTAGCAATAGGATTTTCATAATACTGGGCTGTCATGGGAACAAGCATTAACAATAAAGCTTCAGTGCAGACACCATCCGGAACTCTTATGTTTACCATTGCAACTTCAGGCGACAGTTCAGTAAATTACCAGCATCTAGTGAGCTTCACCAGAGGTCACAGTGGCCAGAGAGGTCCGTCTGTAACTAGGGGGTCAATTGAAAGTCAGTTCTTCTTAGGTCGGTGACTGCCTGTATTTCAGTACTGGTATTCACATCTAGGACTGTACCTGTCAAAAGGCCATCTCATGGCTCATCACGTCAAAAGGAATAAACAAGAAAAAAAAGTTCTGTGGTCTTTAGTTCCATAGACATTTACACCAAACAGTGAAGCAGAACACGAAAAGCATACATTTCCCATGGAATAAGCGGAGATCCATCTCTGTACTATGAAGACATTATAGACATGAATAGTTTGGATAAGGTTAAAGGAGATTAAGTGATGACATCTAAGTGTTAAGGCGTAGACGCAGTAGAATACTGTATAAACTATGGCACACATTTATAGTTCTACTGTGTGTCATTAAATTTGTAACAATGGGATTTGCCAAACCATAGCGGAAGAAACCGGCTCTTCCTGACGCTGTGGTTTGTGTTTCTTGTTTACCCTCTTGTGACCCTGGCCACCAGAGATAACCATAACAGAGTCCGCCTTAAGCTTCCCTGCTCTTTGTCTTCGGCCACTTTGTGGTGGTACATTGGGGTCGCTTAGAAGATCATAAAGAGTGCAATCTTCCTTCCCTAGGTCATATGAATTTGAGCCATGAGATAGTGTCAGAGAGCCAGAAGAGGAAGACAAGTCACTTTTTTGTGCAATGGACCCCATGGAGCCTCCAAGCCAAATGGCGCTGTCATTGTGATTGCTAGCTGTAGAAGTACAGGCCTCCTCATTTTGTACACAGCGAGTGTCCTCAGTTTTTTCTTCTACATTTGATGCCTGGCTGGATCTACTTGGTGTTTGCTTATGTTTTTTGTTCACAGTAGTTGCCATTACAAGGAATTTTACAGCACCATGGTGAGCATGGTAAGATACCATACCTCTTCCTAGAAAAAAGAAACAAAGTGAAGGAAGAATAAACACCACAGCTCAAATCCACTGCATGCCAAATAAAACGCAATTTCACTTGTATCATACATAAAATTTAGCTGCAGAGGATGTATAGAATCTAGAGATGCCCCAGGTGTGGGAACAAAGCTCAAAGGGTTTGGCCACTATCATAAAACTTTACCAGGGTAAGTACTATATGGGTGACCCAATAAGGGTCTTGTGCTGCTTACCCTGGTAAAGTTTCCGGAAAGCTGCCAGATCTGGTGACCTGCTGTCTTCTGGGGGATGAAGGGGGGTGTGCAGATATTACTGTTTGCAGGCCCCCTTGATCATATCCACTTACCTTTGCTGTGGTTGGTTAGAGAGTTAATGTAATTTAAGAAAATTTACCATAAAAATCCATCATGATAAACCATAGACACTTACTCATAGATTCAGGCACTGTGACTGTGGTAATCTTGTTCTATTTGTTATTCATGGCCTACTTGTTTCTACAATCAATTTTTAAAATTATGGTAATGAACCAGAAAGGCTTCTGTAAAATCATTAGCATAATTTTAAAAAGTTGATTTTATAAGCAAAGAAGCCACGGTTAAGAAATATAAAAAGATTACCATAGTTGCAGTGCCTGGATCTATGGGTAAGTGTCCCTGGTTTATCATTCTTGATTTTGATGGTAGATTTCCTTTAGAAGCTGAATAACAAGAAAAACAAGATAAAAAGAACACATTTATCAAGAGTATAAGAGCAGCTTGACCAGCCTGGAAAACAGCAAAACAAAACAAAGACATGGAGTCAAATGAGCAAGATCATCAGGTTTCTGATGTTCTGAGTTTCAAGACAAATAAAGAAGCTGGTGAGAGATTTCTTGGCAAAATTATCTGCTCACAGCTCACAGGATAAATCCTCAGATGATGTTTTACAGCTTCAACCACATCACAAATCACTAGGGGTCAGAGCGTAGCTACAGTAAACTAGACCAACTAATAGGAGGTGCAAAGTACAATTCCCCAGTCTTCTACTGTACCAGACTAATCATCCAGCATCACACAGGGATTAATCTAGAGATGCAGAGACCTGTCTAGTTCTATTCTGCACTGGTCTAAAGACAAACACATTAATACATCTCCCCCATTATTCTGGTGACCTTATATCAGCCAGCAGACTAGACTGACTTTGGAACGACTACTTTGAACGTGTACACCATGTGATGTTCTTCATGTGCCACTTGGCTGATATGATATTTAGGGTACATCTAGAACAGTTAAAAACTATAGAACATATAAAACTGTCTGCACCACGTTTATTAGGGGTTGTAGACAGTTTTCACTCCTATGACTAGTTCAACAAAAGGATGTGACCTATAAAAAGGGGCATGGTATAGCAAAAAAAAAAAGTATTTGCGCCAAAAATACTGCTGAGGCGATAGAATTTTGTCCTAGTTTTCTGGAATTAAGTAAGCCAACTAATAGCAAGTACAAAGTATGACAGTCTTATACTACAACAGATTTATCATCCAGCACCGGACTCTTATACGAATCTTGTACAGAATAAGACTGTCTGTCTGACCTAACAACACTTTTCAGAAATCTTCCCATTGGTTTGTTTATCCACCAGTCATTACTTACCAGTTACTTTGGGAATTCCTTGTAACCGGGGGACTGGAAATGCTACAATGACACCAAGATTTGTTCCAACCATTAACAGTCCATGACAAACCAGCAAGCTAGTTACAGAAACCCGCTGCTGTCCTGAAATACAAAGAAATATAACAATAGTGAGGGGCTCTATAAGTTCCTAATAATTCATGAAGCACAAAAATAAACATTTTTTAATGGATATGTACAGAAAGCTGAAACTCACAAGCAGAAAACCCAACTCATTGTAAGCTATAGGGCTTTTGCAATGATTTAAAGGGAATCTGTCATCAGAAATGCAATAATAAAGGGAGTTAAGCAGCAGAACTTTATATTAATTAATAAGGGAAGGAACGTAAACCCTGCATCAATTAATGGGGGGGGGGGGTGATGAATTAGCATGAATTAATAAAGGGGTCTGAATTGTGCATTAGGTAATTTGGGGGCTACTGAACACTATTTAATAATGGGGGCGGAGCTGCTGAATTATATATTAATAATTGGGGGTGCATTGCTATATATTATTGCGTGATGGGTGCTGTGCCACTGTATAGTGCCATAATTTTAAAGTCAGGGACTTGAGCTATACATGTGACAGTAACTTGTCTACTTATTATTCATATTATTATTAACTGTAACATGGTACAGCCAATGATACAGGAGGTGATATCTTTTATGGGTCTCCGTTGACTCAATAATAAAAAGAGTGCGACAAAGCACATGCATACTGCTGCTTACAAACCACGTGATGTACAGAGATGAAAAGTGCAAGAAAAATAAACTACGTAATGGTTCTACAAACTAAGGAAAAAACACAGACTCAATACAATGAGTTACACTAGCAACCATAAGGACATAACTGACCTTGTTTAATGCACAAAACATTCAAATGCAAAAGAAATTCAAGGATAATCTAAGTAAATATGTATATTATGTATATATACACACACAATTGCTAATGTTCACTTTGTGTTAAAGGTATAAGATTGAAATTAAGGAATTGGAGGCAGCAGTAAGACATATCAGTAAAAGGGAATATTAGGCCACTCATAAACATGATCACCAACTTTCATACTGATTTGTATTATATTCATGTTATAAAAGTTCATCTACTCGAATAATGGTCTTGTATAAAAAATTCTCTAGGAGAGGAGGATGGGTGCCGCTCAACACCTGTTTGTGGCCTTGTTGGACAGACCTACATCATAACTTGGTAAACTTTCAAGCATTGTTCAGGGGCAGCTGGAATATTTTGCTTTGAAATCTAAATGCCAGGGATTAACCTTGGACCTTCTTCCAACCACATATGTGGAAACGGTTATATCAGCTCATGACAGGAAGCATATGAACTTCAGTTATGTCTTTCTTCAGGAAATTGTTGAAATATAAGTCTTTACACCGCATTTAGTAAGGTTTCATGTACCTTAATGTACACATTACAGACAAAGAAAAAGTATAATTAGCACTTTTTGTGACAGAATGGGATCCCCTGGGAAGAAGTGGAACACATGCAGAATCACCGCAGGGGAGATGCTGGAAATCCCCACACTGCCACACCGAGGAAGACTTTCCAGCCCATAGATGTGTCACACAGCATATGGGAAGCCCTCATACCATTATATTAAGACCTGTATAATCTCAGTCTGCTCCTCAGAGCACAAGATGGGCCGAAGTTATATTCATTTCAATTCATGCTGTAATTTTAAAGAAAGCAAAACTAAAACTGATGTTTAATAGTAGAAGGCCAAAATAACAAAAAGTCATTCTAGTCTACAGCAAAAAATTATGTTTTTAAATGCCCTGTACACCAGAAAATGGGCAAAGGGGGCTTATTTTTTGTGGGATGAGATCAACTTTTCAAATATATCAATGTATGGCATCTTTAGATAATTGATAAGATTTTAACAACTCCTAAGGTGGAGGTAAAATCTCATTTGTTTCAGGGCTTATTCATTGGCCGAGAGTTGTTCATTTAAACAGTAGAATTTTTGGGCACATACCTCTTTTTGATCACTTTGTATAATTATATTTTAGTAGCATACTTTTATATCCTTTTTTGGGAAGGGGTTAAGCTTCCTCTAATGCCTCTACTTCTAGTTAGTGCGGCTTTGCATATACAGCAGTGTGCTTGTTGGGAAGTGCAGAGACGGCAGTGCTCATCCGAGTAAAAGTCATACATGGAATTTCACTTGTTATTTCCTAGAGTTTATATTTTACTTGCATTTATGTTTGTCCCAAGCCCAATCGGCATTGAATGATTCGCTGTAAAGGGCACTTCCTTAATTTGCTCAAAATAATAAAGTTTAAATGAGAGAGGAATGTGTAGCTCACACTATGACACTACTTAGTGTGTGTCACTGCATTCTCTAGAACTGCAGATATCATTTGGAATCTGATCCAGACTACGATAGCCGTTCTCTTCAGACAACTCCTTTCATATAAGCTAGTAGTAAGTAGATGAAACTTTGTTGGGGCAGGTGCAGCTGCAGTCTCTTGATGTATTGAGCCTGTATGCTGTGAGAGGGGAGAAATCAATTTGGCTCAGAGAACAAAGCTCAGCTCTTACCTCACATCATGAAGAGCCTGTCTACTCAGCCACATGGAGAGAAAATATGTATAACAACATGAGAGCTTCAGCAGTGCAGTGTGCACTAGTTTACTCCTATAGAGAATCTGCCCAATTGTTTTTAATGAACTCTATTTGCTCTAACAATGAAATACCCCAGGTGCATACACATAAACATATTAAAAAGGGGATACAATTATGTTTCTTGTTTCTGGTGTCGAACCCATAAATATTTGTTTTCATCTTCAAAGTGGAATCATCAGGAGGAACAGTTTGTGGCCCTCAGTGATAACCCTTCACCTAGTCATACGCATGCACCATTGCTTATCATGTCACTGTATGTGTGGAAAACATATCAGAGGGATATTTCCTACTTCCTCCAAATTTCCACTGCGCTCTGTTTATGTTCCTGCTGTATGGAATTTAGCAATCAGGTTTATTCCATGGAGATGAAAAAAACATGCTTTATCTTCACTACATAAACATCACCTGCCAAGTGCACACACACTCCAGTTGAGGTGCTGAAAGACAATTTTCCGTAATGTGACGGAGGATTTATGGAAATATGTCTTAGGTTTTCTTTGTATTACAGTAATAAGGCAACTTACAATTGAGCACTTATCTGAAGTGGGCTGCTTAATAATAAAGGAATAATCAGCCTTAAGACTAGAGCAGTAGTGCGCAACCTTTTTTGGGGGTCGTGGACCGGTACCAGGTGGGAAATGCATTGGTCAAAGTATATAGCCTGCAAGCCCCCTTTAGTATATACCTGCCAGCCTCCTGTATTATATAGCCAGCCTGCCAGCTCTCTGTAGTATATAGCCTGCCAGCCCATGTAGTATACAGCCGGAAAGTGAGTACACTTTTTGGTTTTTTTTATATAGGCATTATATTGGTGGTAGGGGCTGCTGGCTATGTACTGGGGGAGGGGAGGGGGAAGGGTCTGGCTATATACTACTGGGGCTGGCAGGCAATATACCAGGGGGGCTGGCAGGCTATATACTAAAAGGGGCCGGCAGGCTATATACTGCAGGGGGCTGACAGGCTATATACTACAGGGAGCTGGCTATATACTAGAGGGGGCTGTCTGGTTATATACTAAAGGGGGCTGTCTGGCTATATACTAAAGGGGGCTGGCAAGCTATATACTAAAGGGGGCTGGCTAGCTATATACTAAAAGGGGCAGGCAGGCTATATACTACAGGGGGCTGACAGGCTATATACTACAGGGAGCTGGCTATATACTAGAGGGGGCTGTCTGGCTATATACTAAAGGGGGCTGTCTGGCTATATACTAAAGGGGGCTGGCAAGCTATATACTAAAGGGGGCTGGCAAGCTATATACTAAAGCAGGCTGGCTAGCTATATACTAAATGGGGCTGGCTAGCTATATACTGCTGGGGGCTTGCTGGCTATTTACAGGGAGACTGTGACCAATGCATTTCCCACCCTCGGCTTATACTCAAGTCAATACGTTTTTGTGGTTAAATTAGGGGCCTCGGCTTATAGTCGGGTTGGCTTATACTCGAGTATATACAGTATGTAGACACACACACACTAGGATGTAGAATTTCCTTGTACCAGGTGGATCTCCTAGCCCACTATCATATATAGTTTCTGCTATTGTCATAAGGGAATGAAATTACACAGGATGGTTGCGTTTAGAGAACATTGGGCCCTTATTAAAGTAGGCCCTGGGGTCAATCTGATTTGGCTGCATGCTCATGAAAGCCCAGATGTCATCGCACAATGAGCACCTCCCTTATGTGCCCTTGATAGGGAATGTAGGTACCCATTAAGTGGCTAGATTTCTGATAAAAGCAACAAACAGAAAATTTCTATTTAATTTAGAACAAACCTGCTGGAGTACCATACTAAAAGGCAACAGACCAACTCACCTGATAACATATTGTGTACAGGAGTTGCTATGTTAATATCTTGAAGATGTTCGAAGGTCTCTGTATGGAACAGACGTAAAGTTGAGCCTGATGTAAAGGCAATCCAGATGCCAACCCCGGCAACTGCCATGTGTGAAATCACCATGCCCTCTTCTTGATGAGCTTCAAACTGGTGCTAATATACAAAGCAACAACGACCATTTAGAATATTTGATGACAGAAGAAAAGACATCATATAGAGAAATGACTATTAAACTGACCACATATTTCACAAGCGTAAAAATCCATCAAATTTGTTTCCCATGACTTCCATGCCCTTTGTTCATACTATAGTATCTCTGCTCATGCTTTGAAAGCAGTTTAGTAAATCAGCACAATTTATACCTTTCCATGTGGTTTCTTACCAGCTCTCCAGACATCCACGCTGTGTGTCTTGTGAGTCTGGAATACTATGTAGGATCCACTGGTAAGAACAGAGTACAGATACTATTGTAAGGACTTTTGTTTGATACCCAAAGGACTGGTTCTAATTATTTTCCTTCCAGCGGAGATACAGTCTGCCTATTACTCCACAGTAAGACTGGCATAATCATTGTTTTGCATTACAGCTAGTTATGCTGTTTTGGACGTCAGCAAGCTATTATTGTTACATGCCTTTTTGTGCCAAAGACTATTACAAAATGTTCCCATAAAGTGTGGATTCAATAAACAAATACAACTGTAATTAACAATATGGAATAAAGTATGTACGGTAATGGCAAAATGATTGTTCATTCAGATTCAATGTGAATGGTTTAGCAAAGGCACACGTGGAATTTGAAGTGTAATTTCTCCTTTCTTCTCCTGTGGTGAGCAGTTTTAAAAAAGGCAAATTGTCATGTCTGTGCAGATAGAGAAGGAGAGACCGTTAAAGCTTAAATAACATATCCATCAGTTGTCTGTGAAGGCACAGCAGGAAAAAGCAGATTTACATAGACTGCTGAAAATAAAAGAAAGGAAAAATTGACATTTCTATTCTTATACAATTTTAATAAATGTAACATTAAAGGAGTTTTCTGGCGCTATTGTCACTGCTGACAATCTGCTGAATGCAGTGATGTCAGTGATGGGCACTTCATGTTGAGCCATAGGTAAAGGGCTCTGTACCTGGTGTATCATCCTTACAATGCAGATGCCGCCCTCACAGAAGTGAATGGGATGTATGATTCAATAAGGAGATGTCCGCGTCTGGCACCAAGATTAGTAACAGTGACAGGCCCCCTTTAACTTTTTTACCTTCCACCACATTGCAGGCTTCAAACATAAAGATATTTAATTGCCATTTTTGGTGAAGAATCAACAACAAGTTGAATTTCATTCAAGTTAAAATTTATTGGATATTTTCAACTTTTGTAAAAATGATTCAATGTTCCTAAATGACTGATGATGATAAATATAATCCACCTGTGTGTAATCAAGTCTTTGTAAAAATACATCTTCTTTGTTTGGTGTAAAGACAACACAGCTCATCACCCTGAACACACCCCTCCCACTGTAAAACATGGTGGTGGCAGCATGATGGTTAGGGCTTTTCTTCAGCAGGGACAGGGAAGATGGTTATATTGATGGGAAGATGGATGGAGCCAAATTCGGGAAATTCTTCTAGGACCATTCTGGAAGAAAACCTGTTGGAGTCTGAAAAAGACCTGAGACTGGGACAGAGATATATCTTCCAACAAGACAATGATCCCAAACATAAAGAAAAATCTACAATGAATGGTTGACAAATAAACGTATCCAGGTGTAAGAATGGCCCAGTCACAGTCCAGACCTAAATCCATCTGTGGAAAGAGCTAAAAACTGCTGTTCACAAACGCTCTCCATCCAACCTCACAGCTCTCCAAGGAGGAACGGGCAACAGTTTCAGTCTCTAGATGTGCAAAACTAATAGAGACATTCCCTAAGGGACTTGCAGCTGTAATTGCAGTAAAATGTGGCGCTACAAAGTATTAACTTAAGGGGGCCGAATAATATTGCACCCCCCACTTTTCAGTTTATTATTTTTTATAAAAGTTTAATATATCAAATAAATTTAGTTCCACTTCACAATTGTGTCCCACTTGTTGATTCTTTACCAAAAAATTACAATTTTATATCTTTATGTTTGAACCCTGAAATCTGGCAAAAGGTAGAAAAGTTCAAGGGGGCTGAATACTTTCACAGGGCACTGTATATGGTGAGATAAACCTTAAAATAATCAGTTTTCAGGATGCATTAGTAGGTTAAAAAAAATCACAGTAATTACCTCAATGTTATAACTTTCCTTGCCAATGACGAATAGCTGTCCTCCAGAAGCAGCCCAAATAGTTCTGTCCATCACTAACAAACTGCGTACAGGTAAAACGCCCAGTTTTATCAGCTTTGTAGGCTCAATGTTCCAGGATCCATCTAAATATTAAAGCAAGTTAGATTAATTGTTTAAAAAAAAAAAAAAGCTCCTATTGACAGGTTCTTTTGAATATGAGCATCAACCATGTTACACAATGAACAAAGCCAGAAATAGACAGCTTATTTTGTTGTGGAGAAGCATGGCAGATACCCATCTACCTCAATAAAAACTGAGGATTCACAGTCTGGTCTAAAATGCCATATTCCATTCAATGAGCAAAGACATACAATAGCCATCACAATGTCAATGTCATAGTTGTAGTAGTAGATTCAAAGTAGAATATGCAGATAATAAGGATTAGCTCACCAGTCCAGATGCCACCAATCCAAGGTCAGGGATTGACGGAAATGTTGCATATTTCTACACAATTGTGCATATCCTACTTTAAATCTAAAAAAAGTCTAAATATATCGATTGGAATGTGTCATGTTAAATGTGGATACAGACTTTACAATGCCAGTAGTACACAGTCATACCATAGAGCAGTGATGGCTAACCTATGGCACTGGTGCCAGAGGTGGCACTCAGAGCCCTTTCAGTGGGCACTCGGCCCATCACCAGAGATGACTCCAGGTATCTTCCTGCAGTCCCAGACAGCCCAGGACTTGCTGTGCACAGAGCTGTTTTAAAGTAACAGCTCTACCTGGGACTATTTTGTGCTTTATTGGTGTCCTCAGGGTGCTGGTATCAATGAAAACTGTGACAGAGAAGGGAGTATAAATCACAAATTACATTTCTGTGTTGGCACTTTGCGATAAATAAGCGGGTCTTTGTTGTAGTTTGGGCACTCGACCTCTAAAAGGTTTGCCATCACTGCCATAGAGTAACCTTAAAGGGGTTTAGTTAAAGAGGACATTTCATTATAGGGGCTAGCACACAGATTCAGGGCATTTTAAATATTTCTCCCATAGCCGAGTTATCTGTGTGTCATTGTGTGTTATATGCATCTCATGGATCTCAACATCTCTCAACTCTGATCTGTCTCAACTCTCTTTCCACATTTGTGACAGTAGCTAAATAATAATAATTCATTTATATAGCACACACAGATTACTTAAAAGTGTATATAAACCTGTCATCCTGACAATCTAAGCACATTGTCAGCACACAGCATCTCAAAGCACAGAGGAAATGCGAAGTGTCTGCTTAGAGAGTTATCTCTATATAACCATCACTGAGTTTTAGGAGCTTAAACAGCAATAAAACTGAGTAAAATTGTTAAGTAAGGGGGTTAGAAATAATTTTTATCACTAGAGGGTTATAATTTGAGAACTTTCTTCCATGGGCAAACTAATTTAATACTATGGATTCATATATGGATTAACCATAAACAGAACCTGTCAGCAGAAGTTGGCCTTAATAAATGACCACAAGTATGTTGTGAAGCAGCTTAGCACCTTAATGATCATGCGTCTTTAATGGCCCAGGGTGGTGATATCATCCAGAAAATCTATTTTAAAGTGAGATTTAAATTGTTTGTGTCAATTAAAGGAGGCATAGAGTTTAGCAATGAAGTCCAGGTCTCCCACCTCAGAACACTTTCTCCACTGTGTTCGGCATTATGCAGCAGACTTCTGGAGAGCAAGTTACTGATGGTTTCTCAATTACAGCAAAAGGAATGGTGAAAAGGAGATAACTTAACTTCAGTGATAAACTCTCCGTCTTTGTGACTTTATACAACCAATTTACATCTCAAAGTAGATTTTCCGGACAAAGCCACCACCATGGACCCTGAAAGAACCATGACCTGGAATGTGTTAATCGACTTCACAATATACTGCAAGCGTTGGTTCAGTTTTTCCTGCAGGTTCCCTTTAAAGGTAACAATATACAATATTACAATATATCCCCCATACACAGTATTTATCCTCTCCTGCTTTTATTGCCTCAAGAACTTCCTGTGTGTATAGACTATAAAATCAAGCATGCACCACTCCAGCTCCGCTTTTTGCCCTGCTCCTCCCAGCCACTTCTCAAGACCCAACCAGATTAGATGCAATAATACATTATACAGGATTTGGTGTTGCGGTAAATGAAACACACAACAGCATGAATGGCGATGAGCCAATCGTTCATGATTGAGCTAGCTCTAAGAGAATAAATAGAATAGCCCCACCTCTTATTTCAGATAACGAAAAAATTTGGGGTTAAATGTGGAGTGAGGATGGGTGGCTACTATGTGAAAATTTCTCTCTATGTAATTTTATAGGGAGACGTTCAGGAGACAGAAAAGTCAGCTCTTTATAGAGAGCAGCGCCTAATGATCCAGCTCTCTATAAAGCAGCAGTCTGCCCATCATTAATTTTAGCTATGAATGTGGCTGCTGGTGCTAAGGCAGGAGTCAAGCATAAGCTAAGCCATGTGGAGGAGACTCCCTTCTCTCACATGCTATCCTGTAGGGAATGTAATGTCACCGGAAGCTTCAGAAACAGCATCTCAAAAGAGGGACAAGGAGTCAGTTTGTCAGTGTAACTACAACATGGGTTACACTATTAAGGGATTGTACTTACACTAGTAAAAAGTTGTTCCACAATGAAATTATTGTAGAATCTATTATAGAACTCCAGAGACTTATGGGGAAGCCAAGAACTACGTGTCTACCAAAATCTAATTTGTCGTCAAGTAATGAAAAAAAGAATAAAAATTGTATTTCTCTTTTTTTTTTCTTTAAAAAGCCATAGTCAGGATTGTTCCCTGCACATAGAATACACTATAAGTGCATATTCAGACCATCAGAGTGAGATGGTGAGTGACTGTGATGTACACTGTCATTATGCTGCTGGAATAGACTGTGTGGCACCAGCATCCAGTGTGGTTACATTCTGGTGCCATAAGTCTATGCAATAAACAGCACTCGGGTCTCTTGTGCAAATGGTGAATGTTATACATTATACAGCTACAGATTTCACAGGCCAGAAATCTGACATTCTATCCAATATCCGGGACTAGAAGACACAATTAACAAGCTAAATTTAGTATCCAAATTGGAACAATGACATTTTCTGTTTCTATTCAGGAAATACTCAAAGCTGCAAAGAAAAAAAAAACAATACTCATCTGCATGACCATCTGATATAATATTCATGCAGATTTGTATGAAATGTTACATTTCATAAGAAACAGGTATAAGCTCTGCTTCTTAGAGCAATCCGGACACAAACTGGTTTCTGCTTGCAATGGAATAGTAGATCTGTTTCATAAAGGCTGTGACATTGTGAAGCCGGTATGTGTCCTCCAATAAAAGTAGTGTGCTCTACTAATCTGCTAACCAGACAGCCTCATCATTGGAAAATAGGTCAGAGCTAATGAAAACAGACCCTCCGGCTGCACACACCACAGCACTGCTCAGTAAGGGAGCAATGCCAGGCTTCAGCAAGGCAAATTGTGACATCAAAGATTATTCATTGGTTAAACACAAGTGTATTTGATTTACCGTGACTTTTGTTATATATATACATATATATATTTACAGTGTTAAGAACTTTCCTAAAGGCGTGTCAGTATCACTAAATAACAGCATATCTAGACAAAAAAATATTAGAATAACAAATAAAACTTAATTTTCTCTAAACGCATTAGATTTCTAATATACAGTAAGTGAATTTAGTAAAATTCTGAAGATGCTGCATAAGCCATCATCTTAACGCTCCAAACCATGAGGCACCTACATACACTCTGAACGAATACCTAAACACAATCATCCGTGCGCGGTTGCACACACGGTCACGCACCGACCTTTACACCACCGCAAAAAGCCTCAAAATTATGGTAATGAAATGGTAAAAAGGGTTAGAAATCCAAAGTGCCGACCTCTGTGCACAGTTTTGTCAGTAACTAATGGGAGTAAACCCCGCAATCTATACATTACAGTGTCATGTATTGAACATTATACAGTACATCATATAACCTTTGTATTAATATTTAGTTGCTAGAGTTTACCTTCTGTCTTTGTGTAGACTGCTAGGTTGCCATTCACAAGCCCCGCATACAGGTTTCGGGGAATGCTAGCAAGACTCATGACGGTGGCTTTTTCTGGAGTAAAAAAGTGTTGCAGACGAACCTTTTTTGAGCCTTGGCTACTTTTGTAAACACATATACTAGAGAAAACAAAGAATATTGAACAGCTGAGTTATACATCAGAAGTAATACCATTTATTATGTTCACATCATATACAATTCTGCTTTCATGTAGGTCCGTCTTCAAACAATTAAAATAAATTCACCTTCACCCTCTGATCCACCATGGTCAGCCTGATGGTGGCTCCTGCAACTTTCATTCTGGATGTTGCCATGTAACTTGCCGTCAAAGGGACAGGCCATCACTGCAACCAATTAGTAGCCTTTGTGGTGACCTTGAATCAAATAACAGGTCACTGCTAAGGGTGGTAAGTGACATGCCACAGCTGTTGAGGTCACCACAGATGTCAGGGATTGGCTGCAGTGGAGACAAGTTTATTTGTATACATAAAGCAGTATATGCCTGTTGGCAGAAATTACCTAATAAACCACTACCAGTATGTTGTTAAGAAGCACGCTCGTAGTGAATCGCGGCAGCTGTGCATTCTCGTCGGGGAACGCACCTTGGGGATCGCGCAGGGACTGGTAAGTAAATCTGCCCCGATATGTAAGGTGTCAAGCTGCTAGAGTACATACTGGTAGTAGTTTATTAGACCAGTTTCTGATGACAGGTTCCCTTTAAAGCTTAACTACTCCTTCAAAGAGTTACTTGACTGTTGAGGCGGCTTTAAGGGGGACTTTTTTTTGTAAACTGCCAACAAAACAAATTAAGGAAAAAAAAATAATTTAATTTATGTTCTTCTCTGATCACCTGGGTGCCTCTATGACAATACTGGTTGACTAGAGGTATCAATAACTGACCACTGGCATTTCAAGATTGCACTGCAAGCAGTTTGTTTAAAAGAAAATCCCTAGGGTTGTAAATCCCTTTAATTCTATTTGGAAATGGGGAAGTGACCAGGTGCTTGATGGTGTAGGATGTGTGAGAGCTCCAAACTGAATTATGACTAATCCTGCTGCCTACTGTTCCTGTGTTTGAAAGATTGCTAACTTAGCTCTATGCGGTTCTGGGTGACCTGCAATGTCCAGACTCTCCATTTCCTGGCTGCGGTGCATTTTTATCTGGGCCAACGTGTTCCCTCCGGTGTAGTCTACAGGATAAAGCTCCGGCCTTGCTCCTCCTACTCCCTGCGTTTGGCGCTCTCCTTCTTTGAAGCCCAGTGGATGGGCCAAGTACTTTTCATGCACTTTTTCACCTAGGCAGCCTTCACACGTGTTTGTGCATTGGCTGGACTGCTTTCCCGAGCCATTTTCTTGTTGCTGGGCTGAATTCAGACTGATCAGAGGCAAGGGCTACAGCATTGAGTAAGGATAGCCAAACAGTAGACTATAGAACGCCTGCACATGATTCTGGGCTCCCTCTTTCTATCCTCCAACAGAGAGCTTTATTGTTCCCATGGACATTAGCCTGGGGAAGGTTGAGGACATGGTTCCCTATACAGCACAGATCATCAAGACCTTGGTCCACAACTATCACTTTCCCAATGTTTGTAGTAGTTCGAGCCTTAGGATCCCAACTCAAGTCCTCTTCTTCCTTGGTCATCTATCTTCTCGTCCTTTCATCATAATACTGCTGAACTATTGGAATAGATATAGTGTTCTGGTAGCAGCACAGCACTAAGGAGATGTCATTTATGAGAATTCTTGCTTTTCCTTTTATCCTGACTTTACCTCTGAAGTCCAATGGAGGCAGATCACAGCAGTCAGGAGTCATCATTGTGACCTGGGAATAAAATTCACGAATGGACCGCAGGCAGCCACACCCTCGCTGATGTGGTGGTGACCATTGTACTCCTTCAACCAAGTCTACAACTCCCCCCGTATTCTTCCCTTAGCCGCCAGTGAAGCAGTTATTATTATTTTTTACCTATTATTATGTCATAGATAGATTGCTGCTTTCTTTCTATTGCAGGAACAGACATAAATCCAAGAAGTGAGCTTTGACCAATGTCACTTGTGCTCAGTTACATTGAATTCCAATTTGTTATTGTTCTTTCTTTCTTAATATCATGTTTAATAGGGCTACTGTATTCCCCTTTTTTGGGTTCTGTATGACTAGTGGATATGATGGTTCTTGGATCCTAGGCCCGGACAGGTTGGGGTAGTTTAGGCAAGGTGGGGGGATTAGATTTGTTTGTCTTGCCTTTGTGGTGTGTGTGGTTGCTTATGCTAGTCTTGCTGCGGAAAACTGATCCATTTCCTTATTATGATTGATATATTTTGATATGGGGAGTGCAGCAAAATTTCATTGAATATGAGGGGGATGAATTGCAACATTAAAAGGGTGCTGGTGTTTATTTTTTTTAAATCGCACACTTTAGGGGGGGCAGAAGAACCTGGATTAGTCACACATCATCTACTCTAACCATGCTAGATGTGTTTCAATCTTAGTGAGTAAAGCACTCCCCTTTATGCTTCATGGGGTACACTTAGACCCCTTAAACAATAACATAGTACTGCATGCAGCAATCAGGGGACTGGATTATGTAAATGAAGGGGTAGATTTTCCACTTCATTTCTTAATATCTATGTTGCAGGCACTGATGACTAAAATAGCTCTTGACCCTTAGAACCCTTTCCATACCCTAGGGCAGTGGTGGCGAACCTATGGCAGAGGGACACTGGAAAGAAGCTAAAATGATGGAAATTTTCCATCTGTGTTGCTCTCCTCAGGAGGCCAATCTGATTGAGAGTTGTTGAACAGGGAGCAATAAGTTACAGCTTTAATTTTTGGTTGGCACCTAACGATAAATAATGGGGGTTTTGGGTTGCAGTTTGGGCACTCAGCCTCTAAAAGGTTCGCCATCACTGCCCTAGGGGATAAAAGACTGTAAGGAAATGAGCCTAAAGAGGTGTGGCGGTGGCATCACCTTAATGAGTGGCAGTTCTCCCGTCACTCTTTGGCTACCTAGTAGCTTTCAAAGATAGATGTGACTTTTGCAAGAAGTGATCTCCTGAGGCTGGCTGTCATCCTGTATTTGCCTAGGGGCATCTCAGACCATGCTCCCTTACTAGTGATTCTAACTCAGCCTCTTGATAGTCCAGGGAGTGTCTGAAGACGGAATAATTTCTGGATAGATATTATACAGGTTCAGGTTAGCAGCCAACAAGAGAACGAGGCATATTGGGGAGTGTCTGACTCTTTGAAAGAATGTAGAGCCTATAAGACCGTTATGATGCCCATGTATATGCCCCTCGGTCGAAAATACCACCGGATGACATACACTCAACGGCTACTTTATTAGGTACACCGTGCTAGTAACGGGTTGGACCCCCTTTTGCCTTCAGAACTGCCTCAGTACTTCATGGCATAGATTCAACAAGGTGCTGGAAGCATTCCTCAGAGATTTTGGTCCATATTGATGTGATGGCATCACACAGTTGCCGCAGATTTGTCGGCTGCACATCCATGATGCGAATCTCCCGTTCAACCACATCCCAAAGATGCTCTATTGGATTGAGATCTGGTGACTGTGGAGGCCATTTGAGTACAGTGAACTCATTGTCATGTTCAAGAAACCAGTCTGAGATGATTCCAGCTTTATGACATGGCTCATTATCCTGCTGAAAGTAGCCATCAGATGTTGGGTACATTGTGGTCATAAAGGGATGGCCATGGGCAGCAACAATACTCAGGTAGGCTGTGGCGTTGCAACGATGCTCAATTGGTACCAAGGGGCCCACAGAGTGCCAAGAAAATATTCCCCACACCATGACACCACCACCACCAGCCTGAACCGTTGATACAAGGCAGGATGGATCCATGCTTTCATGTTGTTGACGCCAAATTCTGACCCTACCATCCGAATGTCGCAGCAGAAATCGAGACCCATCAGACCAGGTAACGTTTTTCTAATCTTCTACTGTCCAATTTCGATGAGCTTGTGCAAATTGTAGCCTCAGTTTCCTGTTCTTAGCTGAAAGGAGTGGCACCCGGTGTGGTCTTCTGCTGCTGTAGCCCATCTGCCTCAAAGTTCGACGTACTGTGCGTTCAAAGATGCTCTTCTGCCTACCTTGGTTGTAACGGGTGGCGATTTGAGTCACTGTTGTCTTTCTATCAGCTCCAACCAGTCTGCCCATTCTCCTCTGACCTCTGGCATCAACAAGGCATTTCCGCCCACAGAACTGCCGCTCACTGGATGTTTTTTCTTTTTCGGACCATTCTCTGTAAACCCTAGGAGATGGTTGTGCGTGAAAATCCCAGTAGATCAGCAGTTTCTGAAATACTCAGACCAGCCCTTCTGGCACCAACAACCATGCCACGTTCAAAGGCACTCAAATCACCTTTCTTCCCCATACTGATGCTCGGTTTGAACTGCAGGAGATTGTCTTGACCATGTTTACATGCCTAAATGCACTGAGTTGCCGCCATGTGATTGGCTGATTAGAAATTAAGTGTTAACGAGCAGTTGGACAGGTGTACCTAATAAAGTGGCAGGTGAGTGTATGCTCCTTTATCTCTTCACTAGCAGGTTTCCTGCAGAATGGTACAAATTTCAGGTCAATGTGATTAGCCCCAATTTAACTATTAATTGAGCTTCGGAAGCTTCAGAGCTGCCCCTTACTTAATACTAATCTTACTTAATACTAATCTGGTTTTATGTCAGGGGAAAGTACAGATATTAACCTCCGGAGCTTGTTCATCAATCTCCAGGTATCTTGTGAGAGCAAAGAGAATAGATTCATTGCCTCATGGGATCTTTTAGTGTAACTTGCTAAATCAGGCTTTACTGGCCTTCAGGTCCACTGGCAAAAGCCAGTTCTTCTTTTGTAGAAGTCTTTGACCCTGCACTGATCTGCCAGTCCACAGGCCTGTTGGTGGCGGAGCAGTTTACATGCCCGGGGTTTTGGGATTCACAGAGATTTTACCAGGTTTCATGTCCTCAACATCGTACCCATTATGCATTTTGTAACTAACAATGTCAAACCTTAGGAGAATCTCCCTCCATCATTAGTGGGTAGGATTAATATTTTCAAGACAGCATTTGTACCAGGCTGCTTCATCAATACTACCTAGATGAATCTATCTAGCTTTCTAGATTTAGCTTCAGCTCCAACATGCCTTGGTGCAACATTTTGGAGGGGTGTCCTGCTTAAGACAATATTTCTTTGGAATGTGTGCTAAAGACCTCACTCAATCTTTCTCCACTTTCTATAAACAGCTAATTGATGTACATCCTACTCCACTGGAAAAGTGTTTTAGGATATGGCAGAGAAATATTATAAAGAATTAGTTCAAAACTGGCGTAGTACAGAGATCGGTACCTGCAACCGTTTCATTCAAGATAAATGGCTCTGCAGAGTTTTTTTTACCCGAGACTAAGAAGGATGCACAAGCTTTCCTCTTATTAATGCCTAGTAGGAAGGCCACTGGCACCTTTTTCCTCATGGAATGTCCGTCCATTCAGGATTATTGGACGGCCATTCATTCCTTTCTTAAGACCCTGTTTTTCTATGGCAGGAAGGTGATGTTGCTTGATTAAAAAAAAACCCTAAGATTGCCACTCTAGCCTGTAGGATTGCATTGAAAAATGCTGATCTCCCAGTGTATAAGCTAACCTATGTAGCCTGTGGTTTCCTGGATCGATTCTCTTCGATTTGGGAATTGTGGCTTTCTGCGCATTCCGCTTAGTATTTGGAAGTGGATTAGTTCTCTCTATGAATGCCTGGATGCCTAATGTGTGTGATGTGGATTAGTCATCTTGTCTTGGCATAGCAGTGAGGGATGGTGTATATTGCACATACTATGATGCCTCCTCACTCTATTTCATGTATTAAATTGTGATTCACTGAAATGCACATTATCAGAGCCTTGTACTTTCTTATGCTCCAGCAACTAAGGTCGATGTTTGTATGTGTTTGTGCTATATTCTATTTTAAAATGTAAAAAAAATACACCTTAAAGGGGATGTCAGAGCTATTCTTGTGCTATTCTAGAACAATCTTGTATGAACACAATAATTCCTTTGAAAACATGTCTCCTGAACAAAAAATGCCTTTTTTTTATTAGGAAAGGATTAAAATGGCATCAACTGGGAAAACAGATTAAAAACAAGAATATACATATTTCCTAAATTTAATGGAGAAGCGAACGTACTGCACTGAAATCTACATATATCCCTTAATGACATGCAAGCACTGTTGAATATTCTTAAAAACATTTATAGCTGCAGTACTAATAATACCAAAGTGTTATGATATAAGACATCTGGCCTTGGAGTATTAATATGCAGATAGACATTATAAATACTAGTATCTAGGCAACCAGTAGAGTAGAAAGCTGTCCACTCCAAGTTCTTACCATTTCTTTAATTAGCCTGAAATCTGCATCTTTAGTTAACCATAAAAATGATTCCAAGAAATGTATTACTTTTGGCAGAAATCTCTACGATACTGGAAGATTGCATATTAGCTTATGGCTCCTATGATAATATTAAAATTTTTCTCAGTTTAACAGCAGACACGTTCAAATCAATTACATTTACCTTCCCTCTTCCATGCCCAGGCAAATAGTAGGCACATCTGGCGCTCGGGTGGAGTCACACTCAGTATCTGGGACATCACTTAACAGTTTGTGTGTCTCTTCCTCTGGGACATAGACCATGCAGAGTATGCGGGATTCTACATTGAAGCATTCTATCACCTTCGGGCTACGGTTGTGAAGTGAAACAACGGCAACCTGACCCATCTGATTAGTGCAGCTGCCAATCTAAATAGAACAAAGAGAAAGAGGCATGACGTCTACAGCATGGCATGGTATTTATACATCATATGTGTAATCTTTCTACTCTGTGTATAGCTACATGGTTGGTGAAGTTGCAAAAAAAAAAAAAGAGAGAGAAAAAGTCTGAATATTGGATCCCATATTCAAGGTGTGGTCTATCAAGAAATTGATTAATTTGTAATCATTTTTTATGTCTTTAAAAACCTACCAGAAGCAATTTATAATAGGTCTTCTGGTGTACAAAATAAATAAATATAAAATAAATTGATCTCTCTTCACAAGGACCGGTGTCTTGACACAGTTAGTAAACAGCCCTGAAAGATAGTGGTATCACAATTGGGGGGCAGTAATAAGTTGGGAGGATCATGGGGGGTTTTATGCCTGTCAACAAGTGATCTGTATGTTAGCCTGTAATAGAAGTAGTGTATTTGCAATATACTACAATACTGTAGTATAAAAAAGGATATATTATTCAGACCCCCCTTTTCACTAAAAAGCACATATAAATAAACACTATCACAATTGTTAGGTATCACTGCATCCAAAAATGCCCAATCCTCCAAAATATAAAAGGATTAGCTTGTGTCTTGTATTGAAACCTCACGGCAATTAAGTGAATGGGACTAAACTACCCCATACACAGATATGTTTTATTTTTATAAGCCCTTACAAACTCTTCAGCATATAGATAACTGAGGCAGTACAACTAGAGACCACGTTATTTTTCTGTGCATCTAGTACCCTGACTGAATTTAAAGGACACCTGTCATCAGGTCTCTGTCTATGATAATGTCTCATTGGACCTCTCTAAGGTCATTTGCATACAGCTTTTGGACCTTATAGTTTGAGTTTACAGGCATGTAGAGGGGCAATGAAAGGATAGGGGCAATGCTTTTTAAAGGCAGTTTATGGAAAAATATATTTATTTTTTGGTGTTCGCCTGACGGACCCTCTTTAAGCACAAAATTTTTTATTTCTATGCATTTACTACAACACTATCTGGCGGCACCCATGACATTATAGTGCTGTGTGGCAGTTTCACAATGTAAGAGGTGTCTATGTTCTGACTTTTTAATACAGCATGTTAAAAATATAAAAGCAGTCTTAGGCTGCGGTCACACGTGGCGTTTTGAACTAGTTTTTGGCCCGTTTTTAAGCAGTCCGTCAAAAACGCATGCATTTTTGAAAGCGCATCCGTTTTTGACCAGTTTTAATTAAGATAATTGGTAAAACCTGTCAAAAACGGATGCGCTTTCAAAAAACGATTGTGTTTTTCAAAAACGCATGTGTTTTTTGACAGACTGCTTAAGAACGCGTTCAAAATGCCACGTGTGACCGCAGCCTTATAACCCCAGACAGCAGAAGGGTTAGTTTTTCCAAGGTACAAAGCACTCGCTTGTAAATTCTGATTCTGTTTCTACAATGCAGCTCTAGTATTACAGAACAGAGCAAAAGGACAATTTGGAAAGAAGACAAACCTGTTACAAATCAGAACCTTTAAGAGGTGTCACTTACCCACAAAAATCCATGATGCATTGAAAGAGTATCAGGATCATTTTCACTACTGAGATAAGGTTCGGGATTATAGACGGCACATTCAATCTGAAAATAAATCAGAGGACATTACGTCCATACCTGGAGCTATAAATATCCTACATCATATACACCAGGTATCATTAACATGAAGAAGCATTAATCATGTGGAAGGTAAGATAGGTCATGCCTGGTGATAAAAATATGTGCAGTGGCATCTGAGACCCGACTATCTGGATGTAACATATTTACTGACAAGACCAGATGGGCCTGCAGTCTATGTTCTATAAATGCCAAGTCAAGATGGAGTTTTAATGTGAAATAAAAGATTGAAGCAGCTCTGCCAAGGATACCAAGGATAACATGGAATGGCTGCAATCTACAAGACACTTACCTTAAACTCCTGCTGCTTAGACATGATAACTGGAAGGTGCTTTACAAGTAAGGGGTGTTTTTCTTTTTTGATCTGGTTTCCCTCATCTTCTAAACAGAACCAACCCAGCTGGTTCTCCTCTCCTGGGTCAGGAAATAGAAAAGATAAACAAACATTTATTCTATTACTTTAACCATGAATAGAGATGTGTAATTTGTAATTGTAAAATATATTCAAAGTCTAGGAGCTTTTAGTCATTTTAGCCTTATGGCAACATGACGCCACATCACCATTGAGCCTTTGTATACAAGCATAGACCGGTGGTGATGGGCTGCGCTACAATAGATTGGGGAATGGAGAGAGGAGAGTTTAGAGTCTTTGTTATTTTACATTCACATTTCAGTTTCTTTCCACTAATCCAATGTTGGTGGTGAACCAAAAAAAGAAGGGCAGGTGTGAAAAAGCAGATTGAAAAGAACAGTTCAGTAAGGCATCAGTATAATATTACTGAAGCCAAGGAGAGAAAACATATCTGTATGTGTCCATAAACCAAGATGGCTTCAGTGGAAGAATATATCATGTGAAAAATAATCCACCCTTTAATGCTGCTCATCTATACATAGCATTGACCATGTACATAATGATTGAGACCCACCATAAAAATAAAGTGTAGTAAAAAGAAAATGGGTGCAACAGTGATCTGTGTTTGAGGTGCCTGAAAAGAGCTTGGCATAATAATTATTAAGAATTTTGTTGTGGGGTACACTGCAGGCAGGAAGACTTTCTATAAATGTTTCCAATAGGTTTTACTGACAAGTGGCATGAGTTTTCTGCATGCATAACTATAAAAGCTTAAAACTAACGTAATAAAAGTATCTTGGGACTATTCAATATTTAAAGGGACATTGTCACCAAATGTTGCCCCATTAAACTAGTAGACCCCTCAGGGACGGTATGAAGTGTCCATTCTAGAATTACCCCTTTTATGTGACCATAACCATTTTGCCTATTAATAATATCCTCCAAAGTCATGTGCCAGTGAGCAGAGAAGAATAAAGTACAATATAACGGACCCGATATTTTTTGCTGCAGGAAAAGTATTGCCATACAATACAACTTGTACCGATGGTACAGTGACAATGTTTTGCCACATGACCTGAGTGCCCAAAGTGCCCAAGGCTTACAGTTTGCAACACCTTATTGAAACTTCCTACTGTAAATGAAGACAGTAAATAAATAAACTGACAGCTATGACCAACACAAAGCAGGCTTCCCAGCCTATGCGATCATTTACTCTTCTAGGTACATGAAAGGGATCTTCTACATCAGAACCATTTGGCTTACCTAGAGCTAGTTTTGCCATCTGTAAATTATTGATCCACGACTGTTTTGCAGCAGGAGTGAAAGTATTAAAGACAGCAGTAAAGAAGGTTGGTCTTCCTGATCTGGAAAACATTACATAACATAAGATAAAAGGAATAGGTGGAAACATTTATATGGCTTCTAAAATTAAGCTGTATATGAAAACCATAGCAGAAAATGATAAAAAACAAACCCTACTGACTTGTCATGCTTGCCAGGAAGCTGGAGCTGGATTCTGCAGCGGTCTGCAGCTCGGATTTCATTCTCTTTCTTCATGATCAGTCTTTGTAAGCCCGAAGACCAGTCCTGAGCAACTGCAGGATTCAAGTTCTAGAAGAGGATTAGGCAGTTACATATCAGCTCACAAAACAGATGCAATGTGGCCTTCTACATACAAGATACACCAATATCTGTGATAAATCCTTTTTCTAAGAATCTACTACTTCTCTGTAGTAAGAGTAAAAAGAGGCTTTAAGGCTATTCATTCACTTTTTAATACAAATTTGTTTGGCAATATGAAAGTGACTGAAAATCCAAGTAATTTACGACTAATAATGGAGGGTTATCTCAGACTATCTGCAGTCATGTATCTTACTATGATATTTCCACATTTCTCCTCAGAAACTCCATCCAATTAGCACAGCCACTGGTTTTAATAATCCCAAAAGTTCCCAGTTACAGACAGTCCCTGGGTTACGTATAAGATAGGTTCTGTAGGTTTGTTCTTAAGTTGAATTTGTATGTAAGTCAGAACTGTATATTTTATAACTGTATTTTTTTTGGTCTCTGTGACAATTGAATTTTAAAAATGTTGGATAGTCATAAGAATCAGAAATAACAATAAAGCTTCATTGTAGACACCTGTGATAACTGTTATAGCCGATTATTGTAGCCTAGGGCAAAAGTACAGTAAATTACCAATTACCAGAGGTCCGTTTGCAACTAGGGGTCGTCTGTAAGTCTGGTGTTCTTAAGTAAGGGACAGCCTATATTTGCTACGCAAGCACATTGAAGGTTTTATGGGAGTACATACAGACCATTAAAGGGTCACCTTTGTGACTTTATGACTGTTGTACTTTACAAAGCAGAAGGGCTTAGGAGGAACTGCTAGACTGCTTCTCTAAACGATTTTAATCTATCAATACAAAAATTGGAAAAAATTCCTTTAGGAAAATACCCAGACTCACAACAACTAATCCTTTAAGTATTTTCTCTGTCTACAGGATAGGACATTTCTATGTCATGGGTGCCATGCTAGACACTTCCCCTGCACACATGTTTATCAGCAGGGTGGTAACTATACAGACTGACAAGTGTTTTTGCCCTCTCTCACTATTTCTAGGTTTGGTAATCTTCTCGGCTAGTGAAGATTGACTAAGCAATGCCTCAGGAGAAATGTTTATTTAGTGAAAAGGAGAAGGTGTAAAGTGATCGGAGGCTTGGCTCAGATGTGACATGACATTTACACTGTTACACAGTGTGCCTCCTCACATATCCTCAGACTGTCTGGTTACCAAGGCAAACACTTTCCGGGCAACTCCATAGGATGTGTTCAAGATTAGTCAATCAACTTCAGTGCACGAAGGTTTCATGAGATGTCACCAATAAAAGAATTTGCTAGTAAATTTTAGCCTAGCACAGCAGGGACTGCCCCCTTAAATACAGCCTCAATTGCATCATCCAACTGCTGTTCCTCCAGATCCCTTGACAAACATGCAAGCTTAAAATTTCATTTATAGCTATCCCCCGGAATTATTTACAGGTATGCTTATTTTTTTCAAAGAGTATATAGATTCTTAACCCCTTAATGACCTGGCCCTTTTTAGTTTTTTAATTTCCATTTTTCACTTACCACCTTCAAAAATCTAGAACCTTTTTATTTTTCCACATAAAAGAGCTCTGTGGTGGCTTATTTTTTGAGTAACAAATAAACGCCCCGCGAGTCCTCTTCATGCACTGGGACCCGGCTTGCGCTGTACTAGTACAGCGCAAGTCGGGAAGGGGTTAAAGTGAATACCAAAAATATCATTTTTAGCTCATTGTGTCGGGTGCATTAAGCAGGCAGGGGAGGAAGGGGATGGTTTGGAGGAGAGGAAAAATGCACAAGGAGGACTACGGTACACACAGGCTTCTGTGCAGTAGTAGGACTCCCCACACGTTACTGGCAGGGAGAAAGGTAATGTAAAATAAAGTGTAATAAAGTAACTCCATGATTCAGAATGCTAACAAATGCATTTTTAAATCAACTTAGTATAGGCTTCTGTAACCTATCACCAGGTAAAAATGACATTCTTGGTTCGCTTTAAATGGGCGAAGTGTATAATTCCATCCTATTAGAAGTACAAATATGTTTCATGTGGCCAGCATAAAAGAGGCCAAACAGAAGCTAAATGAATTCTAAAACTTCATAGTTTATAGTCTATAGATAAACACATATAACTTTTGCAACTGTCACTAGTGCAGAGTGAGGAATACAAAAAAAGATAAAAGGACATTATCCACAGATCCGACTCATAAGCAGGGATGTATCTGCCATGAGGTAACCACATTGTCACCCCACAGAACTAGATGGGTCATAATGTGACTACTTAGAGAGAACCCGCCCACACCCTGGGATTTTACACTGAGCAGGATAGAGAGTGATAGGAACTAAAACAGCAATAAAAATCAGGAAATTGTAAAGTAAGGGGTTAAAATAATTAAAATAATTTTATTGTGTTAACATCACTAGGGGATTGAGATGTGAGAATTTTCTTTCGTGGGAAAACATCTATAAGACACAAATGATATACAGGCAGTCCCCGGGTTACATACAAGATAGGGTCCGGAGGTTTGTCCTTAAGTTGAATTTGTATGTAAGTTGAAACTGTATATTTTATAATTGAAGATCTAGACAAATTATTTTCTTTTGCCCCAGTGACAATTGGAGTTTAACATTTTTTTCTGTAATGGGACCAAGGATTATCAATAAATCTTCATTACAGACACCTTACAGCTGATCATTGCAGTCTGAGATTATAGTAAAGTATCCAGAGAGCTTCACCAGAGGTCACAGTGGGCAGAGGGGTCTGTCTGTAACTATGGGTTGTCTGTAAGTCGGGTGTCCTTAAGTAGGGGTCCGCCTGTATATATACAGAGCTGAATTAAACTACAGGGGCTTTCTTGCTTATGGGACTTGGGGTATAACTACACTGGTGGTATTGGTGGTGGGGTCAGTATATGGGAGCTTTATATAATAAAACTGGAGGGGGAACAGAAAATGGGGATATTGGGGGCTGTATATAATTAGTCTGGTGGGGGAATCAAGAATATGGGCAAATATATTATTTGGGAGCACAGCAAATACAGCAGTGCTAATTAATGGATGGGAGAAATTTTAATGAAGTTCTCTTCCAGATGGAGAATATTGTCACATGTAAGTTAATAGATGCCACTATAATAATAATCTGTCTCAGCGTGCTCTGTAAGCCAATGCCTTCTGAACCCGTTGGGCTGTGTGGGACTGTTTTCAGTGGGCAAAATATAACAGGGGATCAAAGATAGGCTTTATTTTATTTGGGGTGACATTTAAACTTTTCCCAGTGCCAGGAAAAAAGCTAAAATTGGTCTTACTCATGGGATCATGTTTTCTACAGTTAAAGTGTAAGGAGTCAGATAAAACTGCTAATTCTTACCTGGTAGTTTCCTCTTAGTTGTGATATTAATTGTGAAATTTGGTTTACGACGTCTAAATCATGTAGCAGATTCTGTAAGTCATGATAAAGCTGCCCAGGTCCCATGTATAATTTATCTGCAGATAAATAGATATAGAATTGTCAACAACACATACCGTATATACTTGTGTATAAGAAGAATTTTTCAGCACAAAAAATGCGTCTCTGTCCGCTCTGTTATCAGTGGAGAAGGAAGAGGAGCCACACGGAGCGTCGGAAGGTGAGTGTGTAAGTTTATTTTTTTATACAATGTGAGGCTGGATATTCCATTACTAGGGGCGGGGGTCTGCTGCTGCCTCGGACATTTTATTGCTAGGGGGTCTGCTGCAGGGCATTTCATTACTAGGGGGTCTGCTGCAGCAGGGCATTTCATTACTAGGGGGCCTGCTGCTGCAGGGCATTTTATTACTGGAGGGTCTGCAGCAACCGGTGTTTCATTACTAGGGGGGCTGCTGCAGCAAGGCATTTCATTACTAGGGGGTCTGCTGCTGCAGGGAATTTCATTACTTGGGGGTCAGCAGCAACCGGTGTTTCATTACTAGGGGGGCTGCTGCATTGAGCATTACATTTCTAGGGGGCTGTGGCCAATGCATTTCCCACCCAAAGATTATACTTGAGTCAATAAGTTTTCCCAGTTATTTGTGGCCAAATTAGGGACCTCTGTTTATACTCGGGTCGACTTATACTCGAGGTATATATGGTAAGTCTGCATTTACACAAACAGTCTGGCCGTAGCAAGACAGTCATATGTGAATCGCGCTGGATAAGAGGGGTGACCCCTCCTCTCTCCACTGAAAATAATGCAACACGGCCCTAAAAACGACCAAAGATAGAGCATTGCAGCTATGGAACGGTACAATGAGTACATGTTATGCTCACCAGACCGTTCCATGCAGCTATTTATTGCTGTCTATGGGGGGATGTATGTACAGCCTTCCCGCTCACATTTGTGTGATTGCAGCCCAACTATGATTTTTCAGACTATTTATTCCTATTCAAACAGTAAACTATCAAAAATAAGCATCTAGTTATTTGTTGTGGTATGACATAAACTAGTATATTTCAGACTTCAGTTGTTATTTTAATAGAAGAACATGAAGAGAGTAGCTGCAACTTTCCTGTTTTCATTATTAAGCAGCAACAAGGAATGAAGGAGGTGAGGGATCACAATGTGAGGGGGGACACTGGGGGGATAATATGAGGGGAAGTTTATGAGCGGGGGGGGGGTCTACAATGTAAGGTGAAGCTTCTGGGTGGAATACAACAATAGGGGAAACTGCGGGGGAAGTCACAATAAGAGGGGAAGCTGCTGGGGGGAGGGTCCACAATAAGAGGGGAAGCTTCTGGGGGGGGGGGGTGTCACAATAAGAGGGGGAGGTTTGGAGCATAATATCAGGTGGCTGCAGTGTGAAATGGAGCAAAGGTTTAAACAATGTGAGGGCGAGATGGAGGGCACTATGAGAGGAATTATATTGTGTGAGGGTAGAATAAGGTGCGGAGCAAAAGAAGTGGCTTAGGGCAAAAGATCTACTGTGTTCTGAAAGATTACAGAGAATTGACAAGTACAAGTGTCAATGCACGAAATCAGATTCCAAAACTGCTCTGGGTAAAACAAATGTTATTATTGCTCGCTATGGTTTACTTTCACAAGGGAAAAAGACACCAAGACCGTCCATTCAAAAAACACTATGTAAAAGGTGTAAACAAATACATTACACCCCTAGCCACTTATATATACATTCAGATATAAACAAAATCCCAATAAAACAAGTTCTTTCATTGTGTAAGTTACAGTTGTTTTTTATTCCAGTTAATGTAGTAAACCTTCACTTTTGTAAAATGCCAGTCATACATAACAAATGGTTTTATCTGTATTTTGAATTCTAAAGAGGTGGACTCATAACCAGAACTCATCTCCATCATATGATCCATGTACAGTAAATAAAATGGTAAAAGGCACACATACTTTTTTTAAATGCATAAATTATAACATAACAGCTCAGATGTGTGTATGCAAAGGGCAAAAAAGATTTAAAAAAAAAATCTGTGCATCTTAAAAAAAAAAAACAGAAAAAACATTAAATTACATCCTCACTGAACATGTAAGATGAACATCTCAAACTGAAAATTGGTATTCAGAAATGCTAATGAGTGGAATGAACGGACAAGAATGCTGGTATTGTGTCAGGCCACTGCAATGAGGGCAGATCCGGGCTTTAATCATGCCGCTTATAGTGACAAGACAAAACTCATGGGAGAAGGAGGGCTCTGTTGACCATATAGTGGTGGAGCTGAGCAAGTACAGCATTGTTCAAGAGAAAGCAAGAGGAAAGGAAGATTTGCATCTGTGTAAAACAAGGGGAACTAAATTTCCGTCATTGTGTGAATCCATTTGATGGAACAGTGTTGGGCATTAGAGGCTCCAGACAGACTTACATGGTCAGATTTGTGTTTGACATTGTATATCAGAATGGATTTTAGATGACAAATATAACATCTTAATCATTCTTCATATTACACCAAGTCTTAAAAGGAAGCCTACATACATCAAAGGTTTAATAAGGAAAGGTAGAAATTTGCATGAAATAACCTAAGATTACATGGACCCCAAAAGGGTCCATGGTTAAGATACTAAATGCAGTTACGCAAGAAGCTAAGAAAAGTATTGTACATAACACACAGCCAGTGATAGCCAAGGTATTTGCTCTTGACCATGACCTGTGACACATCATGTGACCTGAACTTGGTAAAGCTAATGTGTCATAAACCAGATTATATAACAATTGTACTCATGAAGTTATATATTGTATTATGTATGGCAGATGCCTGCATAAAAAGAGAAAATCTAGTGAACAATCTTTATTGGTCCGTGCACTGCATAGTCATACTTCTCAACTTTTGAGGGGCAGCAGCAGTAACCAGCACCCTGGATGCAGCAACACACATAGTACAGCACAAAATGCCACCACAGAAACCAAATGCTACATTCAGAGCAGACAATAATACTGTAGACCCCAGAGTAGACAATAGTAAGACTGCAGACCCTTAGAGCAGACAAATCATACCGGAGACCTTCAAAGCAGGGAAATAGTGTAGAAAAAGAAAATTTTGTTCTTCCCTGGCTCCTCTTCTCCTTCCTGCACCACACTGCAGTTTCTTCTCTCCTCCATGTGCCGCTCTGCTCTTTGTTCCATGCTGGTTGTATGCATTGGCATCAGAAACCAGAGCAGAAGACCCAGGCACTGTAAAGTGCAGTGAAGCTCACAAGTATTTACCACTCCTGGGTCCTCTTCTGCTCCAGGGCTGTTTTGCTTTGGGTCCTGACGCTAGCACATACAACCAGCATTATGAGTCCACCAGGCCGTCTGCACCAATGAATGCTTCTAGGTTTTTAGTTAAGATATATGTATGCTGCACTTGCTCAGTAGTGAAGCTCCTCCACTGCAGATCAGATGTAGAAGTTACTGGGATGGAAAGCTTAAATAAGAGATGCTAGAGTGACCAGAAAAACAGGGTTGTGGAGGCGGAGTCAGTGACCATTTTGATGGAGTTGGAGTCTGAGAAGTCGGAAGTTTGCCTTACAAACTCTATCCTGCTCAGTCCATACTGTGAAACTTGTTTATGTGCAAAGGGGTCCCTGTTGTCAAAACCCAAATGTTCATATATAGTTATGTTAGTTTAGGGCTGGAAAACCTCATGAAAGGAGCCACCGAACAGTAAATATAAATATGAGAAAATAAAACATAAAATATAAATATGAGAACAGTAAATATAATTATGAGAAAATAAAATATAATAGTTAAAAAATAATTATTTCACTCAAGCAATATGTGGGAAAACAGTGCACTAAAACACAATGGGGTCCCGCGGCCGCATTTCCTTCGGGTTTTCCGACTTTTCGGGGATCGCACTGCAGGGACAGGGATTTAAAAGGGGATTGTGTTGCACACGATCAGATTGTGTCGCAATAGCACCGGCTTTCATGTGACACAAAATCTGGGGGCGGGCCGTGGGCCGATCCCACGGATCCAGACAAACCGTGGGCTTTTACATTAAAATTGTGTCGCATATAATGCACTTACATGCACCGGGAAGAAGAAAGTGAACTCCGGCGGACCTGAGCGGGGAAGTGACACATGCAGGATATAGGGTGCACGATGTCAGTGAATCGCGGAAGCTGTGCATTCTCATCAGGGATCGCACCTCCGGGATCGCGCAGGGACAGGCAAGTAAATGTGCCCCAATGCGAGGAGTACTGTGCAGGATGTGCTAACCAAAAGAATGCTACAAGAAACAGTAGAAAGGTATATATTCATTTTCTGCACAAAGTTACTTACTTGGTTTGACACAAACAACTTTCTCAGCTGCATGTAAAGAAGAAAACCGTGACGGATTTCCTTGTTCCTCACTTTCCCCATATTCAATAACTTCAACATGCCCCAATGGTACACTCCATTTTAGCAAGTATTTTTGACTTGTAGCCACATTACTGCCTTCATTAGATGATCTAAGATAGAAAGAGACGTTCTCAGTTACCTGTACTAGGTCCCAAAGAAGAGTCAGGTATAGAAAATAAACAGAGGCATATAAAGTGCTGTCAAAAGTGATGTTATTTAGTAATGTTCATCTTTAGTAACTTTACATGACAAAAGAAGTCATATTGCAAAAAATGTTAATATATCAATAACTTAATGTTGGCTACAAAATATATACTAAACAAAGTAGTCAAGTCAGTTTTAAATGGGTTTTCCCACAAAACAGGTTAGGCCCCATCAGGGAAGGCTCAGTGGCCCTAGGGTGAGAAATGCAGCTGCTACAATTGAATAAAATGCCCAGCATGGCCCGCACTAACTAGTAAATGCCAAGCATGGCCCCCACTCAGTAATAACATGTCCAGCAAGCCCCCTTAAAACTTTTGGTGGTCAACCCTGGTGTCCTCTTCTCATTCCTTATCTGCCTGCACACATGCTATGAAGTGGTGGTGCTGCAGCCGCAAGGAGAGGAGGATGGGGGGGATGGGGGGCAAGCACTGGAGCGAACTATTAAATATATTTTATACACACACACACTTGAGTATAAGCAGAATGGGGATTCTAGGAAAACAGCTGTATTGTGAGGGTTGTATATTATTTAGGACTACAGTGTGGGGCATAGTTGTTATTGAGTGGACACTGAATTGTAAATAATTGTGGTAACTCTTGCACCAAGGCCCACAGGCCTGTGGCTAAATTCCTGAAGATAGTTATTAGTGTAACTTAAGCGTTGTTGCACACTGATGTTTATGTAATAGATAATACATTCATGAACGGTACAAGACAATAGTGTTGATTTGTACCCACAAGAAAAAGCAGGATAAATGAATGCAAACAATGGTTCACATAAAATTGCATCAAATTGCTTGCACACACATTATACATTTATTTACAAATTCATTTCTTTAGGATACCAGTATTATATCTGCATATATTTTATTAGTGAGTATATATATTTCACTTTTATAAAACCTGGTCTTTGTTACAAGTTAATTAAGATCATGCATAAAATAAAGCTAGTTTTATACAGAGCAGCCCAATAATTATAAGTCCATATGGTTATCAATATGATCATACATATAGCAGATTTATCGGACTCCCTTATGCTTTTCTCCCTATTTTCTGATAATTTTGTGACAGAAAACTGGATCTGCACACAAGTGTATATACCATTTAGGTCAAGTCTATCTCTAAATGCAATCTGCTGCCATCTACTGGCCAGGAATGAAAGTAGTGGAGCTATAGATGTACATATATCTGCTTATACTCCTATTACAATCCTGAGCACAGCACATGCAGTTATCTGGGACACAAACAACGCTTCCATGGGCTGTAATGCGCATCCCATGTGTCATCGGTGGGTGACCACTATTTACGTGCCAATGACAATTGAGCCGCATACACAGGCAGGAATAGGACCTCAAGCATCTTGGTCAGTTGGCTCACACAGAGGGACAAGGAACATATGGATTTGTGCATGAATCGATAGCAATGGCATGGCACACATTCTAGCTGTAGAAAGAATGGCTGATTTCCTCAGCATATGCATGGGTTGGTTTAGGGCAGCCATGTTCAGTCTGGGAAATATGGACCATATGTAGTGAGATATTTACCAGCTTCATGTGTGTGCTTTACACTGTCTTTAACATGACACAAATGCAGGATCAGGCTCGCACCCTGCCATTAGGAGCCATCTATACATTAATGGTGCCATAGAAATGGATAAATTGACCCTAGTCCAGGTGTCTTGCAGGGAGGCAGCCAAACCTTTCATATGTGATAATGTAGATGTAAGTACTGACACCTGCAGGTTGCTCCAGGAAATACAACCAACCTAAAGTCCATTTTCCATAGAATGAACAAGTCCATCTGAACCTGGACAAAATCTTCATTCACACCTGTTTTGGTCAGTGAATGTAATGAATGCCTTAGTGACAGAGCCATTTCTGCATTTTGTTCGCGAGTTTTTAGCTACCCGCCGTCATCATGGAAACACAGGTGTATGGTTTGTGTGTTAATGGGTACGTGATTCATCTCTTATTGGTGTGCTAAAAACCCCAGGGAGGTATATATACAAGGCATATATTTTAATTAAATGATGGACCCCTGAGGAAGTCGCAATCAACAACGAAACGCGTGTGGTTTTTTCTCACATTTGTCTTTCATACTGGCTGCTACGGGAATACAGGCGGTCCCCTACTTAAGGACACCCGACTTACAGACAACCCATAGTTACAGACGGACCTCTCAGCCCACTGTGACCTCTGGTGAAGCTCTCTGGATGCTTTAGTATAGTCCCAGACTGCAATGATCAGCTGTAAGGTGTCTATGATGAAGCTTTATTGATAATCCTTGCTCCAATTACAGCAAAAATTTTGAAACTCCAATTGTCACTGGGACAAAAGAAAAAAAATTGTCTAGAAATTCAATTATAAAATATACAGTTTCGACTTACATACAAATTCAACTTAAGAACAAATCTCCAGACCCTATCTTGTACGTAACCCGGGGACTGCCTGTAATGGATTGGTAACTATGTACCGATAACCCATGATTTTATAGTACTTCCATTGACTGTGCCATTATCTCCATTGGGTGTGTTAATGTTTGTACTTGGTGGTACTGCTCACTTTTGAACACAAAACTGTTCACACTGATGGTTGATGCGGCAAGAATATTTTGATCTGGTATAGAAAGCTATGTGATTTAAATCGGCTTATCATGGTGTGGTAGAAGGGTCTAGGTGACATGTACGGATGTACTTTTTAAGTGTTTTTAACAAAATATTTGTTGTTTGGTAATGATTTGGCACTAATAAAGATTTGTATATATATTTTTTGCCTATACACACTTCTCTTTGTCTCTTTGTTTATTGGGTAGTTCTATTAGTGTGTTGGCGTTAGCAGGCAGGATATGGTATACTTGGACTATTTATTTTGAGCTGTGCAGGTTTTGCTTTTTTTCAATACACATTGGGGGACATTTACTTACAGTGTCGGTGTCTGCATTGGCTTTGTTACCGACCTGCTCTCGGTAAGAAGACACACATTTAATATTGTAGAGCTGTGCAGAGACATTTCTGGCGCCGAGACTATTTTCTGTCCCTGGGACAAAATCTGTCCCGAGCACCAGAAATGTGTCCAACAGTCCCTGCTAGACCAGTTTTCTTCTGGTCTACTTTCCGTCAGTTTACACCGCCCAAAAAGGGCTGCGACACATAGTAATTGTGTCTGAGTTTCCACTCCGCCAAAGCCACGCCCCTTTTCGAAGAACAGTCGGAGCAGACGGAAAAAGTCATTTTTTCTGGCGCCGCCAGATAATAAATAGGTCTGAGAGCAGAACATGTGTTGAGAGCGCCACAAAACTAACGGAAACGCCATAGTAAATGTCCCCCATTTTGTTTTGCGGACACAGAAAAAGGTGCCTTTATACCGTATCAGGTGTAAAGGAAAAGACACACCAAGAGGCCTGAGGTGAAGTTTACAATCGGTAACGACTACCCTGTGTTTTGCATGTCAACAATGCAAGACACATGGCGCTTGTTACCAATCACATATGCTTGTGCCAAGCCGCTTCCCGTTTCATCTGTACTGCGTTTTGAAAAGTAATCAAGACAGAACGTGCGAGTGCAACTGTAGTTTACTTGTAAAAGCACCCAGCCGCTGGTTTCCATGGATGAGTGGGGTTTCAGCTGTATGCAGTAACCACTTGAATTGGCTGTACACTTAAGAAAAATCAAGGGGAAAAAATGAATAAACTGTAACACAAAGCATTTGTATCTCTAAATCTTTATCTAGCTTAAATCTCTTGCATTTGCAGTGGCCACTGTGCTCAGTAGTTCATGTTAAATCCCAGGAAGCACCAGGTCTTGCTATGGCGTCCTGGAAGTTAACATAATAGCATATGCGGGCAAGTGGGAGAGTTTGACACCAGTAATGGCTGCCTAAAGTAGAATCTTGTTGCTTTGTTCCTCGTTTCAATTTTGGTAATTGCTTTTGCGCCATTTCTAACAAGGTATGATTAAATATAGAACCAACCTTGAATTAGCTGTAGCACACATCAGTACATCATTCAGCATAAAGAGACGTCTCTGCTTGGTTTTCAGGATCTCGCCCTTCTCATTGTACACAGTTTCTACCATGTCATCTGATCGGATGAGGTATCTGCTTCCATTACTGAGGAGCTAGATTTAAAAGGAAAATAGTCACAATTAAACTTTGGAGGAAAGCCTGATGGACATACTGTACAGATTAAAGTAAATACAGGATTCCATTGATTGACAAACATAATATCAGATATTTTATTATCAATTGCATTGATGAGTAATTTGAGAAATAAATTAAAATGTAAGTTTTTCACACTTTAGTTCCTGTCAGAAGTTTGGCAAAGTATCAGCTGTAAACCATTTATAGAGAACTGTGTAAGGTATATGAATTAGAATTTTTAGTAATTCAAGAAGTGAAACTCATATAGAACATTAGAATAGTCTTCCTAAGTTATTTAAAAGGTCCCTTAGTCTGGTTCAGTAGGAGACGCAATCATGGGGAAGACTGCTGACTTGACAGATGTACCGAAGGCAGTCACTGACACACTCAACAAGGAGGGTTAACCACTAAAGGTCATTGCTAAATAAGCTGGCTTTTCATAGAGTGCTGTATCAAAGCAAATAAATGGAAAGTTGATTGGTAAAAAAAAGTGTGGTAGTAAAAAAGTGCACAAGTAACCGGGATTTCCACAGCCTTGATGGCTTCTTAAGAAAAGGTCATTCAAAGATTTGGAGGAGAGTGGACTGCTGCTGGAGTCAGTGCTTCAAAAGCCACCACACACAGAGGTATCCAAGACATGGGCCATTCCAGGTGTCAATCCTTTCCTGGCCAATAGACCATGTCAGAGGTGTTTTACCTTGGCTAAGGAGAAAAAGAACTGCACTGTTGCTCAGTAATCCAAGGTGTTTTCTAATGAAAATACATTTTGAATTTCATTTCCAAATTAAGGTCCCATAGTCTGGTGAGAGTGGAGTGGCCACAATCCAAGCTGCTTCAGGACTACTGTGAAGTTTTCACAATCAATCATCTACTGGTGTAGGTCCACTGTGTTTTATCAAGATCAAAATCAGTGCAGTCATTTACCAGGATATTTTATAGCACTTAATGCTCCCCTCTGCCGAGATAAAATTTTCATTCCCCAGAAGCAACTGGCACCTCTCCAGACTGCCAAAAGTACCAATAACTGGTGTAATGATTGGCCAGTGATCTGACCTTAACCCCATAGAGAATCCATGGAATATTGTCAAGAGGGAGATGAAAGACACCAGACTATAATGCAGAGGAGCTGAAGGCTGCTATTGAAGCAACCGGGGCTTCCATAACACCTCTGCAATGCCACCAGGAGATCACCATGCACCATTAATGTGATGCACCGGGAGTCCTGACCAAGTATTACGTGTCAATTTAAAGATAAGTGTTCAGTAAGAAGACCAGAGAAACAGACACCGCAGAGTTCTGAGACAAAAGGTTATTGCATATAGAGGTATTTTTCATAGGTGGGCTTGGGCCCTGGGCTACCTCCCAAACCACTCATATTATTATCCACTACTGCCGAGAACCCTCAAGGCATGTTGCATATATTTATAATATTTTAGATTTGCATATGCGTATATAAATATGTTAATATCACTTCTACTAACCTTGTTGAGATACCTTTCATTCATTGCTTTGGCAATTTGCTTAATTTCACAGCGTTGATCTGCATCCCGCTTCCTCTCATTGAGTTTGTCTGCTAATGTTTCCAGCTCTGTAAGAGCCATTTGTAGGGGTAGTCGGTCGGGATGACCCTTTATTGTGTTTTTCAACATGTCCTACAAAAAAAAAAAAAAAGAGAAAAATTTCAGGGAAACCATGCTAAAAATAATTTTATAAGCCGGAGCACAAGAACAAAAATATGCTTACAATACAACCACAGCAAAGCTTTAAATTTATCAGGGCACATATACTCCATGTAGCGGGACTAAAATCAAACATTAAAAAAATTGCAAAAAAAAAGGCAAATTCTACCCTGTAAGTGGAAAAGCCAAGTGGGTATGCAGGGGCTACTGGGGGCACAGAGTTGCCTTCGCCACCGGAGCTCTCTGAGGCCACTTCATGCCCCCAGCAGCCTTTGCACAAATAAACTGTATTCCTTCTTTATGCAAATTAATGGAAAAGGCTTCATACCAGAATTAGGTAAAAACAGTGTGAAGATGCTGCCAGGAGGGGGATTCTACATCGGGAACTACTTAAACAAGTTGATTCCCAATGGTAGATTTCCTTGAAATTTGTGGTCCTGGCATAAAAAAAAATCAAGATGCCAAATTTTCTTCAGTTTAAATATAAAACTTTGCAGCTGGAAAATATTTTTTTAAAAATGTAAACTATTATATTAATTTACTGTGGACAATATATACGGATAAACACTGACCTGTAGCAAGAGAATAAATTGTGGGAAGCGCTGGATTGGCTTCATCATCAAGCCGTATAGAGTTATGCGATCAGGGCTGCAATCTTGGCTCTGCTGTAACAGAAGATCCCATAGTAACAATAATAATAATAATTCCTTTATTTATATAGCGCACACAGATTACTCAGCGCTGCACTTGACGATCTCTGTCAGCTGCATTGAGATTAATGGAGCAGAACGGTAATGCGCGGCCGTCTGCTCCATTAGTCTGAGGAGCGGTGAGGGGTTGGTCGGACCCCTCCTTCTCGCGATCTGCCGGGGTCTCAGCTCTGATCAGCAAGTTAGGCCCTATCCCATGGAGCTAACCTACCACAAACATGGCTGTGGTTAATATTCTGACCCTGCCCACCTTTGTTGACTACACCTTCTGGGAATTTGGACCAACCCACAACATGGGGCCACTTTAATTTCCTAGTCCGCCCCAAGACTCCCCATAGTATGATATTGAGGACCTACAATTTGGATCGATATTTTTAGTCATATTGTTATATTTTTTCCAATATGTTAAAACCATCATATGTGGCAAAATGACATTTAATGATGATGTTTGATGAGGTTTCCCCATTTGGCCTAACATTGATAGAAATAGCAAATAAAGGCTAAACACTCTTTGGCATTGATCACATCCAGCCGTGTAGGATTAATCAAGCTAAAACAACTTGCCGTCTGTTTCAATGATGGACTCCCACATTGATTTGCTTTATTTGAGACAGAAATGGCACTGTCCCGGGGGAGCTTCCGCTTTACCAACACAGCCTTGCTTTACTAATTGTAACAAACAATAAAAGGACATTATGCATAGCAGTATTAAACTTACTTTTAAAAATTCCAGAAATGCTGGTTTGGTGGCACAAGTTTTCCTGAGGACTCCAACTGCAGTGCTAAAATTGTTGACGTATTCACTATAAGCATCAAGTACCATGGATTTTGAAAACTGTAAATTGTAGTAAACAAAACAGTCATTTCAAATGAAACTTTTTATGTAAAATTGAAAATACACTACAAAGTTTAAGAGCATCACATGGATCGACAAACCAAACTGAAAAGCTGTCTACTCATGTCTGCAGCAACACACTTACTGAACTTTTGGCAGCTCCCAGTGGCTGGAATTTTTTCCAGACTGAGAGGTAGGCCGAGGAGCATTACAATGTACAAATACCTGAATGGGCAGTACAGGGATCACTCAAAATATCTTTTTATACCCGGCCTGTGACCAGGACAATGAGGCATCCTCTATGCCTGGAGGAGAGGTGGTTCTACCATCGCCATAGACAGGGGGCATCCTGTACATCTAGGTCTAGGGAGAGGTCGTTCTTACCATACCATAGAAGGGGGCATCTCTACATCTAGGGGAACGGTGGTTTTACCATCGCCATAGACAGGGGGCATCGTACATCTAGGGGAGAGGTCGTTCTACCATCGCCATAGATTAGAGGGCATCTCTTTGCCTAGAGGAGAGGTGGTTTACCATCACATAGACAGGGGGCATCCTGTACATCTAGGGGAGAGGGTCGTTTCTCCCCGCCATAGACAGGGGGCATCTCTTTGCCTAGACGAGAGGTGGTTCTACCATCGCCATAGACAGGGGGCATCCTCTTTGCCTAGACGAGAGGTGGGTTCTACCATCGCCATAGACAGGGAGCATCCTGTACATCTAGGTGAGAGGTTGTTCTACCATCGCCCTAGACAGGGAGCATCCGTACATCTAGGTGAGAGGTTGTTCTACCATCGCCATAGACAGGGGGCATCCTCTTTGCCTAGACGAGAGGTGGTTCTACCATTGCCATAGACGGGGCATCCTGTACATCTAGGGGAATGATGGTTTTACCATCGCCTGATACAGGGAGACTCCTGTACACTAGGAGAGAGATGTTCTACAATCGCCATAGACAGGAGCATCCTTACATCTAGGTGAGAGGTTGTTCTACCATCGCCATAGACAGGGGGCATCCTGTACATCTAGGAGAGTGGTCGTTTCCATCGCCATAGACAGGGAGCATGCTGTACATCTAGGTGAGAGGTTGTTTACCATCGCCATAGACAGGGGGCTCCTGACATCTAGGAGAGAGGTTGTTCTACCATCGCCATAGACAGGGGGCATCCTGTACATCTAGGAGAGAGATCGTTCACCATCGCCAATAAACAGGGGCATGCTGTACATCTAGGAGAGAGGTCGTTTTACCATCGCCATAGACAGGGAGCATCCTGTACATCTAGGGGGAGATCGTTCTACCATCGCCATAGACAGGGAGCATCCTGTACATCTAGGAGAGAGATCGTTCTACCATCGCCATAGACAGGGGGCATCCTGTACATCTAGGAGAGAGGTCGTTCTACCATCGCCATAGACAGGGAGCTCCTGTACATCTAGGGGAGACGTGGTTTCACATTGCCAGACAGGAGCATCCTGTACATCTAGGAGAGAGATCGTTCTACCATCGCCATAGACAGGGGGCATCCTGTACATCTAGGAGAGAGGTCGTTCTACCATGCCATCGACAGGGAGCATCCGTACATCTAGGGGAGACGTGGTTCTCACCTTGCCATGGACAGGGGGCATCCGTACATCTAGGAGAATGATGGTTTACCATCGCCATAGACAGGGAGCATCCTGTACATCTAGGAGAGAGATCGTTCTCTACCACTCGCCATGACAGGGAGCATCCTGTAATCTAGGAGAAAGATGTTCTACCACGCCATAGACAGGGGCATCCTGTACATCTAGGAGAGTGATCTTCTACATCGCCATAGACAGGGAGCATCCTGTACATTAGGAGAGGTGGTTCTACCATCGCCATAGACAGCGGGCATCCTGTACATCTAGGAGAGAGAACGTTCTACCATCGCCATAGACAGGGGGCATCCTGTACATCTAGGGAGAGGTCGTTCTACCATCGCCATAGAAGGGGGCATCCTCTTTGCCTAGAGGAGAGGTGGTTCTACCATCGCCATAGACAGGGGGCATCCTGTACATCTAGGAGAGAGGTCGTTCTACCATTGCCATAGACAGGGGCATCCTCTTTGCCTAAAGGAGAGGGGATTCTACCATTGCCATAGACAGGGGCATCCTCTACGCCTAGGAGAGGGGATTCTACCATCGCCATAGACAGGGATTCTTTACTGTAAGAGCAGTGAGACTATGTAACTCTCTGCCGCAGGAGGTTGTTATTGCAGATTCTTTGTACTGTTCAAGTGATGAACTTCTTGCGAGCAAAAATATCAGAGGTTATGGTGAAAAAATCATCTGTCATATAATATATACTTACTATATAATCTTAGGTTGACTTGATGGACCGTGTCTTTTTCCAACCTTATATACTGAGACTATGATATTGGGACGGAGTTATTAGGTGTCTTAAATTTACACAAAATTCTCAGGTATGCAAATCCTAAAGTAACTAATGAAACTGCAACTACTATGGTTTAGTCCAAGAGGATTATTTATTATTATTGCAATAAAAGCCACCAATACAAAGAATCAGAAATACTGTGTTACTAATCACATCCTAACATTCCTCAGCTGTGATCCTATGAGTAGCTTAGCGAATGTGAAAACAATTTCCTAAAGAAAATCCACAATGGCCCTTCTGAATTCAAGTCAATATTTTCTTGTAGAAGGCAGCAGGTACTGTACTCTGACAGTCCAACAACAGCTCCCTGGTGAACCAACACCATATAGGGAAAATAGGTAGGGGCAGGTGAAGAGCACAGAATGAAAATATATACAGGGTATATAGCTCATTTACTGATCAGGGGAATGGATACCTACAAAGCGATTCAAGAATATATCAGCCTAATGCTGGGTGAAAGGAGTGTGTCTGCTGGCCGAAATGCAGCTGCAGTATTAATACAGTACTGAGCTGAGTTTGGGGGTCAGGGCCAAGGGCCATCTTACAGAAACAGAACACCAGTAAATAATATTTATCAGCATTATCCGCAGAATAAAAGTAATTACTACTGGATTTTTATCATTCACTACTGAGGCTACAAAGAGTCTCCAATCCTTTCAGTTGTGTCCCATTAGACACTCTGCTGGGAGAGCAATCTGGAACAGTGAGTGGCACTGGAGAATTTCTTTTATCCGATTAGAACACGATTTTCAGCTTCCTTTCACTTAATAGCTTGGCTCCATATCACACAATGGCTTCTACTAATTCTGAGAGAGGTGAACGATGTAGAGAAAGAGTATTTTAAGAACATTCCTAAACTATTTAAAGACTGTCAGCACCGCACATATGTGTTTATAGTATGATTATGTTCTCCACAAAATATAAAAATGTTCTCATACATTGATTTCACTGTATGAACAGTTATGTGTTACCACTTCGTACATTAACAGTCTGACTGAAAATATCTGCTAGCAGGGACATGCTCCCAACTGCTAACATCCACATAGGAAACACTCAACTGAAAGTCATAAGAAAAGATTCTCCAGAATTGAGAGAATTAAGGATTAAAATTATTTCAAAATAAATATGTCAGGAGTGTATCTTTAGTACTTATAAGACTTATACCTTATTGAAAGGAAGAAAAGAAGACAAACTGAAACCTTTCTCGACTTTTTTCATCAGCGATGTACAGGCAGTCCCGGGTTACATACAAGATAGGGTCGGAGGTTTGTTCTTAAGTTGAATTTGTATGTAAGTCGAAACTGTATTTATAATGGAAGTTCTAGACAATTTTTTTTTTTGCCCCAGTGACAATTGGAGTTTCAAAATTTGGTGTAATTGGACCAAGAATTATCAATAAACCTTATTACAGACATCTACAGTGATCATTGGTCTGGGACATAGTAAAGCATTCAGGAGCTTCACCAGAGATCACATGGGCAGAGGGGTCCGTTGTAACTTAGGGTTGTCTGTAAGTGGGTGTCCTTAAGTAGGGGACCGCCTGTAATAACAATGCTTTAGCTTCTTTCTCCCAAAAAATGACTATGTTCCTATGTGACTTGTAATGAGTACAGTAGAGGCTCCCCAATGGTTTGCCGATAATAAAAATCATCACAAGCAATAGCAGCTTCCTCAAATAGAACCTATAGGGAACACTAACTAAGGATGACATTGTATAGAGATGGCCTTGGCACACAATACACGCACTAAACAAACTGTTACCACAACAAGAATTTCCCACATGGCACACAGAGAGCCTCAGCAATACAGTGGAATATCAGGAACTGGAAACGCATGAACTGCTCCGGAACTGGCACTGGTTTTATTTTTCTTATTACACCACATGCCGCCACATGTACCATATCATCCTTTTAGCATTTTTTCATAAACTTGGCTGCTTGAGATGAAGCAAATCAGTGATTTGTGTAGTGAGGGAGGGTCTGGCCTAGGAAGATCAAGACTTATATCAGGTTAATAGGTAGCTTCATACACTGCCAAACTAGGCCAAAGATGAAACTTAAAAGGGAATCCTGGAGAAGAGGATTTACTCAGCTCTGTCTCCATTCCTAAGGTTCCCTGAACCCTAGCCACGCCAGAAGTCCCCAAAGTCACAAAACTGCTTCAGCCAATCTTACCCTGGACTATATGTAATCCGAAAAAAATAGGGGACATGCAGCTCTCTTGAAATCGCTAAGATGTCAGAATGTGATTCAGAACCATCAAACATTTGGTTAACATTAGTCAAAAGGATCACAAGAAACGGTTTGAGGGGAAAAAAAAACTTAAATCAAATATAAAAATCTGAGAAGAATCCAATGAAAAGTAACCAAAATGCATATGTCTTCTAGTATTGTCATATTCCAGAACAAAATTCAAGATTATCTGTGCTTAGGGACCTGGTCATAGTAAGGAAGACTAAAACCCAACCACTATGAATAAGCCAAACTGAAAGTTGAAAAGTCAATATCGGACCAAGAAGATAGATTTTGTAAAGTTTTATGAGAAATGAGAGTCTCATCAATGCCCTGTACTGCCACTGTCAGGTAATAAAAGGGAACCTGTCACCAGGAACCTAAGGTACACTACAGAATGGTTGCAAAGCCCATTACAGCTGCAGTGCAAATTGCCTTTTCTAAGCATTGCATTACAAAGAATGTGTGTTATAACTTACCTTGCATCCTCACAAATCCTGGGGAGTCACAGGGGTGGGTTTGGGTTGGATGCATTTAAAAAACAACAATGTGACTTGTCTGTGTTACTCCCTCCAGATCTTAGCCCCCACCTTTGGGCTCCTGTACAGCTCCACAAGAAAACTTAGGATCCAGCTTTTGTTAGGGTAAAACCGCCTTATTATCCATATGGCGTCCAATAGGTAAAATACAGGTGGAAACGGTCAGCTTGTCAACACGTTAGCACGTTCAAGAGCTCTTACTCATGACTGACTGTACAGCTCCACTCCTGCTCCTTCTCAGAGGTCACAGCCTGGTGAGATGACAGTAGTGGGGAGGACAAGCGTAGGAGCACAAGATGGAGACAGCCGCAGCTCAGACAAGTCACATGTTTTTTTTAAATGTATCAAAACCAAAGTCCAGCCCTGTTGTCACCCAGGATTTGTCGGATGCAAGAGCAAGTTATAACACAGAATTATATTGTAATACAAATGCTTAGAAGGCAGAGAGGCATTTTTGCACTGCAGTGTCATGGGCTCTCTACAATCTGTTTTTAGTGAAAATGAGGTCCTGGTGAAGGTTCCCTTCATAAAGATAAGCTAGGGGAAGGTACAGGGAATTTATCAAAAGTGCCGAGAGCAAAGTGTGAGGTCCAGCTTGTATTTAAAATAGCTTGTGGGAAAATCGAAAGCGGAGTAGGATTTGGGCCGGACACAAATGACAGTCTGAGGTAACTGCACCTCAATGGCAGAAGCAATGAAGGACTATAGTTGGCGAAGTCATTGAGGAAAATATAGGTTTTACCAGTATATATTGCAATATTTATTAGGAGAATCTATATATTTCACTTTATATAAACCTGTCTTTGTTAACAAGTGAAAAGATCATGCATAAAAAAGCTAGTTTTATACAGAGAGCCCAATAATTATAAGTCCATATGGTTATCAATATGATCATACATATAGCAGATTTATCGGACTCCCTTATGCTTTTCTCCTATATTTCTGATAATTTGGGACAGAAACTGGATCTGCACACAGTGTATATACCATTTAGGGCAGTCTATCTCTTAAATGCAATCTGCTGCCATCTAATGGCCAGGAATGAAAGTAGTGGAGCTATAGATGTACATATATCTGCTATATTCCTATTACAATCTGAGCACAGCACATGCAAGTTATCTGGGACACAAACAACGTTCCATGGGCTGTAATGCGCATCCATGTGTCATCGGTGGTGACCCATATTTACGTGCCAATGACAATTGAGCCCGCATACACAGGCAGGAATAGGACCTCAGCATCTTGGTCAGTTGGCTCACACAGACGGGACAAGGAACATATGGATTTGTGCATGAATCGATAGCAATGGCATGGCACACAGTCTAGCTGTAGAAAGAATGGCTGATTTCCTCAGCTATGCATGGGTTGGTTTAGGGCAGCCATGTTCAGTCGGGAAAATGGAACCAATGTAGTGAGATATTTACCAGCTTCATGTGTGTGCTTTACACTGTCTTTACATGACACAAATGCAGGATCAGGCTCGCACCCTGCCCTTAGGGACCACTTACATAAGGTGCATAGAAAAAGAAAATTACCCGAGTCCAGGTGTCTTGGCGGGGAGCAGCCAAACCTTTCATGTGATAATGTAGATGTAAGTATGACACCTGAGGTGCTCCAGGAAATACAACCAACCTAAAGTCCATTTTCCATAGAATGAAACAAGTTCCATCTGAACCTGGACAAAATCTTATTCACACCTGTTGAGTCAGTGAATGTAATGATGCCTTAGTGACAGAGCCATTTCTGCATTTTGTTCGCGAGTTTTTAGCTACGCGTCATCATGGAAACACAGTGAGGTTTGTGTGTTAATGGGTAGGATTCATCCTTATTGGGTGCTAAAAACCCCAGGGAGGTAATTACAAGGCAGAATTTTAATAATGATGACCCCTGAGGAAGTGCATCAACACGAAACGCGTGGTTTTTTCTCACATTTGTTTTCACTGGCTGCTAGGGAATACAGGCGGTCCCCACTAAGACACCCACTTACGCACCCTAGTTACAGAGGACCTCTAAGCCCACTTGACCTCTGGGTGAAGCTCTTGGTGTTTAGTATAGTCCACTGCAATGATCAGCTGAAGGTGTCTATGATGAGCTTTATTGATACCTTGTCCATTACGCAAAAATTGGACTCCATTGTCACGGCGGACAAAGAAAAAATGTCTAGAAATTCATTAAAAAATACATGCGACTTACATCAAATTCAACGTTAAGAGACAATCTCCAGGACCCTAGTCTGTTAAAAAACGGGGGTTAAAACCCCCCGGGGACTGCCTGTAATGGATTGGTAACTATGTACCGATAACCCATGATTTTTTAGTACTTCATTGACTGTGCCATTATCTCCATGGGTGTGTTAATGTTTGTACTTGGTGGTACTGCCACTTTTGAACACAAAACTGTCACAATGATGGTTGATGCGGCAAGAATATTTGAATGGTATAGAAAGATATGTGATATTTAAATCGGCTTATCATGGTCTGTAGAAGGGTCTAGGTGACATGTACGGATGTACTTTTAAGTGTTTTTAACAAATATTGTTGTTGGTAATGATTTGGCACTAATAAAGATTTGTATATATATTTTTTGCCTATACACACTCTCTTGTGTTCTTTGTTTATGGGTAGTTTCTAGGAGTGTCTGGCGATAGCAGGCAGGATATGGTATAATTGGAATATTTATTTGAGCTGTGCAGGTTTGCTTTTTTTCAAACACATGGGGGACATTTACTTACATGTCGGTGTCTGCATTTGGCTTTTTCCGACCTGCTTCGTAGAAGACAACATTAATATTGTAGAGCTGTGCAGAACATTTCTGCGCCGAGATATTTTCTGTCCCTGGGACAAATCTGTCACGAGCACCAGAAATGTGTCCAACAGTCCTGCTAAGACCAGTTTTCTCTGGTCCACTTTCGTCGTTTACACCGCCAAAAGGGTTGCGACACAATTAGTAATTGTGTCTGAGTTCCACTCCGCCAAAGCCACGCCCCTTTTCGAGAAAGAACGCGGACAGACGGAAAAAAAAAAGTCATTTTCTGGCGCCGCCAGATAATAAAAGGTTCTGAGGCAGAACATGTTGTTGCAGAGCCTGCCACAAGAACTAACGAAACGCCATAGTAAATGTCCCCCATTTTGTTTGCGGCACAGAAAGAAAAAGGTGCAAATCTTTCCATTATAACCGTATCAGGGGTAAAAGAAAAGACACACCAAGAGGCCTGAGGTGAAGTTTACAATCGGTAACGACTACCCTTGTTTTGCAGTCAACAATGCAAGACACATGGCGCTTGTTACCAATCACATAAGTTGTGCCAAGCCGCTTCCCTGTTTCATCTGTACTGCGTTTTGAAAAGTAATCAAGACAAGACGTGCGAGTGCAACTGTAGTTTACTTGTAAAAGCACCCAGCGCTGGTTTCCATGGATGAGGGGGTTTCAGCTGTATGCAGTAACCACTGAATTGGCGTACACTTAAGAAAAATCAAGGGGAAAAAATGAAAATAACTGTAACACAAAGCATTTGTATCTCTAAAATTTATCTAGCTTAAATCTCTTGCATTTGCAGTGGCCACTGTGCTCAGCATGTTCATGTTAAATCCCAGGAAGCACCAGGTCTTGCTATGGCGTCCTGGAAGTTAACATAATAGCATATGGGGGCAAGTGGGAGAGTTTGACATCAGTAATGCTGCCTAAAGTAGAACTTGTTGCTTGTTCACTGTTTCCTCTTTCAATTTTGGTAATTGCTTTTGCCCATTTCTAACAAGGTATGATAAATATAGAGAACCAACTTGAATTAGCTTGTAGCACACATCAGTACATCATTCAGCATAAGAGACGTCTCTGCTTGGTTTTCAGGATCTCGCCCTTCTCATTGTACACAGTTCTACCCTGTCATATGATCGGAGAGGGTATCTGCTTCCATTACTGAGGAGCTAGATTTAAAAGGAAAATAGTCACAATTAAACTTTGGAGGAAAGCCTGATGGGACATAGGTACAGATTAAAGTAAATACAGGATTCCATTGATTGACAAACATAATATCAGATATTTTATTATCATTGCATTGATGAGTAATTGAGAAATAAATTAAATGTAAGTTTTCACACTTTAGTCCTGTAAGAAGTTTGGCAAAGTATCAGCTTGAAACCATTTATAGAGAACTGTGTATGGTATATGAATTAAATTTTTAGTAATTCAAGAAGTGAAACTCATAGAACATTAGAATAGTCTTCCTAAGTTATTTAAAAGGTCCCTTAGTCTGGTCAGTAGGAGACGCAATCATGGGAGACTGCTGACTTGACAGAGTACCGAAGGCAGTCACTGACACATCAACAAGGAGGGTTAACCATAAAGGTCATTGCTAAATAAAGCTGGCTTTCATATAAGTGCTGTATCAAAGCAAATAAATGGAAAGATTGATTGGTAAAAAAAAGTGTGGTAGTAAAAAAGTGCACAAGGTAACCGGGATTTCCACAGCCTTGTGGCTTCTTAGAAAAGGTCATTCAAAGATTTGGAGGAGAGTGGACTGCTGCTGGAGTCAGTGCTTCAAAAGTCACCACACACAGAGGTATCCAAGACATGGGCCATTCCAGGTGTCATCCTTTCCTGGCAATAGACCATGTCAGAGGTGTTTACCTTGGCTAAGGAGAAAAAGAACTGACGTTGCTCAGTATCCAAGGTGTTTTCTAATGAAAATAATTTTGAATTTCATTTCAAATTAAGGTTCCATAGTCTGTGTGGAGAGTGGAGTGGCCACAATCCAGCTGCTTCAGGGACTACTGTGAAGTTTTCACAATCAATCATCTGCTGGTGTAGGTCCACTGTGTTTTATCAGATCAAAATCAGTGCAGTCATTTACCAGGATATTTATAGCACTTAATGCCCCCTCTGCCGAGATAAAATTTCATTCCCCAGAAGCAACTGCACCTCTCCAGACTGCCAAAAGTACCAATAACTGTGTAATGATTGGCCAGTGATCTGACCTAACCCCATAGAGAATCCATGGAATATTGTCAAGAGGAGATGAAAGACACCAGACTATAATGCAGAGGAGCTGAAGCTGCTATTGAAGCAACGGGGCTTCCATAACACCTCTGCAATGCCATCAGGAGATCACCATGCACCATTAAGTGATGCACCGGGAGTCTGACCAAGTATTAGTGTCAATTTATAGATAAGTGTTCAGTAAGAAGACCAGAGAAACAGACCGCCAGAGTTTGAGAAAAAGGTTATGCATATAGAGGTATTTTTCATAGGTGGGCTTGGCCCGGGGCTACTCCTCACCTCCCACCTCATATATTATCCACTACTGCCGAGAACCTCAAGGCTGTTGCATATTTATATATTTTAGATTGCATATGCGTAATAAATATGTTAATATCACTTCTACAACCTTGTTGAGATACCTTTCATTCAGTGCTTTGGCAATTTGCTTAATTTCACCGCGTGATCTGCATCCCGCTTCCTTTCATTGAGTTTTGTCTGCTAATGTTCCAGCTCTGTAAGAGCCATTTGTAGGGGGAGTCGGTCGGGTGACCCTTTATTGTGTTTTTCAACATGTCCTACAAAAAAAAAAAAAAAAAAAAAAAAAGAAAGAGAAAAATTTCAGGGAAACCATGCTAAAAAATAATTTTATAACCGGAGTACAAGAACAAAAATATGTTACAATACAAACACAGCAAAGCTTTAATTTTCAGGGCAATATACTCCATGTACGGGACTAAAATCAAACATTAAAAAAATTGCAACAAAAAAAAGGCAAATTCTACCCTGTAAGTGGAAAAAGCCAAGTGGGTATGCAGGGGCTACTGGGGGCACAGAGTTGCCTTCGCCACCGGAGCTCTCTGAGGCCACTTCATGCCCCCAGCAGCCTTTGCACAAATAAACTGTATTCCTTCTTATGCAAATTAATGGAAAAGGCTTATCCCAGAATTAGGTAAAAACAGTGTGAAGATGCTGCCAGGAGGGGGTCTACATCGGGAACTACTAAACAAGTTGATTCCCAATGGTAGATTTCCTTGAAATTTGTGGTCTGGCATAAAAAAAAATCAAGATGCCAAATTTTCTTCAGTTTAAATATAAAATTTGCAGCTGGAAAATATTTTTTTAAAAATGTAAACTATTATATTAATTACTGTGGACAATATATACGGATAAACACTGACCTGTAGCAGAGAATAAATTGTGGGAAGCGCTGGATTGGCTTCATCATCAAGCCGTATAGAGTTATGCGATCAGGGCTGCAATCTTGGCTCTGCTGTAACAGAAGATCCAATAGTAACAAAAAATAATAATAATCCTTATTTATATAGCGCACACAGATTACCAGCGCTGCACTGACGATCTCTGTCAGCTGCATTGAGATAATGGAGCAGAACGGTAATGCCGGCCGTCTGCTCCATTGTCTGAGGAGGGGTGAGGGGTTGGTCGGAACCCTCCTTCTCGCGACTGCCGGGGTCTCAGCTCTGATCAGCAAGTTAGGCCCTATCCCATGGAGCTAACTACCACAAACATGGCTGTGTGGTTAATATTCTGACCCTGCCCACCTTTGTTGAATACACTTCTGGGAATTTGGACCAACCCACAACATGGGGCCACTTTAATTTCCTAGTCCGCCCCAAGACTCCCCATAGTATGATATGAGGACCTACAATTTGGATCGATATTTTTAGTCATATTGTTATATTTTTTCCAATATGTTAAAACCATCATATGTGGCAAAATGACATTTAATGATGACGTTTGATGAGGTTTCCCCATTTGGCCTAACATTGATGAAATAGCAAATAAAGGCTAAACACTCTTTGGCATTGATCAAATCCAGCCGTGTAGGATTAATCAAGCTAAAACAACTTGCGTCTGTTTCAATGATGGACTCCCACATTGATTTGCTTTATTTGAGACAGAAATGGCACTGTCCGGGGGGCTTCCGCTTTACCAACACAGCCTTGCTTTACTAATTGTAACAAACAATAAAAGGACATTATGCATAGCAGTATACAGTATTAACTTACTTTTAAAAATTCCAGAAATGCGGGTTGTGGCACAAGTTTCTGAGGACATCCAACTGCAGTGCTAAATTGTTGACGTATTCACTATAAGCATCAAGTACCATGGATTTTGAAAACTGTAAATTGTAGTAACAAAACAGTCATTTCAAATGAAACTTTTATGTAAAATTGAAAATACACTACAAAGGTTAAGAGCATCACATGGATCGACAAACCAAACGAAAAGCTGTCTACTCATGTCTGCAGACAACACATTACTGACTTTGGCAGCTCCCAGTGGCTGGAATTTTTTCCAGACTGAGAGGTAGGCCGAGGAGCATTCAATGTACAAATACCTGAATGGGAGGTCGGGATCACTCAAAATATCTTTTATACACCGGCCTGTGACCAGGACAATGAGGCATCCTCTATGCCTGGAGGGAGGTGGTTCTACCATCGCCATAGACAGGGGGCATCCTGTACATCTAGGTGAGAGGTCGTTCTACCATCACCATAGACAGGGGGCATCCTCTACTCTAGGGGAACGGTGGTTTTACCATCGCCATAGACAGGGGCGCTCCTGTACATCTAGGGGAGAGGTGTTCTACCCATCGCCATAGACAGGGGCATCCTCTTGCCTAGAGAGGTGGTGGTTCTACCATCACCATAGACAGGGGCCTCCTGTACACTAGGGAGAGGTCGTTTCACATCGCCATAGACAGGGGCATCCTCTTGCCTAGACGAGAGGTGGTTCTACCATCGCCATAGACAGGGAGCATCCTGTACTCTAGTTGAGAGGTTGTTCTACCATCGCCATAGACAGGGGGCATATCCTGTACATCTAGGAGAGAGGTTGTTCTTTACCATCGCCATAGAAGGGAGCATCCATGTACACTAGGAGAGAGATCGTTCTACCATCGCCATAGACAGGGGGCATCCTGTACATCTAGGAGAGAGGTGTTACCATCGCCATAGACAGGGGGCATCCTGTACATCTAGGGATGATGGTTTCTACCATCGCCATAGACAGGGAGCATCCTGTACATCTAGGAGAGAGATGTTCTACCATGCCATAGACAGGGGCATCCTGTACATCTAGGAGAGAGGTGTTTACCATCGCCATGACAGGGAGCATCCTGTCATCTAGGGGAGACGTGGTTCTACCATGCCATAGACGGGGGCATCCTGTACATCTAGGGAGAATGATGGTTTTACCATCGCCATAGACAGGGAGCATCCTGTACATCTAGGAGAGAGATTGTTCTACCATCGCCATAGACAGGGAGCATCCTTGTACATCTAGAGAAAGAGATCGTTCTCTACCATCGCCATAGACAGGGGGCATCCTGTACATCTAGGAGAGAGATCGTTCTACCATCGCCATAGACAGGGAGCATCCTGTACATTTAGGAGAGGTGGTTCTACCATCGCCATAGACAGGGGGCATCCTGTACATCTAGGGGAATGATGGTTTTACCATCGCCATAGACAGGGAGCATCCTGTACATCTAGGAGAGAGATCGTTCTACCATCGCCATAGACAGGGGGCATCCTGTACATCTAGGGTGGTTCTACCATCGCCATAGACAGGGGGCATCCTGTACATCTAGGTGAGAGGTCGTTCTACCATCACCATAGACAGGGGGCATCCTCTACATCTAGGGGAACGGTGGTTTTACCATCGCCATAGACAGGGGGCATCCTGTACATCTAGGGGAGAGGTCGTTCTACCATCGCCATAGACAGAGGGGCATCCTCTTTGCCTAGAGGAGAGGTGGTTCTACCATCACCATAGACAGGGGGCATCCTGTACATCTAGGGGAGAGGTCGTTCTACCATCGCCATAGACAGGGGGCATCCTCTTTGCTAGACGAGAGGTGGTTGGTTCTACCATCGCCATAGACAGGGGGCATTCTTTGCCGACGACGAGTGTGGTTCTACCATCGCCATAGACAGGGAGCATCCTGTCATCTAGGTGAGAGGTTGTTCTACCATCGCCAGAGCAGGGAGCATCCTGTACATCTAGGTGAGAGGTTGTTCTACCATCGCCATAGACAGGGGGCATCCTCTTTGCAGACGAGAGGTGGTTTAACCATTGCCATAGACAGGGGCATCCTGATATCTAGGGGAATGATGGTTTTTACCTCGCCATAGACAGGGAGCATCCTGTACATCTGAGGAGAGAGATTGTTCTACCATCGCCATAGACAGGGAGCATCCTTACACTAGGTGAGAGGTTTTTCTACCATCGCCATAGACAGGGGCATCCTGTACATCTAGGAGGAGTGGTCGTTCTACCATCGCCATAGACAGGGAGCATGCTGACATCTAGGTGAGAGGTTGTTCTACCATCGCCATAGACAGGGGCATCCTGTCATCTAGGAGAGAGGTTGTTCTCCATCGCCATTGACGGGGGCATCCTGTACATCTAGGAGAGAGATCGTTCTACCATCGCCATAAACAGGGGGCATGCTGTACATCTAGGAGAGAGGTCGTTTTACCATCGCCATAGACAGGGAGCATCCTGTACATTAGGAGAGAGAACGTTCTACCATCGCCATAGACAGGGAGCATCCTGTCATCTAGGAAGGATCGTTCTACCATCGCCATAGACAGGGGCACTCCTGTACATTAGGAGAGAGGTCGTTCTACCATCGCCATAGACAGGGAGCATCCTGTACATCTAGGGGAGACGTGGTTTTACCATTGCCATAGACAGGGAGATCCTGTACATCTAGGAGAGAGATCGTTCTACCATCGCCATGACGGGGGCATCCTGTACATCTAGGAGGAGGTCGTTCTACCATCGCATAGACAGAGCAGGAGCATCCTGTACATCTAGGGGAGAGTGGTTCTACCATTGCCATGGACAGGGGGCATCCTGTACATCTAGGGAATGATGGTTTACCATCGCCATAGACAGAGAGGCATCCTGTACATCTAGGAGAGAGATCGTTTCTACCACGCATAGACAGGGAGCATCCTGTACATCTAGGAGAAAGATGTTCTACCATCGCCATAGACAGGGGGCATCCTGTACATCTAGGAGAGTGATCTTCTACCATCGCCATAGACAGGGAGCATCATTGTACATTAGGATAGGTGGTTCTACCATCGCCATAGACAGCGGGCATCTGTACATCTAGGAGAGAGAACGTTCTACCATCGCCATAGACAGGGGGCATCCTGTACATCTAGGAGAGAGGTCGTTCTACCATCGCCATAGACAGGGGGCATCCTCTTTGCCTAGAGGAGAGGTGGTTCTACCATCGCCATAGACAGGGGGCATCCTGTACATCTAGGAGAGAGGTCGTTCTACCATTGCCATAGACAGGGGCATCCTCTTTGCCTAAAGGAGAGGGGATTCTACCATTGCCATAGACAGGGGCATCCTCTACGCCTAGAGGAGAGGGGATTCTACCATCGCCATAGACAGGGATTCTTTACTGTAAGAGCAGTGAGACTATGTAACTCTCTGCGCAGGAGGTTGTTATGCAGATTCTTTGTACTTGTTCAAGGTGATAACTTTCTTGCGAGCAAAAATATCAGAGGTTATGGTGAAAAATCATCTGTCTATATAATCTATATACTTACCTATATAATCTTATAGGTTAGACTTGATGGACCTGTGTCTTTTTCCAACCTTATATACTTGAGACTATGATATTGGGACGGAGTTATTAGGTGTCTTAAATTTACACAAATTTCTCATGGTATGCAAATCCTATAAGTAACTACTGATAGAACTGCAATACTATGGTTTAGTCCAAGAGGATTTTATTATTATTGCAATAAAAGCCACAATACAAAGAATCAGAAATACTGGTTACATCACATTCCTAACATTCCTTCAGTGTTGATCCTAAATGAGTAGCTTAGCGAATGTGAAAACAATTTCCTAAAGAAAATCCACAATGGCCCTTCTGAATTCAAGTCAATATTTTCTTGTAGAAGGCAGCAAGTAATGTACTTGACAGTCCAACAACAGCCCCTGGTGAACCAACACATAGGGAAAATAGGTAGGGGCAGGTGAAGAGCACAGAATGAAAATAATACAGGGAATATAGCTCATTTACCTGATCAGGGAATGGATACCTACAATGCGATTCAAGAATATATCAGCCTAATGCTGGGTGAATAGGAGTGTGTTGCTGGCCGAAATGCAGCTGCAGTAGTTAATACATACTGAGCTTGAAGTTGGGGGTCAGGGCCAAGGGCCATCTTACAGAAACAGATACCCAGTAAATAATATTTATCAGCATTATCCGCAGAATAAAAGTATGACTACATGGATTTTTATCATTCACTACTGAGGCTACAAAGACTCTCCAATCCTTTCATTTGTGTCCCATTCAGACACTCTGGTGGCGAGAGCAATCTGGAACAGTGAGTGGCACTGGAGAATTTCTTTTATCCGATAGTATAGAACACGATTTTCAGCTTCCTTTCACTTAATAGCTTTGGCTCCATATCACACAATGGCTTCTCATAATTCTGAGAGAGGTGACGATGTAGAGAAAGAGTATTTAAGAAACATTCCTAAACTATTTAAAGACCTGTCAGCACCGCACATAGTGTTTATAGTATGACTTATGTTCTCCACAAAATATAAAATGTTCTCATACATTGGAATTTCACTGTATGAACAGTTATGTGTTACCCACTTCGTACATTAACAGTCTGACTGAAATATCATGCTATGCAGGGACATGCTCCCAACTGCTAACATCCACATAGGAAACACTCAATGAAAGTCATAAGAAAAGATTCTCCAGAATGAGAGAATTAAAGGATTAAAATTATTTCATAAATAAATATGTCAGGAGTAGTATCTTTAGTATCTTATAAGACTTATACCTTATTGAAAGAAGATAAAGAGACAAACTGAAAACCTTTTCTCGACTTTTTTCATCAGCGATGTACAGGCAGTCCCCGGGTTACATACAAGATAGGGTCTGGAGGTTTGTTCTTAAGTTTGAATTTGTATGTAAGTCGAAAAACGTAGATTTTATAATGGAAGTTCGATTAGACAATTTTTTTTCTTTGCCCACGTGACAATTGGAGTTTCAAAATTTTGTGTGTAATTGGACCAAGAATTATCAATAAACCTTATTACAGACATCTTACAGCTGATCATTGCAGTCTGGGACATAGTAAAGCATCAGAGAGCTTCCACCAGAGATCACATGGGGCAGAGGGGTCGTCTTCGTAACCTAGGGTTGTCTGTAAGTCGGGTGTCCTTAAGGGGGACCGCCTGTAATAACAATGCTTTAGCTCTCTTCTCCCAAAAAATGACTATGTTCCTATGTGATTGTAATGAGTACAGTAGAGGCTCCCCAATGGTTTGCCGATAATAAAATCATCACAAGCAATAGCAGCTTCTCACAATAGAACTATAGGGATACACTAACTAAGGATGACATTGTATAGAGATGGCCTTGGCACACAATACACGACTAAACAAAATGTTACCACAACAGAATTTCCCACATGGACACCAGAGGCCTCGCAATACAGACTGGAATATCAGGAACTGGAAACGCATGAACTGCTCCGTACTGGCACTGGTTTTATTTTTCTTATTACACCACATGCCGCCACATGTACCATATCATCCTTTTATGCATTTTTTCATAAACTTGGTCTGCTTGAGATGAAGCAAATCAAGTGATTTGTGTAGTGAGGGGGGTCTGCGCTAGGAGATCAAGACCTATATTAAGGTTAATAGGTAGCTTCATTTACCTGCCAAACTAGGCAAAGATGAAACTTAAAAGGGAATCCTGGAGAAGAGGATTTAATCAGCTCTGTCTCCCATTCCTAAGGTTCCCTGAACTCCTAGCCACGCCCAGAAGTCCCCAAGTCACAAACTGCTTCAGCCAATCTCTACCTGGATATATGAATCCTGAAAAAAAAACAATCGGAGACATGCAGCTCTCTTGAAATCGCTAAGATGTCAGAATGTGATCTCAGAACCATCAAACATTGGTTAACATTTTAGTCAAACGGATAACAAGAAACGGTTTGAGGGGGAAAAAAAACTTAAATCAAATCAAAAATCTGAGAAGAATCCAATGAAAAGTAACCAAAAAAGCATAGTCTTCTAGTATTGTCATATTCCAGAACAAAATTCAAGATTATCTGTGCTTAGGGACCTGGTCATAGTAAGGAAGACTAAAACCCAACACTACTGAATAAGCCAAACTGAAAGTTGAAAAGTCAATATCGGACCAAGAAGATAGATTTTGTAAAGTTTATGAGAAATGAGAGCCTCCTCAATGCCCTGTACTGCCATCGTCAGGTAATAAAAGGGAACCTGTCACCAGGAACCTAAGGTACACTACAGAATGGTTGCAGAAGCCCATTACAGCTGCAGTGCAAATCTGCCTTTTCTAAGCATTTGCATTACAATAGAATGTGTGTTATAACTTACTCTTTCATCCTCACAAAAACCTGGGGTAGTCACAGGGGGGGGCTTTGGTTGGATGCATTTAAAAAAACAACAGTGACTGTTGTGTTACTCCCTCCTCAGATCTTAGCCCCCACCTTTGGGCTCCTGTACAGCTCCACAAGAAAACTTAGGATCCAGCTTTTTTAGGGTATAAAACCCCGCCTATTTAATCCATTGGGTCCAATAGGTAAAATACAGGTGGAACGTCAAGCTTGTCAACACGTTTCAGCACGTTCAAGAGCTCTTACTCATGACTGACTGTACAGCTCACTCACCCCTGCTCTTCAGAGGTCACAGCCTGGTGAGATGACAGTATGGGGGAGGACAACTGTACAGGAGCACAATAGATGGAGACAAGCCTGCAGCTCAGACAAGACACATGTTTTTTTTAAATGTATCCAAACCAAGTCCAGCCCTTGTCTACCCCAGGATATTGTCAGGACTGCAAGAGAAGTTATAACACAGAATTATATTGTAATACAAATGCTTAGCAAAAGGCAGCAGAGGCATTTTGCATGCAGGTGTCATGGGTCTTACAATCTGTGTCTTAGTGAAAATGACCTGGGTGACAGGTTCCTTCATAAAGATAGCTAGCGGGAAGGTGACAGGGAATTTATCAAAAAGTGTTGAGAGCCAAGTTGTGAGCTCAGCTTTTATTTTATAAACTGCTGTGGGAAATGAAAGCGGAGCTCTGATTGGTTGCCACAAACAACTAGAACAGTTCTGCTATGTAATGTCATCCCCTCCATTGTCAGCCATGCTAATGAGGACCTATCAGTTTTCCTAAATTTGTCCATTTTAGTAAAATATGTGTTTTCTCATAAAGGGGAAAAACCCACAAACTGACAAATTTTTTTCCCCAATTAGAGTAAACTGACATGTGGGTGTTCCCAGTTGTCTCTACATAGTCTCCACGCTCTCTAAACAGGTAGACTATGATGAGTCACAGCTATTTGAGATCACAATACCCCAAAAATAAATCGATCATCACAGGGTTATGAAAAGGGGTGCCCCAGAAATAGTACTGTATAAATACTGAGTGAAGTGGTGCTTAAGTCTATAACCCATATGTGGATGAAATCTACCTCCTCTCTAAAGAGGTTCCTGTAGCTGAATGGCTGCAGTTCAGCCAAGTACTTACGCTCTGTGTCACTCAATGGTTACAGCACGTAGAGTGATTATATTCACCCTTATGGACCCATCATTAGTTAGCGTTATTGGGACTACGCTTGAGAAGGTTTTATAAGATATCTGTAAAAATAACGCAGATGCATTCAGCAATGGATATAAAATCCTGACGGTACCTCTAGAATTCGTTTCAAAGAGTCAAAATAGGTTTTCTCGCTTCCACAATGGATCCAAGAAGTATCTTCTAACACAACTATGAAAACAATTCAAAGTATATCAGTATTACCAAGCAATACCAATGGAGCACAACATAAAATTAATGAAGAGCACTATACATTGCCCATATACTGGAACTCACTACTATTTTAAAAACTCGCTTATGCCACAAAACGTTTTCTCTTGTAATTTGTTCGGTTGTAATAGACGCAATATACCAAGGGCATCCTGTACATCTAGGGGAGAGGTCGTTCTACCATCGCCATAGACAGGGGGCATCCTCTTTGCCTAGACGAGAGGTGGTTCTACCATCGCCATAGACAGGGAGCATCCTGTACATCTAGGTGAGAGGTTGTTCTACCATCGCCATAGACAGGGAGCATCCTGTACATCTAGGTGAGAGGTTGTTCTACCATCGCCATAGACAGGGGGCATCCTCTTTGCCTAGACGAGAGGTGGTTCTACCATTGCCATAGACAGGGGGCATCCTGTACATCTAGGGGAATGATGGTTTTACCATCGCCATAGACAGGGAGCATCCTGTACATCTAGGAGAGAGATGTTCTACCATCGCCATAGACAGGGAGCATCCTGTCACTAGGTGAGAGGTGTTCTACCATCGCCATAGACAGGGGGCATCCTGTACATCTAGGAGGTGGTCGTTCTACACTCGCCATAGACAGGGAGCATGCTACATCTAGGTGAGAGGTTGTTCTACCATCGCCATAGACAGGGGCATCCTGTACTCTAGGAGAGAGGTTTTCTACCATCGCCATAGACAGGGGCATCTGTACATCTAGGAGAGAGATCGTGTCTACCATCGCCATAAACAGGGGGCATGCTGTACATCTAGGAGAGAGGTCGTTTTACCATCGCCATAGACAGGGAGCATCCTGTACATCTAGGAGAGAGATCGTTCTACCATCGCCATAGACAGGGAGCATCCTGTACATCTAGGAGAGATCGTTCTACCATCGCCATAGACAGGGGCATCCTGTACATCTAGGAGAGAGGTCGTTCTACCATCGCCTAGACAGGGAGCATCCTGTACATCTAGGGGAGACTTGTTCTACCATTGCCATAGACAGGAGCATCCTGTACATCTAGGAGAGAGATCGTTCTACCATCGCCATAGACAGGGGCATCCTGTACATCTAGGAGAGAGGTCGTTTCTACCACGCCATAGACAGGAGCATCCTGTACATCTAGGGGAGACGTGGTTCTACCATTGCCATGGACAGGGGGCATCCTGTACATCTAGGAGAATGATGGTTTACCATCGCCATAGACAGGAGCATCCTGTACACTCTAGGAGAGAGATCGTTCTACCATCCGCCATAGACAGGGAGCATCCTGTACATCTAGGAGAAAGATCGTTCTACCATCGCCATAGACAGGGGGCATCCTGTACATCTAGGAGAGTGATCTTCTACCATCGCCATAGACAGGGAGCATCCTGTACATTAGGATAGGTGGTTCTACCATCGCCATAGACAGCGGGCATCCTGTACATCTAGGAGAGAGAACGTTCTACCATCGCCATAGACAGGGGGCATCCTGTACATCTAGGAGAGAGGTCGTTCTACCATCGCCATAGACGGGGCATCCTCTTGCCTAGAGAGAGGTGGTTCTACCATCCGCCATAGACAGGGGGCATCCGTACATCTAGAGAGAGGTCGTTCTACCATTGCCATAGACAGGGGCATCCTCTTTGCCTAAGGAGAGGGGATTCTACCATTGCCATAGACAGGGGCATCCTCTACGCCTAGAGGAGAGGGGATTCTACCATCGCCATAGACAGGGATTCTTTACTTTAGAGCAGTGAGACATGTAACTCTCTGCCGCAGGAGGTTGTTATGGCAGATTCTTTGTACTGTTCAAGTGATAACTTTTTGCGAGCAAAAATATCAAGGTTATGGTGAAAATCATCTGTCTATATATCTATAACTTACCTAATAATCTTATAGTTAGACTTGATGGACCTGTGTCTTTTTCCAACCTTATATACTGAGACTATGATATTGGGACGGAGTTTTAGGTGTCTTAAATTTACACAAATTTCTCATGGTATGCAAATCCTAAGTAACTACTGATAGAACTTGCAACTACATGGTTTAGTCCAAGAGGATTATATTATTTTGCAATAAAAGCCACCAATACAAAGAATCAGAAATACTGTGTACTATCACATTCCTAACATTCCTCAGCTGTTGATCCTAATGAGCTAGCTAGCGAATGTGAAAACAATTTCCTAAAGAAAATCCAAATGGCCCTTCTGAATTCAAGTCAATATTTTCTTGTAGAAGGCAGCAGGTACTGTACTCTGACAGTCCAACAACAGCTCCCTGGTGAACCAACACATATAGGAAAATAGGTAGGGGCAGGTGAAGAGCACAGAATGAAAATAATACAGGGATTATAGCTCATTTACCTGATCAGGGGAATGGATACCTACAATGCGATTCAAGAATATATCAGCCTAATGCTGGGTGAATAGGAGTGTGTCTGCTGGCCGAAATGCAGCTGCATTTAATACAGTACTGAGCTGAAGTTTGGGGTCAGGGCCAAGGCCATCTTACAGAAACAGATCACCAGTAAATAATATTTATCAGCATTATCCCAGAATAAAAGTAATGTACTACATGGATTTTTATCATTCACTTACTGAGGCTACAAAGACTCTCCAATCCTTTCAGTTGTGTCCCATTCAGCACTCTGCTGGCGAGAGCAATCTGGAACAGTGAGTGGCACTGGAGAATTTCTTTTATTCCGATAGAACACGATTTTCAGCTTCCTTTCACTAATAGCTTGGCTCCATATCACACAATGGCTTCTCATAATTCTGAGAGGGTGTACGATGTAGAGAAAGAGTATTTTAGAACATTCCTAAACTATTTAAAGACCTGTCAGCACCGCACATATGTGTTTATAGTATGACTATGTTCTCCACAAAATATAAAATGTTCTCATACATTGGAATTTCACTGTATGAACAGTTTAGTGTTACCACTTTCGACATTAACAGTCTGACTGAAAATATCATGCTATGCAGGACATGCTCCCAACTGCTAACATCCACATAGGAAACACTCAACTGAAAGTCATAAGAAAGATTCTCCAGAATTGAGAGAATTAAAGGATTAAAATTATTTCATAAATAAATATGTCAGGAGTATATCTTATAGTATCTTTAGACTTTACCTTATTGAAAGGAAGATAAAGAAGACAAACTGAAAACCTTTTCTCGACTTTTTTCAATCAGCGATGTACGGCAGTCCCCGGGTTACATACAGATAGGGTCTGGAGGTTTGTTCTTAAGTTGAATTTGTATGTAAGTCGAAACTGTATTTTATAATGGAAGTTCTAGACAATTTTTTTTCTTTGCCCCAGTGACAATTGGAGTTTCAAAATTTTGGTGTAATTGGACCAAGAATTATCAATAAACCTTCATTACAGACATCTTACAGCTGATCATTGCAGTCTGGGACATAGTAAAGCATTCAGAGAGCTTCACCAGAGATCACATGGGGCAGAGGGGTCTTCTGTAACTATGGTTGTCTGTAAGTCGGGTTCCTTAAGTAGGGGACCGCCTGTAATACAATGCTTTAGCTTCTTCTCCCAAAAAATGACATGTTCCTATGTGACTTGTATGAGTACAGTAGAGGCTCCCCAATGGTTTGCCGATAATAAAAATCATCACAAGCAATAGCAGCTTCCAAATAGAACCCTAGGGATACACTAACTAATGACATCTGTATAGAGATGGCCTTGGCACACAATACACGCCACAACAACTGTTACCACAACAAGAATTTCCCACATGGCACACAGAGAGCCTCAGCAATACAGCTGGAATATCAGGAACTGGAAACGCATGAACTTCCGTAACTGGCACTGGTTTTATTTTTTCTTATTACACCACATGCCGCCACATGTACCATATCATCCTTTTATGCATTTTCATAAACTTGGCTGCTTGAGATGAAGCAAATCAGTGATTTGTGTAGTGAGGGAGGGTCTGGCCTAGGAGATCAAGACCTTATATCAAGGTTAAATAGGTAGCTTCATTTACACTGCCAAACTAGGCCAAAGATGAACTTAAAAGGGATCCTGGAGAAGAGGATTTACCAGCTCTGTCCCCATTCCTAAGGTTCCCTGAACTCCTAGCCACGCCAGAAGTCCCCAAGTCACAAAACCTGCTTCAGCCAATCTCTACCCTGGACATATGTAATCCTGAAAAAAAGTCGGAGACATGCAGCTCTCTTGAAACGCTAAGATGTCAGAATGTGATCTCAGAACCATCAAACATTTGGTTAACATTAGTCAACAGGATCACAAGAAACGGTTTGAGGGGAAAAAAAAAAACTTAAATCAAATATCAAAAATCTGAGAAGAATCCAATGAAAAGTAACCAAAATGCTATGTCTTCTAGTATTGTCATATCCAGAACAAAATTCAAGATTATCTGTGCTTAGGGACCTGGTCATAGTAAGGAAGACTAAAACCCAACCACTACTGAATAAGCCAAACTGAAAGTTGAAAAGTCAATATCGGACCAAGAAGATAGATTTTTGTAAAGTTTTATGAGAAATGAAGCTCTCCTCAATGCCCTGTACTGCCTATCGTCAGGTAATAAAAGGGAACCTTCACCAGGACCTAAGGTACACTACAGAATGGTTGCAGAAGCCCATTACAGCGTGCAGTGCAATCTGCCTTTTCTAAGCATTTGCTTACAATGAATGTGTGTTATAACTTACTCTTGCATCCTCACAAAATCCTGGGGTAGTCACAGGGGGCGGTGTTGGTTGGATGCATTTAAAAAACAACATGTGACTTGTCTGTGTTACTCCCTCCTCAGATCTTAGCCCCCACCTTTGGGCTCCTGTACAGCTCCACAAGAAAACTTAGGATCCAGCTTTTGTTTAGGGTAAAACCGCCTTTATTAATCCATCATGGCGTCCATAGGTAAAATACAGGTGGAACGGTCAAGCTTGTCAACACGTTTCTAGCACGTTCAAGAGCTCTTACTCATGACTGACTGTACAGCTCCACCTCCTGCTCCTTCTCAGAGGTCACAGCTGGTGAGATGACAGTAGTGGGGGAGGGACACTGTACAGGAGCACAAAGATGGAGACAGCCTGCAGCTCAGACAAGTTCACATGTTTTTTTTAAATGTATCCAAACCAAAGTCCAGCCCCTGTGTCTACCCCAGGATATTGTTCATGATGCAAGAGCAGTTATAACACAGAATTTATTGTAATACAAATGCTTAGAAAAGGCAGAGAGGCATTTTTGCACTGCAGGTGTCATGGGCTCTTACAATCTGTCTTTAGTGAAATGAGGTCCCTGGTGACAGGTTCCCTTTCATAAAGATAACTAGCGGGAAGGTACAGGGAATTTATCAAAAGTGTCTGAGAGCAAAGTTGTGAGCTCAGCTTTTATTTTATAAACTGCTGTGGGAAATGAAAGCGAGCTCTGATTGGTTGCCACAAACAACTAAACAGTTCTGCTAGTAATGTCATCCCCCTCCATTGTCAGCCATGCTAATGAGGACCTATCGTTTTCCTAAATTGGTCCATTTTAGTAAAATATGTGTTTCTCTCATAAAGGGAAAAACCCACAAACCTGAAAACTTTTTTCCCCAATTATGAGTAAACTGACAGGGTGGTGTTCCCAGTTGTCTCTACATAGTCCAACGCTCTCTAAACAGGTGTAGACTTGATGAGCACAGCTATTTGAGATCACAATACCAAAAATAAATCAAGATCATCACAGGGTTATGAAAGGGGTGCCCCAGAAATAGTACTGTATAAAATACTGAGTGAAGTGTGCTCTAAGTCATAACCCCTATGTGGATGAAATCATCCCTCTCAAGAGGTTCCTGTAGTCTGAATGGCTGCGTTCAGCCAAGTACTTACGCTCTGTGTCATCAATGGTTACAGCACGTAGATGATTATTTTCACCCTTATGGAACCATCATCTTTAGTTAGCGTTATTGGACTACGCTTGAGAAGGTTTTATAAGAACTGTAAACATAACGCAGATGCATTCAGCAATGGATATAAAATCCTGACGGTACCTCTAGAATTCGTTTCAAAGAGTCAACATAGTTTTTCTCGCTTTCACAATGGATCCAAATGTATCTTCTAACAACCTATGAAAACAATTCAAAGTATATCAGTATTACCAAGCATACCAATGGAGCACAACATAAAATTAATGAAGAACTAATACTTGCCATATACTGGAATCACTACATTTCTAAAACTCGCTTTATGCACAAAATTTCTTGTATTTTGGTTGTAAAGTCGCAATATACAAGCAGTCCCCTACTTAGACACCCGACTTAAAATAACGCCCCTAGATACAAACGGACCTCTGGTAATTAGTAATTTACGTCCGTTAGCCCTAGGCTACAATGAACAGCTATAACATTCATTAGAGGTTTCTGCAATGAAGCTTTATTATTAATACTGGTTCTTATGACATCCAACATTTTTTAAATCCAATTGTCACAGAGACCAAAATAATTTTTTCTGGAGCTACAATTATAGAATATACAGTTCCGACTAACATACAATTCAACTTAAGAACAAACCTATAGAACCTATCTGTAGGTAACCGGGGACTGCCTGCTTAGGCACAACTGGATTTTGCCACCAAAATAGAGCAATAGACGCACTGCTGAAAGACAGAATTATGATAAATGACCCCATAGTTTGCAGAAAGTAAACAAACATAGCAGCCTAGCTCTTTCTTTTATACAGTAGTAAAGTGTTGCAAAAGTCTGCACTGTTTCTAATGGATAGGGAGACGCAATGATAATCAATCAATCTGTAAATGGATAATTCATATCCAGTATATGACACACACAAGTTATCAAACCTCCAGTTGTAGGGAATGGGGTCTATTTACTTATGTTGGACTAACAGGTTTTCCACTTCACACTTATGTAGGGAGCAGCAGTCCACTCACATGCAATAAATGCATCACATTCAGGGATCGCTTTTCTCATAACTTATTGGGAGATGTATTATTGTAGGTTTTTGTAAGTACAACTAACACTTCTCTGCTGTGTCACATAAATCATTGGGGGCACATTTACTTACCCGGTCCTTCCAGGAGGAACCTGTAGGAGCACTGCAGCGCTACATCATCTCTTGACACACTCTGAGTAGTTTGCACTGAGCATAACTACACCAGGTGAGAGCATAACTAACCTGACCTTCGTCACCAGAATTAGATTTCCTTGAACCAACGTGTTTGCCCTATGAGCGCATTTATGTCCTTTTATTTTTCGTTTTAGTCTAACATTGATTAACCCCTTCCCGCCACGGCCCTTTTTCGATTTTGCGTTTTCATTTTTCACTCCCCACATTCAAAAATCTGTAACTTTATTTTCCATGTACAGAGCGGTGATGGCTTATTTTTCTGCGTAACAAATTACACTTCAAATGGTGGTATTAAATATTCCGTGCCGTTGTACCGGGAAGCGGGAAAAAATTCCAAATGCAGTGAATTGGTTTAAAAAACGCATTGTGCCATTTTCTTTGTGGGCTTGGATTTTACGGATTCACTGTGTGCCCCAAATGACATGTCTACTTTATTCTTGGGTCGGTACGATTACGGGATACCAAATTGTATAGGTTTTATAATGTTTTCATACATTTAAAAAAATTAAATACAAATTTTGGGGGGGATTTTGCCATCTTCTGGCGCTAATAACTTTTTCATACTTTGGTGTACGGAGCTGTGGGTGGTGTCGTTTTTTTTGCGGATTTTGATTACGTTACATGTTATAATTTTTAGGACTGTACGACCTTTTGATAACTTTTTATAGAATTTTATTTTTTTTTAAATGGCAAAAAAGTGCCATTTTCAACTTTGGGCGCGATTTTCTGTTACGGGTTTAAACGCAGTGAAAAACCGTTATCATATTTTGATAGCTAGGGCATTTTCGGACGCGGCAATACTAATGTGTTTATGATTTTTACTGTTTATTTATTTATATCAATTCAGGGAAAGGGGGGTGATTTGAATTTTTAGTTTTTTTTATATAATTTTTTTATATTAATTTTTTTTTTATTTTTATTTTACTATTTTTCAGACTCCCTAGGGTACTTTAACCCTAGGGTGTCTGTACGATCCTATCATATACTGCCATACTACAGTATGGCAGTATATGGGGATTTACGTCTACATACAACTTGCTGACAGCACATTGTAATGATGGGTTAACCCGAAGTGCTTCAGGTCTTCGTGAGACCCGAAGCTACCATGGCACGGGATCGCGCTCCCCGTGATATCACGGGGAGCGACGATCCACGGAAAGATGGCGGTCTTTTTGAATACGTCGGCACCTCTGCCGGCGGCGATCAGCGGTAAAACAAGCAATATGCAGCAAAGACTTACCGGCTATGGAGAGGGCTCGATCCGCGAGCCCTCTCCATGTACCGGGACCCGACATGTGACATACTATTACGTCACATGTCGGTAAGGGGTTAAAGACAAATGCTCTAGCCAGAGGGTCTGACTTAAAATATTATACATTTTATTTGTGCACTTAGTCTTTAAAGTGTATACCGTATTTTCGACTATAAGGCGCACTAAACTTGGATTTCTTGGAAATCCAAGTGCGCCTTATAGTCCGGTGCGCCCTATATGAGGGCAGCGGACCCTACTTACATAGGTCCCCGCTATCAGACAGCAGACTCCAGCGGGAAATGCAGACCACACGCAGCGAACACTTCTGCCGCGTGGTCTGCAGTTCCCTGGAGATCTGCTGTCTCCGGTTAGTGGGGGACCTAGTAAGTAGGGTCCGCTGCATCCTCCACCTCCCCCTCACCTTCCCCCCCTCTCTTCTCGTCGTCGCGTCCCGTCGGGTCTCCGCTCCGCCCCCGGACCTCGCCAACGCCCCGACCCTGCCCTTATAGTCCGATGCGCCTTATATATGGAATTATTGCAATATAAGGCGCATCGGACTGTTGCGCCTTATATCCGGTGCGCCTATGGCCAGAAAATAACGGTAATCCAATATTTTGTAGGTAATAAGTATTTAAAAACATTCCTGCTTTGAAAGAGATTTTATCTCTTCCATCTAGTGACTGAAGGTATATGTGTGGGCACCGTATGAATCTTTGCACACACTGAGTTTTAATAATTCGGAGATTTATAGGTGTATGTAGAATTTTAAACTGGGTCATATTTATGCCTTGGCAGCAAAACCAGTTTTCAAACCATGAGGGTAACCCAAACCTTGAGGTATCCCCCCTTTGGCAGCAACCAGTTCTCAAAATGAAAGATTTTCAGATATGTTTTTTTTTTCAGTTGCATCCAATTTGCACCTAAAAGCTCTGTAATTGCACACCACCCCTGCCAGCGCATAGGCAAGGTGGTTGTTGCAAATAGCTCCCTCTTTAGGTAGGAGCTGTTGGATACTGATCACCACCTCTCTAGGACGTCTCTAAGTATGGAGGAACTTTGTAATTGCAGCTACAGCCACTGCCTGGTAAGGTAGAGTTAACATGTGAAATGTTGCTGTCCAATAAGAATCGCTATACTATTGTAAAGCAAGCTGGAAGCTGTTGGAGGAGGCTACCACCTTACCAAAGAGTACAGCGGTCCCTACTTAAGAACAATCGACTTACATACGACCCCTAGTTTACAACAGACCTCTGGATCTTGGTAATGTTTGTACTTTATCCCAGGCTACATGATCAGTCTCTAACAGTTATCAATTTGTCTGTAATGAAGCTCTTAGTGTTAAATTGATTCTTATGGCACCAACAAATTTTTAAATACATTGTCACGAGAACCAAAAGGTTCTGGCTGGTACACACGATAAAATATACAGTTCCGACTTACATACAAACTCAACTTAAAAACAAACCTACAGACCCTATCTTGTATGTAACCCGAACTGCCTGTATATAAAACCTCTGGTGGGCGGGACCACATGGTCAGAGTAGGGTCTGCAGAACTCCATGTCAGCTTCAGCCAGTAAGGAAAAGTGCAGCTCCTGCAGCGCTGGCAACCACCAGTGTCATAATACGGAACCAGAGTGCCTCAGCTAGCAACCAGGGCATGGCAAAACTTCATCGCCTGTGTTTGCTCTCGATATAGATCGTCCTAATCAGCAGACCGTTGCCCAAAGGACAAACTATTCGTGTTTTAGGTCCCTTCTGCGTCTGCCCGCATAACTCCTTTTAATCGAGTTTGAACGCAGCAGCTAAGGAAAGAGACAGAGGGAGACTTTGTCGCTCCTTCCAGTTGCGATTGCGGGTTTCCAGGGGGTTTCCATGGCGCCCAGATGTATGACAGAGACAAAAAAAAAGTGAAAGTCTGTGCCATAGGGTCCCTGAAGGCCATTATAGGCTGCGTCTTTCAGGTGTTATTATTATTTCTGTAGTTATTATTATTATTTAGTCGCGTATTATTTCTGTCAAAATCTTGTATATAATGCAAGGGTGCCAAATGTGCGCTATTAAAATACATAAAAAGTAGATGGAATTTAACAGATTCATTATGTTACTGTCATTCTTTTCTGTAAAGAAAGGGAACTGGAAAATAAACATGTACGGAGACAGTCCTAAAGGAGACAACTGAAAGATCCAAGTTTGTCATAATTCCACACATATGTTGGGGTGAATCACTTGGCTTCCTGATAAGACCTCATTTGATGTAAATAAAAATATTCTCATATATCTGCATGCTTTCCCTACATAGCAATATACAGCGATAGGTCAATGTATACATATTATCTATACTAGATTCCATATAGTAATTTCAGAAATACTCTGCTGCTGGGTTATCCTTCTGGCATTGGAGACTAATGGCTTCTGTATGCACCAGTCTATACGTCTATAATAAATTAGATTCATCATCCTCATACACACGATTTCCGGTCTAAAATGAAGAAAAGAAAATAAGTGGACTTTTTAACAACATAAATATGTAAGCACAGCCTTATACTTCTAAGGTTTTTATACCCAACACAATGTGCTTACCCCCCCCCAACCCCACCCACACCCCACCCCCCCCCCACCCCACCCCTCCCCACCCCCCACAACCCCCCCCCCCACCCCCACACCACCCACCCCCCCCCCCCCCCCCCCCCCACACCCCCCCCACCACCAACCCCACCCACACCCCCCCCCCCCCACACCCCCCCCCCCCCCCCAACCCCCCCCACCACCACCCCCCACCCCCCCCCACACCCCCCCCCCCACCCCCACCCACAACCCCCCCCCCTCCCCCCCCCCCCCACCCACCCCCACCCCCCCCCCCCCCCGCCGCCCCACCCCCACCCCCACACCCCCCCCCGCCCCAACACCCCCCCCCGCCCCCACCACCCCACCCCCCCCCCCCCCCCCCACGCCCCCCCCACACCCTCCCCCAACCCACGCCCACCCCCCCCCACCACCCCACCCCTCCCCCCCCCCCCCACCCCCCCCCCACAAACCCGCCCCCCCCACGGACCCCCCCCCCCCCCCCCCCCCCCCCCCCCCCCAACCCCCCCCCCCCCCCAACACCCCCCCAACCCACCCCCCCCCCGGCCCCCCCCCCCCACCACACATAACCCCCCCCTCCCCCAACACCCACACCCCCCCACCACCCCACTCCCCCCCACCACCGCGCCCCCCCTCACCCACAAACCCCCCCCACCCGCCGCCCCCCCCCCCCCCGCCCCCCCCCACGCGACCCCCCCACCCCCACCCCGACGCCCCACCACCGCCCCCCCCCCCCCCCCCACTCCCCACCACCCCCCCGCGCCCCCCCCCCCCCCCCCCCCCCCCGCGCCCCCCCGCCCCCCCCCCCCCACCCCCACTCCCCCACCCCCCACCGCCCCCCCCAACGCCCCCCCCCCCAACCACACCCCCCCCGCCGCCCGCCCCCCCCCCCCCCCCCCCCCCCCCCCCCCCCCGCACCCCACCCCACCCCCTCCCACCCCACCACAACCGCCCACCCCCCGCCCCCCACCCCCGCACACCCCCCACACCCCCCCACCCCCACCCACGCCCCCCAGCCCCCCCCCCCCCCCCCCCACCCCCACCCACCCCGCCCCACCCCCCCCCTCGCTCCCCCCCACAGCCCACCCCCACCCGCCCACCCACCCACCCCCCCACCCAACCCCCCGCCACCGCCCCCCCCCACCCCCCCCGCCCATCCCCCCCCCCCCCGCTCCCACCCACCCCCTCCCCCTACCCCCCCCTCCGCCCCCCCCCCCCCCCCGCCCCCCAACACCCCTGCCCCACCACCCACCCCCCCCCCCCACACCCCCCCCCCCCGCCCCCACCCCCCCCCCCCCCCTCACACCCCCCTCAAACCCCCACCCCCCACCCCACCGCCACCGCCCCCCCCCCCCCCCCCCGCCCCTCCCGGACCCCCCCCCCGCCCCACCTCCCCGCCCCCCCCCCCCCCCCACCCCCCCCCCCCCCCCCCCAAAAACCCACCCCACCCCCATTCATTATCATAATATAAACCCAATTATTCTCTTGCATAAAAAATGTTTTTTTTCACATTCCTTTTAAATTTTTATTATTAAATTTATTTTCGGTTAGTGAATCTGTGTGCTGTCCTTGCCTAATCCATCATAAGGGTGCCCCCCCAAAAAAACATTTTTTTTAATTATTTGCAAGCACTCAGAACGTGCAGAAAATTGTAGCTCTAACCTATGCCATAAAAAGGAGTATTAGGCATCAAATCCAATTCCTGCATGGTAATTTTATAAATGTGTGTTTGCTCGTGGAGCGGTGGTTCTTGTCTCAACCCAAGGGCCAGACACTATCGATGGAGGAAGCACCAACCCAGAAGGCTTAAATTAAAAAAAAGGGCTTTAATTTACTATCAATCCAGGCATAAAAAAACACACGTTTCGATTCCACACCTCAAATCTTTATCAGCATGGCACAGACATATATTTGATCAAAACTTTCACTGCTGTTCCAGTCAACTTTGCTATTCGTGCATCCACCCTCCACACTCTTTCTATAGGGAGGAAGGGGGGCTGTGTAATATATATATACACACACACACACCATATCTACCGGTATAAGCCAGACCCTAATGTAGTACCACCAAAAACTGGGAAAACATATGGAACTCGAGTAATAGTAAGCCATGTGGGAAATGCAGTGATCACAGCCCCCCCCCCCCCCAGTATAATGCCCAACAGCCCCCTATAGTATACAGCCAGCCCACCTGCCCCCCAGTCATAACAAGCCAGCCCAGCTTGCCCCCAGTAGTATACAGCCAGCCCAGCCTGCCCCCAGTCAGTAACAGCACTGCTCCCAGTAGTATACAGCAAACAGCACTGCTCCCAGTAGTATACAGCACTGCTCCCGCAGTAGTATAGAGCACTGCCCCCAGTAAGTATACAGCCTGCCCTAGTATTATAACATCCTGCCCCTAGTAGTATACAGCACTCTGCCCCCCAGATTATACAGCACTGGCCCTGCCCCCATATTATACAGCACTGCCTCCAGAGTATACAGCACCCTAAAGCCTCCCCCGTGTATTATACAGCCTGCCCAGTAGATACAGCCCAGCCCACCTTCCCCGTAGTATACAAGCCTGCCCCCAGTATTAAGACAGCTTCCCCAGCATTAAAAAAAATTAAAAAAACTTATATACTCCCCTCCGGTTGGCCCCGAAGTGCAGACGCTTCTCTCCCAGATTGTGTTTTCCCCCCCCCCCCCGCGCGGCTCTCTCTAGGCTTCCGCGCCGTCTTCTTTCTTTCTTCTTTCTTTTTCTTTCTTCTGCTGGGCGCCACCATTGCTATCTCCCTCTCTCTCTCTCGGCCGGGGCGCCTAGTATGGTGCCTGCTGCTGGTGTCATACTACTAACTAGAGGCTCCCCGCCCCGTAGGCGCCCCCGGTGGAAGACCAATGGCTGCGGCCGCCCCGGGGGAAGAACAATGGCTGCGCCTGCAGAGTAAAGAAAACGGGCGCATAAAGCCTGAAGACGAGCCGCGCTGACATCTGGGGGAACATCGCTTCACATCGGGCCACCACTCAATGTATAAACGCCGAGGGAGAAACGTTTTTCAGCACATTTTTGTGCTGACAAACTGGCTAAATCCACAAGTTCTACGGTATATAATATACCCTCCCATGGTCTGGTCAAGTCTGGCACCTGTGCCAGCTTTCATTGAGGGCAGTGTAGTATCCGTCTCTCTCCCCATAGGCCTACTATGGGCCCCCGGCCGGCACATACCACCCCACTCAGCAGAGTGAGATGGCTGGAAGGACATGGCTACAACTTCCATCCCTGCCTTTGTCAGTGGATGCGACTATAGTAATCAGGCCAAAACAATCGCCATGCCTCCAGCTCAGTTATGTTCTTGGTAATGGCTCATCGCGTGTATACAATCATGAGTTTTCCTGCGTATATACTGATCGTATACTACAAACAAATGTGAACCCCAGCCTGTATTAACCAGCAGCGCAATTTTAGTGCCAAGCCTTCTAATTTTATTTTACTGCTTTTGGGAAATATAGATAGGTGGTTCTACCATCGCCATAGACAGGGGGCATCCTGTACATCTAGGAGAGAGGTCGTTCTACCATCGCCATAGACAGGGAGCATCCTGTACATCTAGGGGAGACGTGGTTCTACCATTGCCATGGACAGGGGGCATCCTGTACATCTAGGGGAATGATGGTTTTACCATCGCCATAGACAGGGAGCATCCTGTACATCTAGGAGAGAGATTGTTCTACCATCGCCATAGACAGGGAGCATCCTGTACATCTAGGAGAAAGATCGTTCTACCATCGCCATAGACAGGGGGCATCCTGTACATCTAGGAGAGTGATCTTCTACCATCGCCATAGACAGGGAGCATCCTGTACATTAGGATAGGTGGTTCTACCATCGCCATAGACAGCGGGCATCCTGTACATCTAGGAGAGAGAACGTTCTACATCGCCATAGACAGGGGGCATCCTGTACATCTAGGGAGAGAGGTCGTTCTACCATCGCCATAGACAGGGGCATCCTCTTGCCTAGAGAGAGGTGGGTTCTACTATCACCACGCCATAGACAGGGGGCATCCGTACTCTAGGAGAGAGGTCGTTCTACCATTGCCATAGACAGGGGCATCCTCTTCTTGCCTAAGGAGAGGGGATTCTACCATTGCCATAGACAGGGGCATCCTCTCGCCTAGAGGAGAGGGGATTCTACCATCGCCATAGACAGGGATTCTTTACTTTAGAGCAGTGAGACATGTAACTCTCTGCCGCAGGAGTTGTTATGGCAGATTCTTTGTACTTGTTCAAGTGATAACTTTTTGCGAGCAAAAATATCAGAGGTTATGGTGAAAAATCATCTGTCTATATATCTATAACTTACCTAATAATCTTATAGTTAGACTTGATGGACCTGTGTCTTTTTCCAACCTTATATACTGAGACTATGATATTGGGACGGAGTTTATAGGTGTCTTAAATTTACACAAATTTCTCATGGTATGCAAATCCTTAAGTAACTACTGAAGAACTGCAACTACATGGTTTAGTCCAAGAGGATTATATTATTTTTGCAATAAAAGCCACCAATACAAAGAATCAGAAATACTGTGTACTATCACATTCCTAACATTCCTCAGCTGTTGATCCTAATGATAGCTAGCTAGCGAATGTGAAAACAATTTCCTAAAGAAAATCCAAATGGCCCTTCTGAATTCAAGTCAATATTTTCTTGTAGAAGGCAGCAGGTACTGTACTCTGACAGTCCAACAACAGCTCCCTGGTGAACCAACACATATAGGAAAATAGGTAGGGGCAGGTGAAGAGCACAGAATGAAAATAATACAGGGATATAGCTCATTTACCTGATCAGGGGAATGGATACCTACAATGCGATTCAAGAATATATCAGCCTAATGCTGGGTGAATAGGAGTGTGTCTGCTGGCCGAAATGCAGCTGCAGTTTAATACAGTACTGAGCTGAAGTTTGGGGTCAGGGCCAGGCCATCTTACAGAAACAGATCACCAGTAAATAATATTTATCAGCATTATCCCAGAATAAAAGTAATGTACTACATGGATTTTTATCATTCACTACTGAGGCTACAAAGACGTCTCCAATCCTTTCAGTTGTGTCCCATTCAGCACTCTGCTGGCGAGAGCAATCTGGAACAGTGAGTGGCACTGGAGAATTTCTTTTATCCGATAGAACACGATTTTCAGCTTCCTTTCACTAATAGCTTGGCTCCATATCACACAATGGCTTCTCATAATTCTGAGAGGGTACGATGTAGAGAAAGAGTATTTTAAACATTCTAAACTATTTAAAGACCTGTCAGCACCGCACATATGTGTTTATAGTATGACTATGTTCTCCACAAAATATAAAATGTTCTCATACATTGGAATTTCACTGTATGAACAGTTTAGTGTTACCACTTTCGTACATTAACAGTCTGACTGAAAATATCATGCTATGCAGGACATGCTCCCAACTGCTAACATCCACATAGGAAACACTCAACTGAAAGTCATAAGAAAGATTCTCCAGAATTGAGAGAATTAAAGGATTAAAATTATTTCATAAATAAATATGTCAGGAGTATATCTTATAGTATCTTTAGACTTTACCTTATTGAAAGGAAGATAAAGAAGACAAACTGAAAACCTTTTCTCGACTTTTTTCAATCAGCGATGTACGCAGTCCCCGGGTTACATACAGATAGGGTCTGGAGGTTTGTTCTTAGTTGATTTGTATGTAAGTCGAAACTGTATTTTATAATGGAAGTTCTAGACAATTTTTTTTCTTTGCCCCAGTGACAATTGGAGTTTCAAAATTTTTGGTGTAATTGGACCAAGAATTATCAATAAACCTTCATTACAGACATCTTACAGCTGATCATTGCAGTCTGGGACATAGTAAAGCATTCAGAGAGCTTCACCAGAGATCACATGGGGCAGAGGGGTCCTCTGTAACTATGGTTGTCTGTAAGTCGGGTTCCTTAAGTAGGGGACCGCCTGTAATACAATGCTTTAGCTTCTTCTCCCAAAAAATGACATGTTCCTATGTGACTTGTATGAGTACAGTAGAGGCTCCCCAATGGTTTGCCGATAATAAAATCATCACAAGCAATAGCAGCTTCCAAATAGAACCCTAGGGATACACTAACTAATGTACATCTGTATAGAGATGGCCTTGCACACAATACACGCCAAACAACTGTTACCACAACAAGAATTTCCCACATGGCACACAGAGAGCCTCAGCAATACACTGGAATATCAGGAACTGGAAACGCATGAACTTCCGTAACTGGCACTGGTTTATTTTTTCTTATTACACCACATGCCGCCACATGTACCATATCATCCTTTTATGCATTTTCATAAACTTGGCTGCTTGAGATGAAGCAATCAGTGATTTGTGTAGTGAGGGAGGGTCTGGCCTAGGAGATCAAGACCTTATATCAGGTTAAATAGGTAGCTTCATTTACACTGCCAAACTAGGCCAAAGATGAACTTAAAAGGGATCCTGGAGAAGAGGATTTACCAGCTCTGTCCCCATTCCTAAGGTTCCCTGAACTCCTAGCCACGCCAGAAGTCCCCAAGTCACAAAACCTGCTTCAGCCAATCTCTACCCTGGACATATGTAATCCTGAAAAAAAAGTCGGAGACATGCAGCTCTCTTGAAACGCTAAGATGTCAGAATGTGATCTCAGAACCATCAAACATTTGGTAACATTAGTCACAGGATCACAAGAAACGGTTTGAGGGAAAAAAAAAAACTTAAATCAAATATCAAAAATCTGAGAAGAATCCAATGAAAAGTAACCAAAATGCATATGTCTTCTAGTATTGTCATATTCCAGAACAAAATTCACAAGATTATCTGTGCTTAGGGACCTGGTCATAGTAAGGAAGACTAAAACCCAACCACTACTGAATAAGCCAAACTGAAAGTTGAAAAGTCAATATCGGACCAAGAAGATAGATTTTTGTAAAGTTTTATGGAAATGAAGCTCTCACTCAATGCCCTGTACTGCCATCGTCAGGTAATAAAGGGAACCTGTCACCAGGACCTAAGGTACACTACAGAATGGTTGCAGAAGCCCATTACAGCGTGCAGTGCAAATCTGCCTTTTCTAAGCATTTGCTTACAATGAATGTGTGTTATAACTTACTCTTGCATCCTCACAAAATCCTGGGGTAGTCACAGGGGGCGGTGTTGGTTTGGATGCATTTAAAAAACAACATGTGACTTGTCTGTGTTACTCCCTCCTCAGATCTTAGCCCCCACCTTTGGGCTCCTGTACAGCTCCACAAGAAAACTTAGGATCCAGCTTTTGTTTAGGGTAAAACCGCCTTTATTAATCCATCATGGCGTCCAATAGGTAAAATACAGGTGGAACGGTCAAGCTTGTCAACACGTTTCTAGCACGTTCAAGAGCTCTTACTCATGACTGACTGTACAGCTCCACCTCCTGCTCCTTCTCAGAGGTCACAGCTGGTGAGATGACAGTAGTGGGGGAGGACACTTACAGGAGCACAAAGATGGAGACAGCCTGCAGCTCAGACAATTCACATGTTTTTTTTAAATGTATCCAAACCAAAGTCCAGCCCCTGTGTCTACCCCAGGATATTGTCTGATGCAAGAGCAGTTATAACACAGAATTTATTGTAATACAAATGCTTAGAAAAGGCAGAGAGGCATTTTTGCACTGCAGGTGTCATGGGCTCTTACAATCTGTCTTTAGTGAAATGAGGTCCCTGGTGACAGGTTCCCTTTCATAAAGATAACTAGCGGGAAGGTACAGGGAATTTATCAAAAGTGTCTGAGAGCAAAGTTGTGAGCTCAGCTTTTATTTTATAAACTGCTGTGGGAAATGAAAGCGAGCTCTGATTGGTTGCCACAAACAACTAAACAGTTCTGCTAGGTAATGTCATCCCCCTCCATTGTCAGCCATGCTAATGAGGACCTATCGTTTTCCTAAATTGGTCCATTTTAGTAAAATATGTGTTTCTCTCATAAAGGGAAAAACCCACAAACCTGAAAACTTTTTTCCCCAATTATGAGTAAACTGACAGGGGGTGTTCCCAGTTGTCTCTACATAGTCCAACGCTCTCTAAACAGGTGTAGACTTGATGAGTCACAGCTATTTGAGATCACAATACCAAAATAAATCAAGATCATCAACAGGGTTATGAAAGGGGTGCCCCAGAAATAGTACTGTATAAAATACTGAGTGAAGTGTGCTCTAAGTCTATAACCCTATGTGGATGAAATCATCCCTCTCAAGAGGTTCCTGTAGTCTGAATGGCTGCGTTCAGCCAAGTACTTACGCTCTGTGTCATCAATGGTTACAGCACGTAGATGATTATTTTCACCCTTATGGAACCATCATCTTTAGTTAGCGTTATTGGACTACGCTTGAGAAGGTTTTATAAGAACTGTAAACATAACGCAGATGCATTCAGCAATGGATATAAAATCCTGACGGTACCTCTAGAATTCGTTTCAAAGAGTCAACATAGTTTTTCTCGCTTTCACAATGGATCCAAATGTATCTTCTAACAACCTATGAAAACAATTCAAAGTATATCAGTATTACCAAGCATACCAATGGAGCACAACATAAAATTAATGAAGAACTAATACATTGCCATATACTGGAATCACTACAATTTCTAAAACTCGCTTTATGCACAAATTTCTTGTATTTGTGGTTGTAAAGTCGCAATATACAAGCAGTCCCCTACTTAGACACCCGACTTACAAATAACGCCCTAGATACAAACGGACCTCTGGTAATTAGTAATTTACTGTACCGTTAGCCCTAGGCTACAATGAACAGCTATAACATTCATTAGAGGTCTGCAATGAAGCTTTATTATTATACTGGTTCTTATGACATCCAACATTTTTAAATCCAATTGTCACAGAGACCAAAATAATTTTTTCTGGAGCTACAATTATAGAATATACAGTTCCGACTAACATACAATTCAACTTAAGAACAAACCTATAGAACCTATCTGTAGGTAACCGGGGACTGCCTGCTTAGGCACAACTGGATTTTGCACCAAAATAGAGCAATAGACGCACATGCTGAAAGACAGAATTATGATAAATGACCCCCATAGTTTGCAGAAAGTAAACAAACATAGCAGCCTAGCTCTTTCTTTTATACAGTAGTAAAGTGTTGCAAAAGTCTGCACTGTTTCTAATGGATAGGGGACGCAATGATAATCAATCAATCTGTAAATGGTAATTCATATCCAGTATATGACACACACAAGTTATCAAACCTCCAGTTGTAGGGAATGGGGTCTATTTACTTATGTTGGACTAACAAGGTTTTCCACTTCACACTTATGTAGGGAGCAGCAGTCCACTCACATGCAATAAATGCATCACATTCAGGGATCGCTTTTCTCATAACTTATTGGGAGATGTATTATTGTAGGGTTTTTGTAAGTACAACTAGACACTTCTCTGCTGTGTCACATAATCATTGGGGGCACATTTACTTACCCGGTCCTTCCAGGAGGAACCTGTAGGAGCACTGCAGCGCTACATCATCTCTTGACACACTCTGAGTAGTTTGCACTGAGCATAACTACACCAGGTGAGAGCATAACTAACCTGACCTTCGTCACCAGAATTAGGATTTCCTTGAACCAACGTTGTTTGCCCTATGAGCGCATTTATGTCCTTTTATTTTTCGTTTTAGTCTACAGTTGATTAACCCCTTCCCGCCACGGCCCTTTTTCGTTTTGCGTTTTCATTTTTCACTCCCCACATTCAAAAATCTGTAACTTTATTTTTCCATGTACAGAGCGGTGATGGCTTATTTTTCTTGCGTAACAAATTACACTTCAAAATGGTGGTATTAAATATTCCGTGCCGTTGTACCGGGAAGCGGGAAAAAATTCCAATGCAGTGAATTGGTTTAAAAAAACGCATTTGTGCCATTTTCTTCTGTGGGCTTGGATTTTACGGATTCACTGTGTGCCCCAAATGACATGTCTACTTTATTCTTGGGTCGGTACGATTACGGGATACCAAATTTGTATAGGTTTTATAATGTTTTCATACATTTAAAAAAATTAAATACAAATTTTGGGGGGGATTTTGCCATCTTCTGGCGCTAATAACTTTTCATACTTGGTGTACGGAGCTGTGGGTGGTGTCGTTTTTTTGCGGATTTTGATTACGTTACATGTTATAATTTTTAGGACTGTACGACCTTTTGATAACTTTTTATAGAATTTTATTTTTTTTTAAATGGCAAAAAAGTGCCATTTTCAACTTTGGGCGCGATTTTCTGTTACGGGTTTAAACGCAGTGAAAAACCGTTATCATATTTTGATAGCTAGGGCATTTTCGGACGCGGCAATACTAATGTGTTTATGATTTTTACTGTTTATTTATTTATATCAATTCAGGGAAAGGGGGGTGATTTGAATTTTTAGTTTTTTTTATATAATTTTTTTATATTAATTTTTTTTTTATTTTTATTTTACTATTTTTCAGACTCCCTAGGGTACTTTAACCCTAGGGTGTCTGTACGATCCTATCATATACTGCCATACTACAGTATGGCAGTATATGGGGATTTACGCTCATACTACAATTGCTGACAGCACATTGTAATGAATGGGTTAACCCGAAGTGCTTCAGGTCTTCGTGAGACCCGAAGCTTACCATGGCACGGGATCGCGCTCCCCCGTGATATCACGGGGAGCGACGATCACCGGAAAGTGGCGGTCTTTTTGAATACGTCGGCACCTTGCCGCGGCGATCAGCGGTAAAACAGCAATATGCAGCAAAGACTTACCGGCTATGGAGAGGCTCGACTCCGCGAGCCCTCTCATGTACCGGACCCGACATGTGACATACTATTCGTCACATGTCGGTAAGGGTTAAAGACAATGCTCTAGCCAGAGGGTCTGACTTAAGAAATATATACATTTTATTTGTGCACTTAGTCTTTAAAGTGTATACCGTATTTTCCGGACTATAAGGCGCACTTAAAAGCCTTGGATTTCCTTGGAAATCCAAAGTGCGCCTTATAGTCCGGTGCGCCCTATATGAGGCAGCGGACCCTACTTACATAGGTCCCCGCTATCAGACAGCAGACTCCAGCGGGAAATGCAGACCACACGCAGCGAACAACTTCTGCGCGGGTCGCAGTTCCCGCTGGAGATCTGCTGTCTCCGTTAGTGGGACCTATGTAAGTAGGGTCGCGCATCCTCCACTCCCCCTCACCTTCCCCCCCTCGTCTTCTCGCGTCGCGTCCCGTCGGGTCTCCGCTCCGCCCCCGGACCTCGCCACGCCCCGACCCTGCCCTTATAGTCCGATGCGCCTTATATAGGAATTATTGCATATAAGGCGCATCGGACTGTTGCGCCTTATATCCGGTGCGCCTAATGGCCAGAAATACGGTAATCCAATATTTTGTAGGTAATAAGTATTTAAAAACATTCCTGCTTTGAAAAGATTTTATCTCTTCCATCTAGTGACTGAAGGTATATGTGTGGGCACCGTATGAATCTTTGCACACACTGAGTTTTAATAATTCGGAGATTTATAGGTGTATGTAGAATTTTAAACTGGGTCATATTTATGCCTTGGCAGCAAAACCAGTTTTCAAACCATGAGGGTAACCCAAACCTTGAGGTATCCCCCCTTTGGCAGCAACCAGTTCTCAAAATGAAAGATTTTCAGATATGTTTTTTTTTTCAGTTGCATCCAATTTGCACCTAAAAGCTCTGTAATTGCACACCACCCCTGCCAGCGCATAGGCAAGGTGGTTGTTGCAAATAGCTCCCTCTTTAGGTAGGAGCTGTTGGATACTGATCACCACCTCTCTAGGACGTCTCTAAGTATGGAGGAACTTTGTAATTGCAGCTACAGCCACTGCCTGGTAAGGTAGAGTTAACATGTGAAATGTTGCTGTCCAATAAGAATCGCTATACTATTGTAAAGCAAGCTGGAAGCTGTTGGAGGAGGCTACCACCTTACCAAAGAGTACAGCGGTCCCTACTTAAGAACAATCGACTTACATACGACCCCTAGTTTACAACAGACCTCTGGATCTTGGTAATGTTTGTACTTTATCCCAGGCTACATGATCAGTCTCTAACAGTTATCAATTTGTCTGTAATGAAGCTCTTAGTGTTAAATTGATTCTTATGGCACCAACAAATTTTTAAATACATTGTCACGAGAACCAAAAGGTTCTGGCTGGTACACACGATAAAATATACAGTTCCGACTTACATACAAACTCAACTTAAAAACAAACCTACAGACCCTATCTTGTATGTAACCCGAACTGCCTGTATATAAAACCTCTGGTGGGCGGGACCACATGGTCAGAGTAGGGTCTGCAGAACTCCATGTCAGCTTCAGCCAGTAAGGAAAAGTGCAGCTCCTGCAGCGCTGGCAACCACCAGTGTCATAATACGGAACCAGAGTGCCTCAGCTAGCAACCAGGGCATGGCAAAACTTCATCACCTGTGTTTGCTCTCGATATAGATCGTCCTAATCAGCAGACCGTTGCCCAAAGGACAAACTATTCGTGTTTTAGGTCCCTTCTGCGTCTGCCCGCATAACTCCTTTTAATCGAGTTTGAACGCAGCAGCTAAGGAAAGAGACAGAGGGAGACTTTGTCGCTCCTTCCAGTTGCGATTGCGGGTTTCCAGGGGGTTTCCATGGCGCCCAGATGTATGACAGAGACAAAAAAAAAGTGAAAGTCTGTGCCATAGGGTCCCTGAAGGCCATTATAGGCTGCGTCTTTCAGGTGTTATTATTATTTCTGTAGTTATTATTATTATTTAGTCGCGTATTATTTCTGTCAAAATCTTGTATATAATGCAAGGGTGCCAAATGTGCGCTATTAAAATACATAAAAAGTAGATGGAATTTAACAGATTCATTATGTTACTGTCATTCTTTTCTGTAAAGAAAGGGAACTGGAAAATAAACATCTACGGAGACAGTCCTAAAGGAGACAACTGAAAGATCCAAGTTTGTCATAATTCCACACATATGTTGGGGTGAATCACTTGGCTTCCTGATAAGACCTCATTTGATGTAAATAAAAATATTCTCATATATCTGCATGCTTTCCCTACATAGCAATATACAGCGATAGGTCAATGTATACATATTATCTATACTAGATTCCATATAGTAATTTCAGAAATACTCTGCTGCTGGGTTATCCTTCTGGCATTGGAGACTAATGGCTTCTGTATGCACCAGTCTATACGTCTATAATAAATTAGATTCATCATCCTCATACACACGATTTCCGGTCTAAAATGAAGAAAAGAAAATAAGTGGACTTTTTAACAACATAAATATGTAAGCACAGCCTTATACTTCTAAGGTTTTTATACCCAACACAATGTGCTTACCCCCCCCCAACCCCACCCACACCCCACCCCCCCCCCACCCCACCCCTCCCCACCCCCCACAACCCCCCCCCCCACCCCCACACCACCCACCCCCCCCCCCCCCCCCCCCCCACACCCCCCCCACCACCAACCCCACCCACACCCCCCCCCCCCCACACCCCCCCCCCCCCCCCAACCCCCCCCACCACCACCCCCCACCCCCCCCCACACCCCCCCCCCCACCCCCACCCACAACCCCCCCCCCTCCCCCCCCCCCCCACCCACCCCCACCCCCCCCCCCCCCCGCCGCCCCACCCCCACCCCCACACCCCCCCCCGCCCCAACACCCCCCCCCGCCCCCACCACCCCACCCCCCCCCCCCCCCCCCACGCCCCCCCCACACCCTCCCCCAACCCACGCCCACCCCCCCCCACCACCCCACCCCTCCCCCCCCCCCCCACCCCCCCCCCACAAACCCGCCCCCCCCACGGACCCCCCCCCCCCCCCCCCCCCCCCCCCCCCCCAACCCCCCCCCCCCCCCAACACCCCCCCAACCCACCCCCCCCCCGGCCCCCCCCCCCCACCACACATAACCCCCCCCTCCCCCAACACCCACACCCCCCCACCACCCCACTCCCCCCCACCACCGCGCCCCCCCTCACCCACAAACCCCCCCCACCCGCCGCCCCCCCCCCCCCCGCCCCCCCCCACGCGACCCCCCCACCCCCACCCCGACGCCCCACCACCGCCCCCCCCCCCCCCCCCACTCCCCACCACCCCCCCGCGCCCCCCCCCCCCCCCCCCCCCCCCGCGCCCCCCCGCCCCCCCCCCCCCACCCCCACTCCCCCACCCCCCACCGCCCCCCCCAACGCCCCCCCCCCCAACCACACCCCCCCCGCCGCCCGCCCCCCCCCCCCCCCCCCCCCCCCCCCCCCCCCGCACCCCACCCCACCCCCTCCCACCCCACCACAACCGCCCACCCCCCGCCCCCCACCCCCGCACACCCCCCACACCCCCCCACCCCCACCCACGCCCCCCAGCCCCCCCCCCCCCCCCCCCACCCCCACCCACCCCGCCCCACCCCCCCCCTCGCTCCCCCCCACAGCCCACCCCCACCCGCCCACCCACCCACCCCCCCACCCAACCCCCCGCCACCGCCCCCCCCCACCCCCCCCGCCCATCCCCCCCCCCCCCGCTCCCACCCACCCCCTCCCCCTACCCCCCCCTCCGCCCCCCCCCCCCCCCCGCCCCCCAACACCCCTGCCCCACCACCCACCCCCCCCCCCCACACCCCCCCCCCCCGCCCCCACCCCCCCCCCCCCCCTCACACCCCCCTCAAACCCCCACCCCCCACCCCACCGCCACCGCCCCCCCCCCCCCCCCCCGCCCCTCCCGGACCCCCCCCCCGCCCCACCTCCCCGCCCCCCCCCCCCCCCCACCCCCCCCCCCCCCCCCCCAAAAACCCACCCCACCCCCATTCATTATCATAATATAAACCCAATTATTCTCTTGCATAAAAAATGTTTTTTTTCACATTCCTTTTAAATTTTTATTATTAAATTTATTTTCGGTTAGTGAATCTGTGTGCTGTCCTTGCCTAATCCATCATAAGGGTGCCCCCCCAAAAAAACATTTTTTTTAATTATTTGCAAGCACTCAGAACGTGCAGAAAATTGTAGCTCTAACCTATGCCATAAAAAGGAGTATTAGGCATCAAATCCAATTCCTGCATGGTAATTTTATAAATGTGTGTTTGCTCGTGGAGCGGTGGTTCTTGTCTCAACCCAAGGGCCAGACACTATCGATGGAGGAAGCACCAACCCAGAAGGCTTAAATTAAAAAAAAGGGCTTTAATTTACTATCAATCCAGGCATAAAAAAACACACGTTTCGATTCCACACCTCAAATCTTTATCAGCATGGCACAGACATATATTTGATCAAAACTTTCACTGCTGTTCCAGTCAACTTTGCTATTCGTGCATCCACCCTCCACACTCTTTCTATAGGGAGGAAGGGGGGCTGTGTAATATATATATACACACACACACACCATATCTACCGGTATAAGCCAGACCCTAATGTAGTACCACCAAAAACTGGGAAAACATATGGAACTCGAGTAATAGTAAGCCATGTGGGAAATGCAGTGATCACAGCCCCCCCCCCCCCCAGTATAATGCCCAACAGCCCCCTATAGTATACAGCCAGCCCACCTGCCCCCCAGTCATAACAAGCCAGCCCAGCTTGCCCCCAGTAGTATACAGCCAGCCCAGCCTGCCCCCAGTCAGTAACAGCACTGCTCCCAGTAGTATACAGCAAACAGCACTGCTCCCAGTAGTATACAGCACTGCTCCCGCAGTAGTATAGAGCACTGCCCCCAGTAAGTATACAGCCTGCCCTAGTATTATAACATCCTGCCCCTAGTAGTATACAGCACTCTGCCCCCCAGATTATACAGCACTGGCCCTGCCCCCATATTATACAGCACTGCCTCCAGAGTATACAGCACCCTAAAGCCTCCCCCGTGTATTATACAGCCTGCCCAGTAGATACAGCCCAGCCCACCTTCCCCGTAGTATACAAGCCTGCCCCCAGTATTAAGACAGCTTCCCCAGCATTAAAAAAAATTAAAAAAACTTATATACTCCCCTCCGGTTGGCCCCGAAGTGCAGACGCTTCTCTCCCAGATTGTGTTTTCCCCCCCCCCCCCGCGCGGCTCTCTCTAGGCTTCCGCGCCGTCTTCTTTCTTTCTTCTTTCTTTTTCTTTCTTCTGCTGGGCGCCACCATTGCTATCTCCCTCTCTCTCTCTCGGCCGGGGCGCCTAGTATGGTGCCTGCTGCTGGTGTCATACTACTAACTAGAGGCTCCCCGCCCCGTAGGCGCCCCCGGTGGAAGACCAATGGCTGCGGCCGCCCCGGGGGAAGAACAATGGCTGCGCCTGCAGAGTAAAGAAAACGGGCGCATAAAGCCTGAAGACGAGCCGCGCTGACATCTGGGGGAACATCGCTTCACATCGGGCCACCACTCAATGTATAAACGCCGAGGGAGAAACGTTTTTCAGCACATTTTTGTGCTGACAAACTGGCTAAATCCACAAGTTCTACGGTATATAATATACCCTCCCATGGTCTGGTCAAGTCTGGCACCTGTGCCAGCTTTCATTGAGGGCAGTGTAGTATCCGTCTCTCTCCCCATAGGCCTACTATGGGCCCCCGGCCGGCACATACCACCCCACTCAGCAGAGTGAGATGGCTGGAAGGACATGGCTACAACTTCCATCCCTGCCTTTGTCAGTGGATGCGACTATAGTAATCAGGCCAAAACAATCGCCATGCCTCCAGCTCAGTTATGTTCTTGGTAATGGCTCATCGCGTGTATACAATCATGAGTTTTCCTGCGTATATACTGATCGTATACTACAAACAAATGTGAACCCCAGCCTGTATTAACCAGCAGCGCAATTTTAGTGCCAAGCCTTCTAATTTTATTTTACTGCTTTTGGGAAATATAGATAATCGCCATAGACAGGGAGCATCCTGTACATCTAGGTGAGAGGTTGTTCTACCATCGCCATAGACAGGGGGCATCCTGTACATCTAGGAGAGAGGTTGTTTTACCATCGCCATAGACAGGGAGCATCCTGTACATCTAGGAGAGAGATCGTTTTACCATCGCCATAGACAGGGGGCATCCTGTACATCTAGGAGAGAGGTTGTTTTACCATCGCCATAGACAGGGGGCATCCTGTACATCTAGGGGAATGATGGTTTTACCATCGCCATAGACAGGGAGCATCCTGTACATCTAGGAGAGAGATCGTTCTACCATCGCCATAGACAGGGGGCATCCTGTACATCTAGGAGAGAGGTCGTTCTACCATCGCCATAGACAGGGAGCATCCTGTACATCTAGGGGAGACGTGGTTCTACCATTGCCATAGACAGGGGGCATCCTGTACATCTAGGGGAATGATGGTTTTACCATCGCCATAGACAGGGAGCATCCTGTACATCTAGGAGAGAGATTGTTCTACCACAGCCATAGACATGGAGCATCCTGTACATCTAGGGGAGACGTGGTTCTCACCATTGCCATGGACAGGGGCTCCTGTACATCTAGGAGAATGATGGTTTACCATCGCCATAGACAGGAGCATCCTGTAACTCTAGGAGAGAGATCGTTTACCATCGCCATAGACAGGGAGCATCCTGTACATCTAGGAGAAAGATGGTTCTACCATCGCCATAGACAGGGGGCATCCTGTACATCTAGGAGAGTGATCTTCTTACCATCGCCATAGACAGGGAGCATCCTGTACATTAGGAAGGTGGTTCTTCTACCATCGCCATAGACAGCGGGCATCCTGTACATCTAGGAGAGAGAACGTTCTACATCGCCATAGACAGGGGGCATCCTGTACATCTAGGAAGAGAGGTCGTTCTACCATCGCCATAGACGGGGCATCCTCTTGCCTAGAGAGAGGTGGTTCTACCATCCACGCCATAGACAGGGGCATCCTACATCTAGAGAGAGTCGTTCTACCCATGCCATAGACAGGGGCATCCTCTTTTGCCTAAGGAGAGGGGATTCTACCATTGCCATAGACAGGGGCATCCTCTACGCCTAGAGGAGAGGGGATTCTACCATCGCCATAGACAGGGATTCTTTACTTGTAGAGCAGTGAGACTATGTAACTCTCTGCCGCAGGAGGTTGTTATGGCAGATTCTTTGTACTTGTTCAAGTGATAACTTTTTGCGAGCAAAAATACAAGGTTATGGTGAAAAATCATCTGTCTATATATCTATAACTTACCTATATAATCTTATAGTTAGACTTGATGGACCTGTGTCTTTTTCCAACCTTATATACTGAAGACTATGATATTGGGACGGATTTATAGGTGTCTTAAATTTACACAAATTTCTCATGGTATGCAAATCCTAAGTAACTACTGAAGAACTGCAACTACATGGTTTAGTCCAAGAGGATTATATTATTTTTGCAATAAAAGCCACCAATACAAAGAATCAGAAATACTGTGTTACTATCACATTCCTAACATTCCTCAGCTGTTGATCCTAAATGAAGCTAGCTTAGCGAATGTGAAAACAATTTCCTAAAGAAAATCCAAATGGCCCTTCTGAATTCAAGTCAATATTTTCTTGTAGAAGGCAGCAGGTACTGTACTCTGACAGTCCAACAACAGCTCCCTGGTGAACCAACACATATAGGAAAATAGGTAGGGGCAGGTGAAGAGCACAGAATGAAAATAATACAGGGATTATAGCTCATTTACCTGATCAGGGGAATGGATACCTACAATGCGATTCAAGAATATATCAGCCTAATGCTGGGTGAATAGGAGTGTGTCTGCTGGCCGAAATGCAGCTGCAGTTTAATACAGTACTGAGCTGAAGTTTGGGGTCAGGGCCAGGCCATCTTACAGAAACAGATCACCAGTAAATAATATTTATCAGCATTATCCGACAGAATAAAAGTAATGTACTACATGGATTTTTATCATTCACTACTGAGGCTACAAAGACTCTCCAATCCTTTCAGTTGTGTCCCATTCAGCACTCTGCTGGCGAGAGCAATCTGGAACAGTGAGTGGCACTGGAGAATTTCTTTTATTTCCGATAGAACACGATTTTCAGCTTCCTTTCACTAATAGCTTGGCTCCATATCACACAATGGCTTCTCATAATTCTGAGAGGGTGACGATGTAGAGAAAGAGTATTTTAAAACATTCTAAACTATTTAAAGACCTGTCAGCACCGCACATATGTGTTTATAGTATGACTATGTTCTCCACAAAATATAAAATGTTCTCATACATTGGAATTTCACTGTATGAACAGTTTAGTGTTACCACTTTCGTACATTAACAGTCTGACTGAAAATATCATGCTATGCAGGGACATGCTCCCAACTGCTAACATCCACATAGGAAACACTCAACTGAAAGTCATAAGAAAGATTCTCCAGAATTGAGAGAATTAAAGGATTAAAATTATTTCATAAATAAATATGTCAGGAGTAGTATCTTATAGTATCTTATAAGACTTATACCTTATTGAAAGGAAGATAAAGAAGACAAACTGAAAACCTTTTCTCGACTTTTTTCAATCAGCGATGTACAGGCAGTCCCCGGGTTACATACAAGATAGGGTCTGGAGGTTTGTTCTTAAGTTGAATTTGTATGTAAGTCGAAAACTGTATTTTATAATGGAAGTTCTAGACAATTTTTTTTCTTTGCCCCAGTGACAATTGGAGTTTCAAAATTTTTGGTGTAATTGGACCAAGAATTATCAATAAACCTTCATTACAGACATCTTACAGCTGATCATTGCAGTCTGGGACATAGTAAAGCATTCAGAGAGCTTCACCAGAGATCACATGGGGCAGAGGGGTCTCTGTAACTATGGTTGTCTGTAAGTCGGGTTCCTTAAGTAGGGGACCGCCTGTAATACAATGCTTTAGCTTCTTCTCCCAAAAAATGACATGTTCCTATGTGACTTGTATGAGTACAGTAGAGGCTCCCCAATGGTTTGCCGATAATAAAAATCATCACAAGCAATAGCAGCTTCCAAATAGAACCCTAGGGATACACTAACTAATGACATCTGTATAGAGATGGCCTTGGCACACAATACACGCCACAACAACTGTTACCACAACAAGAATTTCCCACATGGCACACAGAGAGCCTCAGCAATACAGCTGGAATATCAGGAACTGGAAACGCATGAACTTCCGTAACTGGCACTGGTTTTATTTTTCTTATTACACCACATGCCGCCACATGTACCATATCATCCTTTTATGCATTTTCATAAACTTGGCTGCTTGAGATGAAGCAATCAGTGATTTGTGTAGTGAGGGAGGGTCTGGCCTAGGAGATCAAGACCTTATATCAAGGTTAAATAGGTAGCTTCATTTACACTGCCAAACTAGGCCAAAGATGAACTTAAAAGGGATCCTGGAGAAGAGGATTTACCAGCTCTGTCCCCATTCCTAAGGTTCCCTGAACTCCTAGCCACGCCAGAAGTCCCCAAGTCACAAAACCTGCTTCAGCCAATCTCTACCCTGGACATATGTAATCCTGAAAAAAAAGTCGGAGACATGCAGCTCTCTTGAAACGCTAAGATGTCAGAATGTGATCTCAGAACCATCAAACATTTGGTAACATTAGTCACAGATCACAAGAAACGGTTTGAGGGAAAAAAAAAAACTTAAATCAAATATCAAAAATCTGAGAAGAATCCAATGAAAAGTAACCAAAATGCATATGTCTTCTAGTATTGTCATATCCAGAACAAAATCACAGATTATCTGTGCTTAGGGACCTGGTCATAGTAAGGAAGACTAAAACCCAACCACTACTGAATAAGCCAAACTGAAAGTTGAAAAGTCAATATCGGACCAAGAAGATAGATTTTTGTAAAGTTTTATGGAAATGAAGCTCTCACCTCAATGCCCTGTACTGCCATCGTCAGGTAATAAAGGGAACCTGTCACCAGGACCTAAGGTACACTACAGAATGGTTGCAGAAGCCCATTACAGCGTGCAGTGCAAATCTGCCTTTTCTAAGCATTTGCTTACAATGAATGTGTGTTATAACTTACTCTTGCATCCTCACAAAATCCTGGGGTAGTCACAGGGGGCGGTGTTGGTTTGGATGCATTTAAAAAACAACATGTGACTTGTCTGTGTTACTCCCTCCTCAGATCTTAGCCCCCACCTTTGGGCTCCTGTACAGCTCCACAAGAAAACTTAGGATCCAGCTTTTGTTTAGGGTAAAACCGCCTTTATTAATCCATCATGGCGTCCAATAGGTAAAATACAGGTGGAACGGTCAAGCTTGTCAACACGTTTCTAGCACGTTCAAGAGCTCTTACTCATGACTGACTGTACAGCTCCACCTCCTGCTCCTTCTCAGAGGTCACAGCTGGTGAGATGACAGTAGTGGGGGAGGGACACTGTACAGGAGCACAAAGATGGATGCAGCCTGCAGCGCAGACAATTCACATGTTTTTTTAAATGCATCCAAACCAAAGTCCAGCCCCTGTGACTACCCCAGGATATTGTTCGATGCAAGAGCAGTTATAACACAGAATTTATTGTAATACAAATGCTTAGAAAAGGCAGAGAGGCATTTTTGCACTGCAGGTGTCATGGGCTCTTACAATCTGTCTTTAGTGAAATGAGGTCCCTGGTGACAGGTTCCCTTTCATAAAGATAACTAGCGGGAAGGTACAGGGAATTTATCAAAAGTGTCTGAGAGCAAAGTTGTGAGCTCAGCTTTTATTTTATAAACTGCTGTGGGAAATGAAAGCGAGCTCTGATTGGTTGCCACAAACAACTAAACAGTTCTGCTAGTAATGTCATCCCCCCTCCATTGTCAGCCATGCTAATGAGGACCTATCGTTTTCCTAAATTGTCCATTTTAGTAAAATATGTGTTTCTCTCATAAAGGGAAAAACCCACAAACCTGAAAACTTTTTTCCCCAATTATGAGTAAACTGACAGGGTGGTGTTCCCAGTTGTCTCTACATAGTCCAACGCTCTCTAAACAGGTGTAGACTTGATGAGCACAGCTATTTGAGATCACAATACCAAAAATAAATCAAGATCATCACAGGGTTATGAAAAGGGGTGCCCCAGAAATAGTACTGTATAAAATACTGAGTGAAGTGTGCTCTAAGTCTATAACCCTATGTGGATGAAATCATCCCTCTCAAGAGGTTCCTGTATCTGAATGGCTGCGTTCAGCCAAGTACTTACGCTCTGTGTCATCAATGGTTACAGCACGTAGATGATTATTTTCACCCTTATGGAACCATCATCTTTAGTTAGCGTTATTGGACTACGCTTGAGAAGGTTTTATAAGAACTGTAAACATAACGCAGATGCATTCAGCAATGGATATAAAATCCTGACGGTACCTCTAGAATTCGTTTCAAAGAGTCAACATAGTTTTTCTCGCTTTCACAATGGATCCAAATGTATCTTCTAACAACCTATGAAAACAATTCAAAGTATATCAGTATTACCAAGCATACCAATGGAGCACAACATAAAATTAATGAAGAACTAATACATTGCCATATACTGGAATCACTACTATTTCTAAAACTCGCTTTATGCACAAAATTTCTTGTATTTGTTGGTTGTAAAGTCGCAATATACAAGCAGTCCCCTACTTAGACACCCGACTTAAAAAACGCCCCTAGATACAAACGGACCTCTGGTAATTAGTAATTTACTGTACCGTTAGCCCTAGGCTACAATGAACAGCTATAACATTCATTAGAGGTTCTGCAATGAAGCTTTATTATTAATACTGGTTCTTATGACATCCAACATTTTTAAATCCAATTGTCACAGAGACCAAAATAATTTTTTCTGGAGCTACAATTATAGAATATACAGTTCCGACTAACATACAATTCAACTTAAGAACAAACCTATAGAACCTATCTGTAGGTAACCCGGGGACTGCCTGCTAGGCACAACTGGATGTTTGCACCAAAATAGAGCAATAGACGCACTGCTGAAAGACAGAATTATGATAAATGACCCCCATAGTTTGCAGAAAGTAAACAAACATAGCAGGCCTAGCTCTTTCTTTTATACAGTAGTAAAGTGTTGCAAAAGTCTGCACTGTTTCTAATGGATAGGGAGACGCAATGATAATCAATCAATCTGTAAATGGTAATTCATATCCAGTATATGACACACACAAGTTATCAAACCTCCAGTTGTAGGGAATGGGGTCTATTTACTTATGTTGGACTAACAAGGTTTTCCACTTCACACTTATGTAGGGAGCAGCAGTCCACTCACATGCAATAAATGCATCACATTCAGGGATCGCTTTTCTCATAACTTATTGGGAGATGTATTATTGTAGGTTTTTTGTAAGTACAACTAGACACTTCTCTGCTGTGTCACATAATCATTGGGGGCACATTTACTACCCGGTCCTTCCAGGAGGAACCTGTAGGAGCACTGCAGCGCTACATCATCTCTTGACACACTCTGAGTAGTTATGCACTGAGCATAACTACACCAGGTGAGAGCATAACTAACCTGACCTTCGTCACCAGAATTAGTTTCTTGAACCAACGTTGTTTGCCCTATGAGCGCATTTATGTCCTTTTATTTTTCGTTTTAGTCTACAGTTTGATTAACCCCTTCCCGCCACGGCCCTTTTTCGATTTTGCGTTTTCATTTTTCACTCCCCACATTCAAAATCTGTAACTTTATTTTCCATGTACAGAGCTGGTGTATGGCTTATTTTTCTGCGTAACAAATTACACTTCAAAATGGTGGTATTAAATATTCCGTGCCGTTGTACCGGGAAGCGGGAAAAAAATTCCAATGCAGTGAATTGGTTTAAAAAAACGCATTTGTGCCATTTTCTTGTGGGCTTGGATTTTACGGATTCACTGTGTGCCCCAAATGACATGTCTACTTTATTCTTGGGTCGGTACGATTACGGGGATACCAAATTTGTATAGGTTTTATAATGTTTTCATACATTTAAAAAAATTAAATACAAATTTTGGGGGGGATTTTGCCATCTTCTGGCGCTAATAACTTTTCATACTTTGGTGTACGGAGCTGTGGGTGGTGTCGTTTTTTTGCGGATTTTGATTACGTTACATGTTATAATTTTTAGGACTGTACGACCTTTTGATAACTTTTTATAGAATTTTATTTTTTTTTAAATGGCAAAAAAGTGCCATTTTCAACTTTGGGCGCGATTTTCTGTTACGGGTTTAAACGCAGTGAAAAACCGTTATCATATTTTGATAGCTAGGGCATTTTCGGACGCGGCAATACTAATGTGTTTATGATTTTTACTGTTTATTTATATTATATCAATTCAGGGAAAGGGGGGTGATTTGAATTTTTAGTTTTTTTTATATAATTTTTTTATATTAATTTTTTTTTTATTTTATTTTACTATTTTTCAGACTCCCTAGGGTACTTTAACCCTAGGGTGTCTGTACGATCCTATCATATACTGCCATACTACAGTATGGCAGTATATGGGGATTTAACGTCATACTTACAACTTGCTGACAGCACATTGTAATGAATGGGTTAACCCGAAGTGCTTCAGGTCTTCGTGAGACCCGAAGCTTACCATGGCTACGGGATCGCGCTCCCCCGTGATACTCACGGGGAGCGACGATCACGGAAAGATGGCGGTCTTTTTTGAATACGTCGGCACCTTGCCGCGGCGATCAGCGGTAAAACAGCAATATGCAGCAAAGACTTACCGGCTATGGAGAGGCTCGCTCCGCGAGCCCTCTCATGTACCGGACCCGACATGTGACATACTATTACCGTCACATGTCGTAAGGGTTAAAGACAATGCTCTAGCCAGAGGGTCTGACTTAAGAATATTATACATTTTATTTGTGCACTTAGTCTTTAAAGGTGTATACCGTATTTTCCGACTATAGGCGCACTAAACTTGGATTTCTTGGAAATCCAAGTGCGCCTTATAGTCCGGTGCGCCCTATATGAGGCAGCGGACCCTACTTACATAGGTCCCGCTATCAGACAGCAGACTCCAGCGGGAAATGCAGACCACGCACGAACACTTCTGCCGCGGGTCTGCAGTTCCCCTGGAATCTGCTGTCTCCGTTAGTGGGGGACCTATGTAAGTAGGGTCGCTGCCATCCTCCACCTCCCCTCACCTTCCCCCTCCCTCTCTTCTCGGCGTCGCGTCCCGTCGGGTCTCCGCTCCGCCCCCGGACCTCGCCACGCCCCGACCCTGCCCTTATAGTCCGATGCGCCTTATATATGGAATTATTGCATATAAGGCGCATCGGACTGTTGCGCCTATATTCCGGTGCGCCTAATGGCCCAGAAAATACGGTAATCCCAATATTTTGTAGGTAATAAGTATTTAAACATTTCCTGCTTTGAAAGAGATTTTCATCTCTTCCATCTAGTGACTGAAGGTATATGTGTGGGCACCGTATGAATCTTTGCACACACTGAGTTTTAATAATTCGGAGATTATATAGGTGTATGTAGAATTTTAAACCTGGGTCATATTTATGCCTTGGCAGCAAAACCAGTTTTCAAACCATGAGGGTAACCCAAACCTTGAGGTATCCCCCCTTTGGCAGCAACCAGTTCTCAAAATGAAAGATTTTCAGATATTGTTTTTTTTTTCAGTTGCATCCAATGTGCACCTAGAAAGCTCATGTAATTGCAACACCCCTGCCAGCGCATAGGCAAGGTGGTTGTTGCAAATAGCTCCCTCTTTAGGTAGGAGCTGTTGGATACTGATCACCACCTCTCTAGGACGTCTCTAAGTATGGAGGAACTTTGTAATTGCAGCTACAGCCACTGCCTGGTAAGGTAGAGTTAACATGTGAAATGTTGCTGTCCAATAAGAATCGCTATACTATTGTAAAGCAAGCTGGAAGCTGTTGGAGGAGGCTACCACCTTACCAAAGAGTACAGCGGTCCCTACTTAAGAACAATCGACTTACATACGACCCCTAGTTTACAACAGACCTCTGGATCTTGGTAATGTTTGTACTTTATCCCAGGCTACATGATCAGTCTCTAACAGTTATCAATTTGTCTGTAATGAAGCTCTTAGTGTTAAATTGATTCTTATGGCACCAACAAATTTTTAAATACATTGTCACGAGAACCAAAAGGTTCTGGCTGGTACACACGATAAAATATACAGTTCCGACTTACATACAAACTCAACTTAAAAACAAACCTACAGACCCTATCTTGTATGTAACCCGGGGACTGCCTGTATATAAACCTCTGGTGGGCGGGACCACATGGTCAGAGTCAGGGTCTGCAGACTCCATGTCAGCTCCAGCCAGTAGAGGAAAGTGCAGCTCCTGCAGCGCTGCACCAGCCAGTGTAATAATACTAGGAACCAGAGGTGCCTCAGGCCTAGCAACCAGGGCATGGCAAAAGACTTCAGCCCTGGTTGCTTCGATATAGATCGTCCTAATCAGCAGACCGTTGCCGCAGAAGGACAAACTATTTCGTGTTTAGGTCCCTTCTGCGTCTGCCCGGCATAACTCCTTTTAATCGAGTTTGAACGCAGCAGCTAAGGAAAGAGACAGAGGGAGACTTTGTCGCTCCTTCCCAGTGCGATTGCGGGTTTCCAGGGGGTTGCCATGGCAGCCAGAGGTATGACAGAGACAAAAAAAAAGTGAAAAGGTCTGTGCCATAAAGGTCCTGAAGGCCATTATAGGCTGCGTCTTTCAGGTGTTATTATTATTTCTGTATTTATTATTATTATTAGTCTGCATTATTATTTCTGTCAAAATAATTGTAGTATAATGCAAGGGTGCCAAATGTGCGCTATTAAAATACATAAAAAGTAGATGGGAATTTTAACAGATTCATTATGTTACTGTCATTCCTTTTTCTGTAAAGAAAGGGAACATGGAAAATAAAACAGTGACGGAGACAGGTCCTAAAGGAGACAAACTGAAAAGATCCAAGTTTGTCATAAACTTCCACACATATGTTGGGGTGAATCACTTGGCTTCTCTGATAAGACCTCATTTTGATGTAAATAAAAAATATTCTGCATATATCTGCATGCTTTCCCTACATAGCAATATACAGCGATAGGTCAATGTATACATATTATCTATACTAGATTCCATAATAGTAATTTCAGGAAATACCTGCTGCTGGGTTAATCCTTCTGGCATTGGAGACATAATGGCTTCTGTATGCACACAGTCTACGTCTATGAATAAATTAGATTCATCATCCTCAATACACACAGATTTACGGTCTAAAATGAAGAAAGAAAATAAGTGGACTTTTTTAACAGACATAATAATATGTAAGCACAGACTTTATACTTCTAAGGTTTTTATACCCAACACAATGTGCTTACCCCCCCCCAACCCCACCCACACCCCACCCCCCCCCCACCCCACCCCTCCCCACCCCCCACAACCCCCCCCCCCACCCCCACACCACCCACCCCCCCCCCCCCCCCCCCCCCACACCCCCCCCACCACCAACCCCACCCACACCCCCCCCCCCCCACACCCCCCCCCCCCCCCCAACCCCCCCCACCACCACCCCCCACCCCCCCCCACACCCCCCCCCCCACCCCCACCCACAACCCCCCCCCCTCCCCCCCCCCCCCACCCACCCCCACCCCCCCCCCCCCCCGCCGCCCCACCCCCACCCCCACACCCCCCCCCGCCCCAACACCCCCCCCCGCCCCCACCACCCCACCCCCCCCCCCCCCCCCCACGCCCCCCCCACACCCTCCCCCAACCCACGCCCACCCCCCCCCACCACCCCACCCCTCCCCCCCCCCCCCACCCCCCCCCCACAAACCCGCCCCCCCCACGGACCCCCCCCCCCCCCCCCCCCCCCCCCCCCCCCAACCCCCCCCCCCCCCCAACACCCCCCCAACCCACCCCCCCCCCGGCCCCCCCCCCCCACCACACATAACCCCCCCCTCCCCCAACACCCACACCCCCCCACCACCCCACTCCCCCCCACCACCGCGCCCCCCCTCACCCACAAACCCCCCCCACCCGCCGCCCCCCCCCCCCCCGCCCCCCCCCACGCGACCCCCCCACCCCCACCCCGACGCCCCACCACCGCCCCCCCCCCCCCCCCCACTCCCCACCACCCCCCCGCGCCCCCCCCCCCCCCCCCCCCCCCCGCGCCCCCCCGCCCCCCCCCCCCCACCCCCACTCCCCCACCCCCCACCGCCCCCCCCAACGCCCCCCCCCCCAACCACACCCCCCCCGCCGCCCGCCCCCCCCCCCCCCCCCCCCCCCCCCCCCCCCCGCACCCCACCCCACCCCCTCCCACCCCACCACAACCGCCCACCCCCCGCCCCCCACCCCCGCACACCCCCCACACCCCCCCACCCCCACCCACGCCCCCCAGCCCCCCCCCCCCCCCCCCCACCCCCACCCACCCCGCCCCACCCCCCCCCTCGCTCCCCCCCACAGCCCACCCCCACCCGCCCACCCACCCACCCCCCCACCCAACCCCCCGCCACCGCCCCCCCCCACCCCCCCCGCCCATCCCCCCCCCCCCCGCTCCCACCCACCCCCTCCCCCTACCCCCCCCTCCGCCCCCCCCCCCCCCCCGCCCCCCAACACCCCTGCCCCACCACCCACCCCCCCCCCCCACACCCCCCCCCCCCGCCCCCACCCCCCCCCCCCCCCTCACACCCCCCTCAAACCCCCACCCCCCACCCCACCGCCACCGCCCCCCCCCCCCCCCCCCGCCCCTCCCGGACCCCCCCCCCGCCCCACCTCCCCGCCCCCCCCCCCCCCCCACCCCCCCCCCCCCCCCCCCAAAAACCCACCCCACCCCCATTCATTATCATAATATAAACCCAATTATTCTCTTGCATAAAAAATGTTTTTTTTCACATTCCTTTTAAATTTTTATTATTAAATTTATTTTCGGTTAGTGAATCTGTGTGCTGTCCTTGCCTAATCCATCATAAGGGTGCCCCCCCAAAAAAACATTTTTTTTAATTATTTGCAAGCACTCAGAACGTGCAGAAAATTGTAGCTCTAACCTATGCCATAAAAAGGAGTATTAGGCATCAAATCCAATTCCTGCATGGTAATTTTATAAATGTGTGTTTGCTCGTGGAGCGGTGGTTCTTGTCTCAACCCAAGGGCCAGACACTATCGATGGAGGAAGCACCAACCCAGAAGGCTTAAATTAAAAAAAAGGGCTTTAATTTACTATCAATCCAGGCATAAAAAAACACACGTTTCGATTCCACACCTCAAATCTTTATCAGCATGGCACAGACATATATTTGATCAAAACTTTCACTGCTGTTCCAGTCAACTTTGCTATTCGTGCATCCACCCTCCACACTCTTTCTATAGGGAGGAAGGGGGGCTGTGTAATATATATATACACACACACACACCATATCTACCGGTATAAGCCAGACCCTAATGTAGTACCACCAAAAACTGGGAAAACATATGGAACTCGAGTAATAGTAAGCCATGTGGGAAATGCAGTGATCACAGCCCCCCCCCCCCCCAGTATAATGCCCAACAGCCCCCTATAGTATACAGCCAGCCCACCTGCCCCCCAGTCATAACAAGCCAGCCCAGCTTGCCCCCAGTAGTATACAGCCAGCCCAGCCTGCCCCCAGTCAGTAACAGCACTGCTCCCAGTAGTATACAGCAAACAGCACTGCTCCCAGTAGTATACAGCACTGCTCCCGCAGTAGTATAGAGCACTGCCCCCAGTAAGTATACAGCCTGCCCTAGTATTATAACATCCTGCCCCTAGTAGTATACAGCACTCTGCCCCCCAGATTATACAGCACTGGCCCTGCCCCCATATTATACAGCACTGCCTCCAGAGTATACAGCACCCTAAAGCCTCCCCCGTGTATTATACAGCCTGCCCAGTAGATACAGCCCAGCCCACCTTCCCCGTAGTATACAAGCCTGCCCCCAGTATTAAGACAGCTTCCCCAGCATTAAAAAAAATTAAAAAAACTTATATACTCCCCTCCGGTTGGCCCCGAAGTGCAGACGCTTCTCTCCCAGATTGTGTTTTCCCCCCCCCCCCCGCGCGGCTCTCTCTAGGCTTCCGCGCCGTCTTCTTTCTTTCTTCTTTCTTTTTCTTTCTTCTGCTGGGCGCCACCATTGCTATCTCCCTCTCTCTCTCTCGGCCGGGGCGCCTAGTATGGTGCCTGCTGCTGGTGTCATACTACTAACTAGAGGCTCCCCGCCCCGTAGGCGCCCCCGGTGGAAGACCAATGGCTGCGGCCGCCCCGGGGGAAGAACAATGGCTGCGCCTGCAGAGTAAAGAAAACGGGCGCATAAAGCCTGAAGACGAGCCGCGCTGACATCTGGGGGAACATCGCTTCACATCGGGCCACCACTCAATGTATAAACGCCGAGGGAGAAACGTTTTTCAGCACATTTTTGTGCTGACAAACTGGCTAAATCCACAAGTTCTACGGTATATAATATACCCTCCCATGGTCTGGTCAAGTCTGGCACCTGTGCCAGCTTTCATTGAGGGCAGTGTAGTATCCGTCTCTCTCCCCATAGGCCTACTATGGGCCCCCGGCCGGCACATACCACCCCACTCAGCAGAGTGAGATGGCTGGAAGGACATGGCTACAACTTCCATCCCTGCCTTTGTCAGTGGATGCGACTATAGTAATCAGGCCAAAACAATCGCCATGCCTCCAGCTCAGTTATGTTCTTGGTAATGGCTCATCGCGTGTATACAATCATGAGTTTTCCTGCGTATATACTGATCGTATACTACAAACAAATGTGAACCCCAGCCTGTATTAACCAGCAGCGCAATTTTAGTGCCAAGCCTTCTAATTTTATTTTACTGCTTTTGGGAAATATAGATAGATCTCTCTCCTAGATGTAGGCAGATGCTCCCTGTCTATGGCGATGGTAAACACCATCTTCCCTAGATGTACAGGATGCCCCTGTATGGCGATGGTAGAACCACTCTCCTAAATGACAGGATGCCCCTGTCTATGGCGATGGTAGAACGATCTCTCTCCTAGATGTACAGGATGCCCCCTGTCTATGGCGATGGTAGAACGATCCTTTCTCCTAGATGTACAAGGATGCTCCCTGTCTATGGCGATGGTAAGAACAATCTCTCTCCTAGATGTACAGGATGCTCCCTGTCTATGGCGATGGTAAAACCATCATTCCCCTATAGTACAGGATGCCCGTCTATGGCATGGTAGAACCACGTCTCCCCTAGATGACAGGATGCTCCCTGTCTATGGCGATGGTATAACGACCTCTCTCCTAGATGTACAGGATGCCCCCTGTCTATGGCGATGGTTAGAACGATCTCTCTCCTAGATGTACAGGATGCTCCCTGTCTATGGCGATGGTAAAACCATCATCCCTAGATGTACAGGATGCCCCCTGTCTATGGCGATGTAACACCTCTCTCCTAGATGTACAGGATGCCCCCTGTCTATGGCAGATGGTAAAACGATCTCTCTCCTAGATGTACAAGGATGCTCCCTTCTATGGCGATGGTAAAAACAACCTCTCTCCTAGATGTACAGGATGCCCCTGTCTATGGCGATGGTAGAACAACCTCTCACACTAGATGTACAGGATGCTCCCTGTCTATGGCGATGGTAGAACCACCTCTCGTCTAGGCAAAGAGGATGCCCCTGTCATGGCGATGTTGAAACGACCTCTCCCTCAGTGTACAGGAGCCCGCCCCTGTCTATGGTGATGGTAGAACCACCACCTCCTCTAGGCAAAGAGGATGCCCCTGTCTATGGCGATGGGGTAGAACACCTCTCCCTAGATGTACAGAGCGCCCCTGTCTATGGCGATGGTAAAACCACCGTTCCCCTAGAGTAGAGGATGCCCCCTTCTATGGTGATGGTAGAACGACCTCTCACCTAGATGTACAGGATGCCCCCTGTCTATGGCGATGGTAGAACCACCTCCCTCCAGGCATAGAGGATGCCTCATTGTCCTGGTCACAGGCCGGTGTATAAAAGATATTTGAGTGATCCCGTACCTCCCATTCAGGTATTTGTACATTGAATGCTCCTCGGCCTACCTCTCAGTCTGGAAAAAATTCCAGCCACTGGGAGCTGCCAAAGTCAGTAATGTGTTGTCTGCAGACATGAGTAGACAGCTTTTCGTTTGGTTTGTCGATCCATGTGATGCTCTTAACCTTTGTAGTGTATTTTCAATTTTACATAAAAGTTTCATTTGAAATGACTGTTTTGTTACTACAATTTACAGTTTTCAAAATCCATGGTACTTGATGCTTATAGTGAATACGTCAACAATTTAGCACTGCAGTTGGATCCTCAGAAACTTGTGCCACAACCCGCATTTCTGAATTTTTAAAAGTAAGTTAATACTTATACTGCTATGCATAATGTCCTTTTATTGTTTGTTACAATTAGTAAAGCAAGGCTGTGTTGGTAAAGCGGAAGCCCCCCGGACAGTGCCATTTCTGTCTCAAATAAAGCAAATCAATGTGGGAGTCCATCATTGAAACAGACGCAAGTTGTTTTAGCTTGATTAATCCTACACGGCTGGATTTGATCAATGCCAAAGAGTGTTTAGCCTTTATTTGCTATTTATCAATGTTAGGCCAAATGGGGAAACCTCATCAAACTCATCATTAAATGTCATTTTGCCACATATGATGGTTTTAACATATTGGAAAAATATAACAATATGACTAAAAATATCGATCCAAATTGTAGGTCCTCCATATCATACTATGGGGAGTCTTGGGGCGGACTAGGAAATTAAAGTGGCCCCATGTTGTGGGTTGGTCCAAATTCCCAGAAGTGTATCAACAAAGGTGGGCAGGGTCAGAATATTAACCACACAGCCATGTTTGTGGTAGTTAGCTCCATGGGATAGGGCCTAACTTGCTGATCAGAGCTGAGACCCCGGCAGATCGCGAGAAGGAGGGTTCCGACCAACCCCTCACCACTCCTCAGACAATGGAGCAGACGGCCGGCATTACCGTTCTGCTCCATTAATCTCAATGCAGCTGACAGAGATCGTCAGTGCAGCGCTGGTAATCTGTGTGCGCTATATAAATAAAGGATTATTATTATTTTTTGTTACTATTGGATCTTCTGTTACAGCAGAGCCAAGATTGCAGCCCTGATCGCATAACTCTATACGGCTTGATGATGAAGCCAATCCAGCGCTTCCCACAATTTATTCTCTGCTACAGGTCAGTGTTTATCCGTATATATTGTCCACAGTAATTAATATAATAGTTTACATTTTTAAAAAAATATTTTCCAGCTGCAAAGTTTTATATTTAAACTGAAGAAAATTTGGCATCTTGATTTTTTTTTATGCCAGGACCACAAATTTCAAGGAAATCTACCATTGGGAATCAACTTGTTTAGTAGTTCCCGATGTAGATCCCCCTCCTGGCAGCATCTTCACACTGTTTTTACCTAATTCTGGATAAGCCTTTTCCATTAATTTGCATAAGAAGGAATACAGTTTATTTGTGCAAAGGCTGCTGGGGGCATGAAGTGGCCTCAGAGAGCTCCGGTGGCGAAGGCAACTCTGTGCCCCCAGTAGCCCCTGCATACCCACTTGGCTTTTTCCACTTACAGGGTAGAATTTGCCTTTTTTTTTTGCAATTTTTTTAATGTTTGATTTTAGTCCCGCTACATGGAGTATATTGCCCTGAAAATTAAAGCTTTGCTGTGTTTGTATTGTAACATATTTTTGTTCTTGTACTCCGGTTATAAAATTATTTTTAGCATGGTTTCCCTGAAATTTTTCTCTTTCTTTTTTTTTTTTTTTTTTTTTTTGTAGGACATGTTGAAAAACACAATAAAGGGTCACCCGACCGACTACCCCCTACAAATGGCTCTTACAGAGCTGGAAACATTAGCAGACAAAACTCAATGAAAGGAAGCGGGATGCAGATCACGCGTGTGAAATTAACAAATTGCCAAAGCATGAATGAAAGGTATCTCAACAAGGTTAGTAGAAGTGATATTAACATATTTATTACGCATATGCAATCTAAAATATATAAATATGCAACAGCCTTGAGGTTCTCGGCAGTAGTGGATAATATATGATGGGAGGTGGATGGGAGTAGCCCCGGGCCAAGCCCACCTATGAAAAATACCTCTATATGCATAACCTTTTTCTCAGAACTCTGGCGGTCTGTTTCTCTGGTCTTCTTACTGAACACTTATCTATAAATTGACACTAATACTTGGTCAGACTCCCGGTGCATCACTTAATGGTGCATGGTGATCTCCTGATGGCATTGCAGAGGTGTTATGGAAGCCCCGTTGCTTCAATAGCAGCTTCAGCTCCTCTGCATTATAGTCTGGTGTCTTTCATCTCCCTCTTGACAATATTCCATGGATTCTCTATGGGGTTAGGTCAGATCACTGGCCAATCATTACACAGTTATTGGTACTTTTGGCAGTCTGGAGAGGTGCAGTTGCTTCTGGGGAATGAAATTTTATCTCGGCAGAGGGGGCATTAAGTGCTATAAATATCCTGGTAAATGACTGCACTGATTTTGATCTTGATAAAACACAGTGGACCTACACCAGAGATGATTGATTGTGAAAACTTCACAGTAGTCCTGAAGCAGCGTGATTGTGGCCACTCCACTCTCCACACAGACTATGGAACCTTAATTTGGAAATGAAATTCAAAATTATTTTCATTAGAAAACACCTTGGATACTGAGCAACGTCAGTTCTTTTTCTCCTTAGCCAGGTAAACACCTCTGACATGGTCTATTGCCCAGGAAAGGATTGACACCTGGAATGGCCCATGTCTTGGATACCTCTGTGTGTGGTGACTTTTGAAGCACTGACTCCAGCAGCAGTCCACTCTCCTCCAAATCTTTGAATGACCTTTTCTAAGAAGCCACAAGGCTGTGGAAATCCCGGTTACTTGTGCACTTTTTTACTACCACACTTTTTTTTACCAATCAATTTTCCATTTATTTGCTTTGATACAGCACTTATATAAAGCCAGCTTTATTTAGCAATGACCTTTAGTGGTTAACCCTCCTTGTTGATGTGTCAGTGACTGCCTTCGGTACATCTGTCAAGTCAGCAGTCTCCCATGATTGCGTCTCCTACTGAACCAGACTAAGGGACCTTTTAAATAACTTAGGAAGACTATTCTAATGTTCTATGAGTTTCACTTCTTGAATTACTAAAAATTTAATTCAATACCTTACACAGTTCTCTATAAATGGTTTCAGCTGATACTTTGCCAAACTTCTGTACAGGAACTAAAGTGTGAAAACTTACATTTAATTTATTTCTCAAATTACTCATCAATGCAATGATAATAAAATATCTGATATTATGTTTGTCAATCAATGGAATCCTGTATTTACTTTAATCTGTACCTATGTCCATCAGGCTTTCCTCCAAAGTTTAATTGTGACTATTTTCCTTTTAAATCTAGCTCCTCAGTAATGGAAGCAGATACCCTCTCCGATCAATGACAGGGTAGAAACTGTGTACAATGAGAAGGGCGAGATCCTGAAAACCAAGCAGAGACGTCTTTATGCTGAATGATGTACTGATTGTGCTACAAGCTAATTCAAGTTGGTTCTCTATATTTAATCATACCTTGTTAGAAATGGGCAAAAGCAATTACCAAAATTGAAAGAGGAAACAGGAACAAGCAACAAGTTCTACTTTAGGCAGCATTACTGGATGTCAAACTCTCCCACTTGCCCCCATATGCTATTATGTTTAACTTCCAGGACGCCATAGCAAGACCTGGTGCTTCCTGGGATTTAACATGAACATGCTGAGCACAGTGGCCACTCAAATGCAAGAGATTTAAGCTAGATAAATTTTAGAGATCACAAATGCTTTGTGTTACAGTTATTTTCATTTTTTCCCCTTGATTTTTTCTTAAGTGTACAGCCAATTCAAGTGGTTACTGCATACAGCTGAAACCCCACTCATCCATGGAAACCAGCGCTGGGTGCTTTTACAAGTAAACTACAGTTGCACTCGCACGTCTTGTCTTGATTACTTTTCAAAACGCAGTACAGATGAAACAGGAAGCGGCTTGGCACAACTTATGTGATTGGTAACAAGCGCCATGTGTCTTGCATTGTTGACTGCAAAACAAGGGTAGTCGTTACCGATTGTAAACTTCACCTCAGGCCTCTTGGTGTGTCTTTTCTTTTACCCCTGATACGGTTATAATGGAAAGATTTGCACCTTTTTCTTCTGTGCCGCAAACAAAATGGGGGACATTTACTATGGCGTTTCGTTAGTTTTGTGGCGGCTCTGCAACACATGTTCTGCCTCAGACCTTTATTTCTGGCGGCGCCAGAAAAATGACTTTTTTTTCCGTCTGTCCGCGTTCTTCTTCGAAAAGGGGCGTGGCTTTGGCGGAGTGGAACTCAGACACAATTACTAATTGTGTCGCAGCCCTTTTGGCGGTGTAATCGGACGAAAGTGACCAGAAGAAAATGGTCTAGCAGGGACTGTTGGACACATTTCTGGTGCTCGGACAGATTTTGTCCCAGGGACAGAAAATAGTCTCGGCGCAGAAATGTCTCTGCACAGCTCTACAATATTAATGTGTCTTCGTACCGAAGCAGGTCGGTAACAAAGCCAATGCAAGCACCACATGTAAGTAATGTCCCCCATGTGTATTGAAAAAAAGCCAAAACCTGCACAGCTCAAATAAATAGTTCCAATTATACCATATCCTGCCTGCTATCGCCAGACACTCTAGAAACTACCCATAAACAAAGAAAAAGAGAGTGTGTTAGGCAAAAAATATATATACAAATCTTTATTAGTGCCAAATCATTACCAACAACAATATTTGTTTAAAAACACTTAAAAGTACATCCGTACATGTCACCTAGACCCTTCTACAGACCATGAAAGCCGATTTAAATATCACATAGTCTTTCTATACCATTCAAATATTCTTGCCGCGCATCAACCATCATTGTGACAGTTTTGTGTTCAAAAGTGGCAGTACCACCAAGTACAAACATTAACACACCATGGAGATAAATGGCACAGTCAATGGAAGTACTAAAAAATCATGGGTATCGGTACATAGTTACCAATCCATTACAGGCAGTCCCCGGGGTTTACCCCGTTTACAGATAGGGTCTGGAGATTGTCTCTTAACGTTGAATTTGTATGTAAGTCGACATGTATATTTTATAATTGAATTTCTAGACATTTTTTTCTTTGCCGCCGTGACAATGGAGTTTCCAATTTTGCTGTAATGGACAAGGTTATCAATAAAGCTCCTCATAGACACTTACAGCTGATCATTGCATCGGGACTATACTAAAGCATCCAAGAGCTTCACCCAGGTCACAGTGGCTTAGAGGTCCTTTGTAACTAGGGTGTCGTAAGTGGGTGTCTTAGTAGGGGACCGCCTTGTATTCCCTAGCAGCCGTATGAAAACAAATGTGAGAAAAAACCACGCGTTTCGTTGTTGATGCACTTCCTCAGGGGTCCATCATTATAAATACTGCCTTGTAATTACCTCCCTGGGGTTTTAGCACACCAATAAGGATGAATCACTACCCATAACACACAAACCTCACCTGTGTTTCCATGATGACGTGCGGGTAGCTAAAAACTCGCGAACAAAATGCAGAAATGGCTCTGTCACTAAGGCATCATACATTCACTGACTCAACAGGTGTGAATAAGATTTTGTCCAGGTTCAGATGGCTTGTTTCATTCTATGGAAATGGACTTTAGGTTGGTTGTATTTCCTGGAGCACCTGCAGGTGTCAGTACTACATCTACATTATCACTATGAAAGGTTTGGCTGCTCCCGCAAGACACCTGGACTACGGGTAATTTTCCTTCTATGCACCATTATGTATAGTGGTCCCTAAGGGCAGGGTGCGAGCCTGATCCTGCATTTGTGTCATGTAAAGACAGTGTAAAGCACACACATGAAGCTGGTAAATATCTCACTACATATGTCCATATTTCCCGACTGAACATGGCTGCCCTAAACCAACCCATGCATATGCTGAGGAAATCAGCCATTCTTTCACAGCTAGATGTGTGCCATGCCATGCTATCGATTCATGCACAAATCCATATGTTCCTTGTCCCGTCTGTGTGAGCCAACTGACCAAGATGCTGAGGTCCTATTCCTGCCTGTGTATGCGGCTCAATTGTCATTGGCACGTAAATAGTGGGTCACCACCGATGACACATGGATGCGCATTACAGCCATGGAGCGTTGTTTGTGTCCCAGATAACTTGCATGTGCTGTGTCTCAGATTGTAATAGGATATAGCAGATAGTATGTACATCTATAGCTCCACTCTTTCATTCCTGGCCAGTTAGATGGCAGCAGATTGCATTTAAGAGATAGACTGCCCTAAATGGTATATACACTGTGTGCAGATCCAGTGTCTGTCCAAATTATCAGAAAATAGGGAGAAAAGCATAAGGGAGTCCGATAAATCTGCTATATGTATGATCATATTGATAACCATATGGACTTATAATTATTGGGCTCTCTGTATAAAACTACTTATTATTTATGCATGATCTTATTACTTGTAACAAAGACCAGTTTTATAAAAGTGAAATATATAGATACTCCTAATAAATATTGCAATATATACTGGTGTTCTACCATCGCCATAGACAGGGGGCATCCTGTACATCTAGGAGAGAGGTCGTTCTACCATTGCCATAGACAGGGGCATCCTCTTTGCCTAGAGGAGAGGGGATTCTACCATCGCCATAGACAGGGATTCTTTACTGTAAGAGCAGTGAGACTATGTAACTCTCTGCCGCAGGAGGTTGTTATGGCAGATTCTTTGTACTTGTTCAAGTGATAACTTTCTTGCGAGCAAAAATATCAGAGGTTATGGTGAAAAATCATCTGTCTATATAATCTATATACTTACCTATATAATCTTATAGGTTAGTGTCTTTTTCCAACCTTATATACTTGAGACTATGATATTGGGACGGAGTTATTAGGTGTCTTAAATTTACACAAATTTCTCATGGTATGCAAATCCTATAAGTAACTACTGATAGAACTGCAACTCCTGGCTCCCTGGTGAACCAACACATATAGGGAAAATAGGTAGGGGCAGGTGAAGAGCACAGAATGAAAATAATACAGGGATATATAGCTCATTTACCTGATCAGGGGAATGGATACCTACAATGCGATTCAAGAATATATCAGCCTAATGCTGGGTGAATAGGAGTGTGTCTGCTGGCCGAAATGCAGCTGCAGTTAATACAGTACTGAGCTGAAGTTTGGGTGTCAGGGCCAAGGGCCATCTTACAGAAACAGATACACCAGTAAATAATATTTATCAGCATTATCCGCAGAAGAAAAGCAATGTACTACATGGATTTTTATCATTCACTTACTGAGGCTACAAAGACGTCTCCAATCCTTTCAGTTGTGTCCCATTCAGACACTCTGCTGGCGAGAGCAATCTGGAACAGTGAGTGGCACTGGAGAATTTCTTTTATCCGATAGAACACGATTTTCAGCTTCCTTTCACTTAATAGCTTTGGCTCCATATCACACAATGGCTTCTCATAATTCTGAGAGAGGTGACGATGTAGAGAAAGAGTATTTTAAGAACAATTCCTAAACTATTTAAAGACCTGTCAGCACCGCACATATGTGTTTATAGTATGACTTATGTTCTCCACAAAATATAAAATGTTCTCATACATTGGAATTTCACTGTATGAACAGTTATGTGTTACCACTTCGTACATTAACAGTCTGACTGAAAATATCATGCTATGCAGGGACATGCTCCCAACTGCTAACATCCACATAGGAAACACTCAACTGAAAGTCATAAGAAAAGATTCTCCAGAATTGAGAGAATTAAAGGATTAAAATTATTTCATAAAATAAATATGTCAGGAGTCGTATATCTTATAAGACTTATACCTTATTGAAAGGAAGATAAAGACGACAAACTGAAAACCTTTTCTCGACTTTTTTCAATCAGCGATGTAATAACAATGCTTTAGCTTCTTTCTCCCAAAAAATGACTATGTTCCTATGTGACTTGTAATGCGTACAGTAGAGGCTCCCCAATGGTTTGCCGATAATAAAAATCATCACAAGCAATAGCAGCTTCCTCAAATAGAACCCTATAGGGATACACTAACTAAGGATGACATCTGTATAGAGATGGCCTTGGCACACACGCACTAAACAACTGTTACCACAACAAGAATTTCCCACATGGCACACAGAGAGCCTCAGCAATACAGCTGGAATATCAGGAACTGGAAACGCATGAACTGCTCCGTAACTGGCACTGGTTTCATTATTTCTTATTACACCACATGCCGCCACATGTACCATATCATCCTTTTTATGCATTTTTCATAAACTTGGCTGCTTGAGATGAAGCAAATCAGGTGATTTGTGTAGTGAGGGAGGGTCTGGCCTATGGAAGATCAAGACCTTATATCAAGGTTAAATAGGTAGCTTCATTTACACTGCCAAACTATGCCAAAGATGAAACTTAAAAGGGAATCCTGGAGAAGAGGATTTACTCAGCTCTGTCTCCCATTCCTAAGGTTCCCTGAACTCCTAGCCACGCCAGAAGTCCCCAAAGTCACAAAACCTGCTTCAGCCAATCTCTACCCTGGACTATATGTAAATCCTGAAAAAAAAGTCGGAGACATGCAGCTCTCTTGAAATCGCTAAGATGTCAGAATGTGATCTCAGAACCATCAAACATTTGGTTAACATTTAGTCAACAGGATCACAAGAAACGGTTTGAGGGGGAAAAAAAAACTTAAATCAAATATCAAAAATCTGAGAAGAATCCAATGAAAAGTAACCAAAATGCATATGTCTTCTAGTATTGTCATATTCCAGAACAAAATTCAAGATTATCTGTGCTTAGGGACCTGGTCATAGTAAGGAAGACTAAAACCCAACCACTACTGAATAAGCCAAACTGAAAGTTGAAAAGTCAATATCGGACCAAGAAGATAGATTTTTGTAAAGTTTTATGAGAAATGAGAGCTCTCCTCAATGCCCTGTACTGCCATCGTCAGGTAATAAAAGGGAACCTGTCACCAGGAACCTAAGGTACACTACAGAATGGTTGCAGAAGCCCATTACAGCTGCAGTGCAAATCTGCCTTTTCTAAGCATTTGCATTACAATAGAATTGTGTGTTATAACTTACTCTTGCATCCTCACAAAATCCTGGGGTAGTCACAGGGGCTGGGCTTTGGTTTGGATGCATTTAAAAAAACAACATGTGACTTGTCTGTGTTACTCCCTCCTCAGATCTTAGCCCCCACCTTTGGGCTCCTGTACAGCTCCACAAGAAAACTTTAGGATCCAGCTTTTGTTTAGGGTAAAACCGCCTTTATTTAATCCATCATGGCGTCCAATAGGTAAAATACAGGTGGAACGGTCAAGCTTGTCAACACGTTTCTAGCACGTTCAAGAGCTCTTACTCATGACTGACTGTACAGCTCCACCTCCTGCTCCTTCTCAGAGGTCACAGCCTGGTGAGATGACAGTAGTGGGGGAGGGACAAGCTGTACAGGAGCACAAAGATGGAGACAGCCTGCAGCTCAGACAAGTCACATGTTTTTTTTAAATGTATCCAAACCAAAGTCCAGCCCCTGTGTCTACCCCAGGATATTGTCAGGATGCAAGAGCAAGTTATAACACAGAATTATATTGTAATACAAATGCTTAGAAAAGGCAGAGAGGCATTTTTGCACTGCAGGTGTCATGGGCTCTTACAATCTGTCTTTAGTGAAAATGAGGTCCCTGGTGACAGGTTCCCTTTCATAAAGATAAGCTAGCGGGAAGGTACAGGGAATTTATCAAAAGTGTCTGAGAGCAAAGTTGTGAGCTCAGCTTTTATTTTATAAACTGCTGTGGGAAAATGAAAGCGGAGCTCTGATTGGTTGCCACAAACAACTAGAACAGTTCTGCTATGTAATGTCATCCCCCTCCATTGTCAGCCATGCTAATGAGGACCTATCAGTTTTCCTAAATTTGTCCATTTTAGTAAAATATGTGTTCCTCATAAAAGGGGAAAAACCCACAAACCTGAAACATTTTTTTCCCAATTATGAGTAAACTGACATGTGGGTGTTCCCAGTTGTCTCTACATAGTCTCACGCTCTCTAAACAGTGTAGACTATGATGAGTCACAGCTATTTGAGATCACAATACCAAAAAATAAATCAAGATCATCACAGGGTTATGAAAAGGGGTGCCCCAGAATAAGTACTGTATAAAATACTGAGTGAAGTGGTGCTCTAAGTCTATAACCCATATGTGGATGAAATCATCCCTCTCTAAAGAGGTTCCTGTAGCTGAATGGCTGCAGTTCAGCCAAGTACTTACGCTCTGTGTCATCAATGGTTACAGCACGTAGATGATTATATTTCACCCTTATGGAACACATCATCTTTAGTTAGCGTTATTGGACTACACTTGAGAAGGTTTTATAAGATATCTGTAAACATAACGCAGATGCATTTCAGCAATGGATATTAAATCCTGACGGTACCTCTAGAATTCGTTTCAAAGAGTCAACATAGTTTTTCTCGCTTTCCACAATGGATCCAAGAATGTATCTTCTAACAACCTATGAAAACAATTCAAAGTATATCAGTATTACCAAGCAATACCAATGGAGCACAACATAAAATTAATGAAGAACTAATACATTGCCATATACTGGAATCACTACTATTTCTAAAACTCGCTTTATAGCACAAACGTTTCTTGTATTTGTTGGTTGTAAAGTCGCAATATACAAGCAGTCCCCTACTTAAGAACACCCGACTTACAAACGACCCCTAGATACAAACGGACCTCTGGTAATTAGTAATTTACTGTACGTTAGCCCTAGGCTACAATGAACAGCTATAACATTAATTAGAGGTGTCTGCAATGAAGCTTTATTATTAATACTGGTTCTTATGACAATCCAACATTTTTTAAATCCAATTGTCACAGAGACCAAAATAATTTTTTCTGGAGCTACAATTATAGAATATACAGTTCCGACTAACATACAAATTCAACTTAAGAACAAACCTATAGAACCTATCTTGTATGTAACCCGGGGACTGCCTGCATGGCAAAAAAGTGCCATTTTTTACTTTGGGCACGATTTTCCGTTACGGGGTTAAACACAGTGAAAAACCATTATCATATTTTGATAGATCGGGCATTTTCGGACGCGGCAATACCTAATGTGTTTATGATTTTTACTGTTTATTTATATTTATATAAATTCTAGGGAAAGGGGGTGATTTGAATTTTTAGGTTTTTTTATTATAATTTTTTTATTTTAACTTTTTTTTAATTTTTATTTTTACTATTTTTCAGACTCCCTAGGGTACTTTAACCCTAGGGTGTCTGTACGATCCTATCATATACTGCCATACTACAGTATGGCAGTATATGGGGATTTTACTACTCATACATTACCATGTGCTGACAGCACATGGTAATGAATGGGTTAACTCGAAGTAGCTTCGGGTCTTCGTGAGACCCGAAGCTACCATGGCGACGGATCGCCGCTCCCCGATGACGTCACGGGGAGCGACGATCCACGGAAAGATGGCCGTCTTTTTGAAGCCGCCGGCACCTTTGCCGGGGGCGATCAGCGGTAAATATGCAATATGCAGCAAAGACTTACCGGCTATGGAGAAGGCTCGCGGGACCCGACATGTGACGTACTATTACGTCATATGTCGGTAAGGGGTTAAACTCCAATTGTCACTGGGGCCAAAAATAAATTTTTTTTTGTCTGGATCTACAATCACAAAATATACAGTTTCGACTTACATACAAATTCAACTTAAGAACAAACCTCCGGATCCTATCTTGTACGTAACCCGGGGACTGCCTGTACTGTGTTATCTTTATCCTTTTTATTGAGATATTAGTAGTGCTAGAGTTATCATTTTATTACATTTATGTTACTCTAATATCAGGTTTCTATGGCTTCTAAATCTTTACCACGAGCTAATGTCACAGTCAGCTACATCAAGCATGTCAGATTCCAACATGCCACCGCCAATCTTCTTCGGTGTAACAAATCAGGATCGTCTGAATAAAGCCAAAGAACTGTTTTCTATAAATGTGAATGTTAACCCTCCTGAACGCACTTTGAAAAATATTATGCACGACTTGGATAAAGTCATGACTTCACATTTGAAAGTATGGTGGGATTCAATCACCCTAACAAAATACGCAGAAAACAACATGATACCTAGGGGTTTAAGAATATTAAAACTCCCTACAAACCAGTACAATGAAGTTGTTCACTGAAACTGATTGCATTAATAATCAAACAGGAAGAAATGAGACTTGTTGATCTAAATAGTAAAATACAAACACTACAACAAGAACTTATACAACATCAGACTGCACCTGACTTCAATGACCTTCAAGCCAAATTGAATCTCACGCTACAGAAACTTGAAGACTCCATTACTACAACCAAAAAAAACAAGTTTGAAAGAGATCTCAGGGACTATAACCAAAATAAAGTATATACTTGGAAATCTTTCAAACATCCAAGATCAATACTGAAAAATAGAACCAATAGAAACTACAAAACTTCAAACAGTTCTTTAGATATCGATACATCAGATACCTACACAGATATCTCGGACTCACAAAAAAATGTCTCTTTCCAAGGCATGCAAACCAGAAGGGGCTCAAAAAACGAGTCGACGTACAACAACAGCAAAAACGGAGACGCAACCGCAGGTCAGGAAGGAAACACAACCAAAATCGATCCAAAGAACAACAACAAAAAACAGAAATAACAATTACAAATTCTTCTGAAATAAATGAAAACAAAAATCTTTCGGTAGTAAATTTATCTGCGTGCATTCTTTCGGATGTCCAAATAAAACTCTTATCCAAAGGCTTAAGTTTCATTCCGTCAACAAATATGAATTTATATCAAACGGTGAAAGATGTAAATAAATTCATAAGACTTTTAACCGTTAAGAAACATTTTTTCCAAGCGGATAAAACTGAGCCGGAGATCAGACAACCAAAAGAAAAAGAAAAAACTTTTTTCAACCCTCAAGGAAGTACCTTCTTTACAGACATCAAAAACTTCAATGAACAAGTTGCTGTCATGCAACTACTTGATTTACAAGAAAATTCATCCCTTCCAATTGAAACTCATGTTAATTTATCTGACATCATAAAAGTACCGAATCCTAGTTTCTACCCAATCCAGTCTAGAGTTTCCATTATGGATACTTTCCAAACATGTGTAGAAAAAGATCTTGCCGAGTTATCACATAAATCCACATCAAAACTAAAAAATAATTTAACAAATGCTGAAATGAAAGCGATCAAAGATCTAAGGAACAACCCGAATATAATAGTTCGCAACTCCGACAAAGGTGGTTGTATCATCATACTGGACACTGACTTATATGCACAAGAATGCAGGAAATTACTACTAGATACAAGTGTCTACTCACCTTTAAAAAATGATCCTACTAAACACATAGCAGAAAGACTTACTAAACTTCTACAGGACGGCATCACTTTGGGAATTCTCGATCAAAAAACTCAAGACACCTTTGTTCCAAAATTTCCCAATATGGCCATTTTTTATGCCCTCCCGAAATATCATAAAAATATTTTTCCCCCTCCGATGCGCCCTATAATTTCTGGCACTGGATCTCTGTTAGAACTAACTTCCACATGGTTAGATAATATCTTACAACCTTTTGTTATAAGAATTCCAGCATTCATCAAGGATTCATCAAGTACTAAAAATCATGGACTCACTTACTTGGAATGAACATTCTTTTTGGGTTACTTGCGATGTAATCTCGCTGTATACATGTATACCACATAATTTAGCTATTATTTCGGTACAACACCATCTTGAGAAATATAGCCTTTTTTCGAAATCTCAAATTTGCTTTATACTAGATGTACTACAATTCTTACTAACTAACAACTTTTTTTCTTTTGATAAGGAATTTTTTCTCCAGAAGCAGGGCTGCCCAATGGGCTCAAGGTTCTCGCCATCCCTTGCGAACCTGTTTATGTCATGGTTTGAAGAGGAATATATATATTCTGAACACAATCCCCATTTATCCAATATTCAATGGTATGGTCGTTTCATTGACGACTGCCTTATGGTATGGACAGGTAAAGAAGAAGAAATCATCACTTTTGTTAATTATCTCAATACCAATAATTACAACATTCAATTTACTTTTTCCTACTCTCCTACCACCATAACATTTCTAGACCTTTGTTTAACTGGATCCCCTCAAAGTCATGACATAACATCCAACTTATACCGCAAACCTACTGCAGGTAATACCCTGCTTCATACAAATAGTTGTCACCCGTCACATGTGGTCAAAAATCTTCCTAAGGGAGAATTCATACGAGCAAAGCGTACATGTACACTGGATAGTCAATACGCACAAACATCTATACAGATAACACAACGATTACGTGATAGGGGGTACAAAAAGACACATATACAACGTACTAGAGAGAATTTATCTTCCAAATCTCGATCAGAATTACTGTATAACACTAAAACGAAAAAAAAATGGAATACTACCAATCAACTTACATTCTCCACTGAGTATACAAATCAATATCATCAAGTTATTAATGTTATTAAGAAACATCTACCAATATTATTTCAAGATCCTACTTTACATGACATACTTAAATCAGGCTGCCGTTTTTCTGCTAGGAACTCTGCCACTTTGGGAGATGTCTTATCCCCAAATTTATTTACTTTCACACAAAAACCCAATACCTGGCTTACCCTTAAAGGGAGTTTTAAATGTGCATCATTACGTTGTTCCACTTGCAAATACATACAAAAAACACAATTGGTATCATCCTTACAAAACAATACTGAACATAGAATAGAGACTTTCATAAATTGTAATACTACATATGTAGTGTATCTAATTACCTGCACACTATGTTCACTACAATACATAGGAAGTACCAAACGCAGCCTTAAAACCAGAATTGCAGAACATACATCGCAAGCCCGCATTTTATCATCTCTTCCCAATGATCATTCCCGTCACATATCAGCAGTCTCAAAACACTGCAGAGACATACACAATGGTGAAACATCCCAATTAACAGTCACACCCATAGAAAGGGTTAAACGCCCTAAAAGAGGTGGAGACTGGGTTAAAGCTTTGCGAAATAGAGAAGCATATTGGATACTTACCATGCAAACTAGATTCCCACATGGTTTAAATCTGAAAAACGATCTAATGTGTATTCACTGAAATTGGGGCAAAGAGAGTATCAATAAAGAATAAAATTTAACTTTTATTAGATATGTAATAAAAACTTAAACGAATGTGTTGAGGTATAGAACCTCCACCACAGTAATGTGTCTAAAAGGTCAGAACAGGTCTGACCCCAGCTCAAGCACAAATCTGGGCTGACCAAGCCGGCGCCTAGTATGAGGCGCTGCTGCTGGTGTCATACTAGGCGCCGCCCGGGGGAAGAACAATGGCTGCGGCCGCCCGGGGGAAGAACAATGGCTGCGCCCTGCAGAGGAAAGAAGACGGGCGCAGAAGCCTGAAGACGAGCCGCGCGGACATCTGGGGGAACAGCGCTGCACATCGGGGCCACCGGACTCATGTATAAGCCGAGGGGACGTTTTTCAGCACATTTTTTGTGCTGAAAAACTTGGCTAATACACAAGTATAAACGGTATATATATACCTCCCATGGTCTGGTCGAGAGCTCTGGGCACCTGTGCCATGCTGTCAGTGAGGGCAGTGTAGTATCCGCTCCCCATAGGCTTCTATGGCCCCCGCCGAGCACATACCCCACTCAGCAGGAGGGAGATGGCTGGAAGGACATGGCTACAACTTTCCATCCTGCCTTTGTCAGTGGATGCGACATATAGTGGTCAGGCCAAACAACAGCCATGCCTCCATCTGCCAGTATATGTCATTGTATATGCTCATCTTATACATCAGGAGTTTTCCTGACGTATATGCTGATCGTATACACAAAACAAGATGTGAACCCAGCCTGTATTATACCTAGCAGCCAATTTTAGCCAAGCTCTAATTTTTATTTTACTGCTTTGGAAATATAATAGTTAAACTGTGATTGGTTGCTATGGACAACATAAACAGTTTTCCTGTGGGACCATTTTTAAAAATGAGGTCCATATGAAATATATTTTATGAGGTAAATGTTGGGTTTATATAAACGAATGAAATAAGATATAAGACAAGAGATGTGCAAAATAGACACTAAGAATTTTATTGGGTACAACATTAAAACACACTTAAAAAGCCCATGAAGGGTACAAACCACATAACAATCCCCAGTACAAAATTAATAGATAAACCTAAAGGTAAGTAGTTAAATATTAAAGTGCACAGTGTATATGTCACATATAAATCCGGACCATACAAATATATATAAAATAGAAATTGAATATGCATAGGTAGCTGTCATAGACAATGGTACATATAGTGGGTCCAGACCTAAATAAAGTGCAGTGCATAGATATACAAACGGCTACATTACCATAAATAAGCAATTGAATCTGGGGATGGAAGAACGCCCCACACGTATCGCCCGGCTTGCGGGCTTCGTCAATTGTTTTTCAGATGTGTGACACGATATTTATATTCTTGGTATATTTATCCCCCATTCTTCCTAAAATACTAGGGTTTATATAAACATGTGTTTTGTTATTCTAGTATATGGTGACAAGGATGGGAAGGGACAGGGAGTAGAGTGCCAGGGCTTTGGTAGAGGACATATAGCATTGATGAATATCAGTAAGTGCAGGGATTATTTGAATACAGCAGGTGGCAGGAGACTCTGAAAGAAGTGAGGAAATTCCAAAGCATTATGGGACTTGTGGTAAAACAAGTGCCGACTAGGCCCCTCCCGCATCTGCTTCTGTGTGACACAGAATAGGAGGCTGAAACACCATCATGATAAAAAATGTAAAGGTCTTTATGCAATGATCAGCTGTAAGGTGTCTGTATTGAGGCTTTATTAATAATCCTTGGTCCCATTACAGCAAAAAGATTTGAAGCTACAATTGTCACGGGCAAAAAACATTTTTGTCTGGATCTACATTTATAAAATATACAGTTTCGACTTCCATACAAATTCAACTTAAGAACAAATCTATCTTGTTTGTAACCTGGGGACTGTCTGTAGAGGCATTGTGGTAGATTTATCAGAAGTGTCTGAGACCAGAACTCTTCATGGCAACCAATCAGACCTCCGCTTTAATGTCATTTCAACAGCTGTGGGAAAATGAAAGCTGAGCTCTGGTTGGTTGCCATGGAGAACTAGAACAATTCTCCTCTCAGACACTTCTGATAAATCTCCCCCATTGGGGCAGATTTACTTACCCGGTCCATTCGCAATCCAGCGGCAGTTCCTCCGACGGCCTCCAGGTGTCGCTGCTGCGCTGAAGAGCATCGGAGCGCACTGGAGTTCCCCGAGCCATCCTGGATGAAGGTAAGTGCGTGTCGAGCGACAGTTTTTATTTTTTTTAAATGCAGCGATTTTTCCGAATCCGTTGGGTTTTTTCACGGCCACGCCCCCCCCCCCCCAATTTCCGTCACGTGCATACCGGCGCCGATGTGCCACAATCCGATCGCGTGCGCCGGAATCCCGGGGCAATACAGGGAAAAATGGTCGCAAAACGGAATAATTCTGTTAACCCGTCGATAAATATCTGTATAAACTTGTGCATCAGTGTATGATGAAGTCAGTCACAGATATATCAAGATACTTATGGCTCCGGGGGTATCTGGCAGGTGAATTCTAGCTGCCATAGTTGTGCACAAAACCAATGCAAACGTTAAAGGTGAATTTTGCATGGTCTAGGTCAGTGGTGGTGAACCTACGGCCTCGGTGCCCCGCAGTAGGCACTCAGGCTGCTGCCAAAGCACAGAGTTTATCAGACAAGCTTTAAGGGAACCTCCTGCAGTCCCAGGAGCTTGGCTCATCATTATTTTAAAATGAAGAATCCTGCTCTACCCGACACTGTATGAAAAGAGAATAGGAGTGGACAGGGTCACATCATCATTGGTGCCATAAGTGCTCCTGCTATGGGCCCCACAAATCTTCTAGTTGTGGGGGGCTCTTGAGTGGAGCTCCAATGGCAATCTGAATTTTCACAATTTTCATCAAAAACCGCATACAACTTATAAAGACTGAACAGAACGAGATTGAAGGGGTTGGCCACTTAACCTCATATTTTGTAATGTGTGTGTAAGTTTGGGAGCAGGATATTAGGTAATTTACCAATATACACCTATTAAAGCTCTGCACTGCTTTCCTGATATATAAAGTGAAGCTTTGTGTCTTTTACCTCCTCAGCCAGAAATTCCTGACCAGAAAATGGCTGCAGATGGAGGGTCATGTGATCTTTACCTGTACATGAAGACTCGTCCTGCCAAGACCTTTATGATAGTGTTCATTAATATAAGATCAAGGTCCTGGCGAGGCGATTGCTCATGGACAGATGGAGATCACAAGACCCTCCATCTGCAGCCATTTTATGGACAGGAATGTCTGGCTAATGAGGTAATAGACAGGAGGCTTCACTTTCCATATCAAGAAAGCGGAGGAGAAAGAATAACAGATGTACATTGGTAAATTACCAAATATTCTGCCCCCAACATTTACACACACACTCCAAAAATGAGGTAAAGTGGCCAACTCCATAAATAGCGGGAAGTGGATGTGTGACATGGAGGACTCAAGTCTGGACATAAATACTCCTGGCAAAGCCCACAGGTTCAGTATAGCCCACCCTCTTCCAGAAATGGAAGGCGCAATGTACTGAATAAACATTGAGGAAATGTAACTGATGGACAAAGTACATTTGCTCCTCATGTTATTGCTGTTCTGCTAATAATGGTGGTTTACCAGCTGCACTGGCACCAGGGTGGGCATAGACCCATATTTCCAGGTCTGCCATACACCTTGTGCACCAAAGTATCTTTGGTTTTCAGGCTTATAAATTAGAAAGATTATTGTAAGGTTAATAAGTGGAATATCTTTTAGCTCTTCCATACAAAGGTTACCAGCCATTCCCTAATTACTGCACATCACAACCATCTCCTTTTGCTCTTGTGTAATGCTAGTATTTAGGATGCAGTGGTAGAGGAATAGTATGAAGGCCATGATACAGCGATACATTATCCCATTGCTGGTGTCCTCCCTATTGTATTATGTGTGTGAGGAAGGAGATCTGCTTGTTGTAGGGATCTGTATGGAGGTGTAATGGTTTCCTTATACACCTTCTTTGTGCCGCCTATGGATGTAGTGCTGGATAGGAGTCAGTCCCCCAATACCACAATGATTTTCATTTCTCGTCACCTGTCATCAATCTCTGTGACACACAACCCTTCTACATCTGGAGATACAAAGTAACTACAGCCATGTGTACAACATATACTTTCCCTAGGTTTTATTTTGTTGTTGGACATTCATGGAGGATCCAAATCTAAAAATGTTTTCACTGCAGATTGAATGAAATCTCAATAAACATGAAATATTTACAATGTCTATACCAGTGGCTCTCAACCTGTGGGTCGTGACCCCCGCAGGGGTCGAACGACCAAAACACAGGGGTCGCCTAAAGCCTTTGGAGCCACGATTTTATTGTGTTTTTACTGCAAATCGCATGGTTTGGGGTCACCGCAACATGAGTAACTGTATTGCGGGGTCATAGCATTACAAAGGTTGAGAACCACTGGTCTATACATAAAGTGACTGCTGAGGCTCTGCCTCTTATCTATTGGACGTATCACAGGGAAACTGTATTTATCAAAACTGTCTTACAGAAAATCTGTCTGTTGCCCACAGAAGCCAATCACAGCACGGCTTTCACCTTACTACATACAGCAAGCTTGAAGAATAAAAACTGAGATTTGATTGGTTACTTACTAGGTGCAAGAGTCACAGGATTTTACAGTTTTAATAAATGCTGCATAGTCTATGCTGCAAGTGCTGGAGAATTATCAAATGATTATTGAATTATCAAATGAGTGTTCTAGTTAAACATGGCAACCAATCACATCTCCGCTTTTATAAACTGCTGTGGGAACTTTAAAGTCGAGTTTTGATTGGTTGCCATTAGCAACTAGAACAATCATGCTCTCAGACACTTTCGATAAATCTGCCCCAGTGAGTACATCATGTATATCCAGTATCTGCCCCATCAGAAGAGAAGAATGAGCTATATAGTGCAATTTACAGGGACAACTACTAAAATGTTGCATATAAACCGTGCCAGGAATGAAAGCTCCTACATTGTTTATCTTTGTAATAATGAAGCTTATCCATTATTTGGCCGTGTTATTATAACACAGTTTTTTTCTATGGTAAAGTGTCAAAAAGTAACCCAATCATTGCTGGTTATATGTATACATATACACACACAATATATTAAAGGAGCATGATATCCCTTTAAGACTTGCTGCTGTGTCAGTTATTGTGGCAGGTGCCACACTCAGCAGCCAATAGGATTGCAGGACATCACTTCAAGGCAGGGAAAAAAACGTCGGTTGGTGCCAGTCAGTGAAAGCTCTCAGAGTGACAAGACCGGCTCCCGTTACTGCTCCCAGTGAGTTTGGATTTGTTTCATTTTAGCCAAAACCCGGATCTAGAAGAAGCTCTACTGCCCACGTTGAGTAAAGACATGAAGATAAAGAGAGGGGAGACTTCACCAGCAGATCCCCTGGAGCCTGCCCCCAAGAGGAGGAAGATGGCGGCCTTCCCTCCACGACCTTAGATAAGCACAGAAGATCCTGCCGCCCACCATCGAATGAAGACGGAAAAAGACCTAAAGAGAGAGCAGGAGACTTCACCACCAGAACACCAGGAGCCTGCCCCCAACAAGAAGATAGACCTGGCACGCAGCAAAGAGATGGCATCCTTCCTCAGCCTCCTGGAGGATGAATACATCACAGACTTCCTTTCCAGTGACAGCGGCAGGACCTCTTCAGAACAGTACCACCTACTACTACTCTTCGTGATATTTGAGAAGAGCAAGACTTCCATCTGTCCAATACCACCCTACTTCTTCCCGCACTCTACCTGCCAGTCAGTTTGAAGAGCAAGATGCAGACATCCGCACAAATCCCTTCTGGGCTTGGAAGGATTCTGGGTTTCTGGATCAACCTTTTCTCCGTTCCCCGCAACCTGCTGTTCAAGAATTGGCTTCAAAGCTTGGTAGACCTGGACACCTGTCACCAGATAATGGCCGAGGACCCCACACATTGGCCATGGAGAAGAGAAGACCAACAGAACAACCTACCCCGCGCCCAGCTGTTCCAGCACCCAGGGAAGATTACAGTGTCTACCAGCTATGGCTTCCCCTGTGTCATCATCCAACTCAGCTAGCAAGCGGAGGTCGGCAAGGAAGCCGAATCATCATCTATACCTACCTCTGCCAGGATGTGAGATGACAGCTGCGAGACCATCATGGAGGAGACGACCAGAAAAGCACATGGATGAAGCCATCTGTCCATTGGTAAGGCCAGAAACCACCCACAGCAACTAACACTCAGCCCATCACTGTAGGTAGCCACTGCAGTCACTGTAGGTAGGTCCATACAGAATTTTATAGCGTTGCCTCCCTTAGTATGCCCAGAGGAAGGGCAGTACAGCGGCCATGGTTTCCCTGCAGGTTTCCTCCACAGGGGGTTTTTCCTGTCCTGAGCGCCGCTGTACCCTCTTCTGTGATGACAGGAGGTAACAACCAATTACATAAAATATATATTTATAATAAAAGTCACATTATTTAACTTTCTATCTGTGTCATGATGTGTATTTTCTTGTGTCAGGTGTGTCGTTTATTTCTAACAATATAGAGTAGATTTATACATATACAATGAAACTATTAATTATTAAATGGTTTTTTGCATAGAACCATTATTTATTCAGCTAATATATACTATTGCTACACAAGCTTATATGTATATATCTGTCCTTGAATAGTCATTTGCTCCGCTTCTAGCACTGCTGTCATGACATCAAGCCATGATATCTAGGGGAGATTTATCAAAACTGTTTTACTTGCTCTTTGCAGCCAATCATAGCGAATATCATTTATAAACTGCTGTTTAGAACTAGATAGTTTTCTCTCTAGACCTTTTTATAAATCTATATAAAATGTATGTATAACCCCTTAGCAATATATGGTTACAAGGAAAGCATTACATGCCTTAAAGGACATCTACCAACCAGGATGAAGGACTGTATGCAAATGAGCCTGAGGGCTCCAGGCTCCATAGGTGTTAATGGAGCCTGGACCCTCAGGCTCATTTACATACAGTCCTTCATCCTGGTGGTAAATGTCCTTTAATCTCTTCAGTAAATGGCTCTGATCCTCAGTGTGTGAGAGTCTCCATCAATAAAAAGAAACCCACGATCAGGAGGTATTAAAGCAGGGTTTTAACTCCATTGTGATGGCAGCGCTAACTGAGGCCGAGTAGCGAGAGGGGACCGGGGAGCTGTTCTGTAGCCACCGCTCGACTCCTCTCCTGCTCCTGGCGCTGCACTGTCCTGGGTATGACACCCACACATAGAACCGGATCAGGACCCTGACAGTGCATCGGGAAAGAAAGGAGCGCCGGAGAAGGGAGGATTTGGATAATTTTTTTTTTTTTTTGTCGACTACACTATTCTTATGTGCTTTGGGGGTCTTAAAGGACATCAACCACCATTATGAAGGAAACCAAGCACACTGACATACTGGTGTGTGCCCCCTCTGGCAGGATCTGCACATGTGTCACCTGCTTTGTTTTTATGAAAAAAAAGTTTTAAAAAATGTGCAAATGAGCCTGAGGGGCTCCAGCGTTCATTGACATCTATTGAGCTTTGAGCCACTCAGCTAATTTGCACAACTTTTC